>JAPXFY010000014.1:67963240-67968240 GCA_030674185.1 Monoplex corrugatus
CCTGTGACGTTAGTGCATATGGAATTTATTCCGAGCGTGGAGATCTCATCTTGAGAAACTGAAACTGAAACTTAACAGTGAAACACTCTTCCCTTGGTATTCGTCATTTTCAATATGTGTCCTGTTTTAAGAGATGTCTAAAAAAAACACTTATCTCTTCATATAATATCATTACTAGTCTTGAGTCCTACCGTCCCTACTGCATTCGTACAGTTGGTTGTGGGAGATGGGATATTTGTATATAATTCATTGGTTTGTTTTTCAAGCCTGTCTCACTGTACGTGTATGTGTGTTTGCCATCATGAGGCTCTGTGTAAGTGTTTGTCTGTTTGTGCGTTACGTACTTGTTTGTGTATCTGTGTGTCTGCCTGTGTGCATCTGTGTGTTCGGGTATGCATGTGCGTTCATATGAGAAGATGTTTCCCTGTTTTCGGTTTTCTTTTTCTATGTCATGTCATGCTTGTATCATTGATTTATCGTTGGTTTATATCTTTTCGTGTATTTTTCTGAAATAAGCAAAGTGCTTAGGAGAGTGTTCAGTGGGATGCTGTGCCTTATAAATCTATATCATTAGTAGTAGTAGTTAGTAGTATAGTAGTAGTAGATCATTATCATATCATCATCATCATCATCATCATCATCATCATCATTATGTCTACACCCTCTCCCTCTATGTTCTTTCGAACTTTCTAATGTTCCTCAGTTATAATGCTCATCACTGTTGAATTGTTTAAGAGTCTACCACCCAGGGAGACCTCGCACTGCTGATAGTTTATGTCACTGTTCTTCATTGCCTGTTCTTATAGCAAAAACAAAAACAAAAACAAACAAACAAACAAGCATATATAGTACACTCTTACCATTAAACCTACTGATGACGTTGATTACCAAACCACAGAATCAAGCAGCCAAGCAGTGTGAGCAAATCCCCACCAACACTTCTCCTTTTCCTTCTCCCTATGTATGTGCTTCTTTCTTCCTTCCCCTGTCATCACCAGCATTAAAAATGTTGATTGATTGTGTAAAGAGAATTCAGATTCCACACTCTAACAGTACCAGACACTATTATTGACACGCACACCCACCAGGAAAGATAAAAAAAAATGAACCAAGGTAATGTCACTGGGGAAGTGGGGGGTGGACCGAGAGGAACCGAATCAAAGGTGTTGAGGACACAGTTGGATAGTTAACTGACACTTCCAGCTCCAATAGCACTTTAAAAATCAGGCAGTTTTCTCTTCTTCTTTCCATCCCCTTTATCTGTGTTGTTACTGTTATTGTTATTGCTGTTGTTGTGGTGGTCAACGCCAGGGCCGTCTCCTAGTAAGATTATGTGCGCGAATGCATTGATATGTGTACTTAATTTTCTTTTCTCTTTTTTTTCCTGTTGAAGAATTGTGTATGTTTTGAAACGGTTACGAAGTCGGCTGGGATTTAAACAAAAATAACAGCGAAAGTAACAGTATTGTTGTTTAAAGCCCAGCCGACTGCGCAGCGCCCTATCAGGGCTATAACCATCAAGTATACACCATACCTCACTGGAGAGAGAGAGAGAGAGAGAGAGAGAGAGAGAGAGAGAGAGAGAGAGAGAGAGAACTCCTGGAAAAGAAAATGAAGTACACATATCAATGCATCTGCGTACATCATCATCATCATCATCAGGTGTCTTGCCGCATGGCGTTGGCGATCATGGACTTCCATCTGTCTCTATATCTTGTTGCCTCAAGCATCTCTTCCACCCTCTTTGTCTTCAGCCACTCTGCAATTCCGTCTAGTATCTTCTCCCTGGGTCTACCTGGTGCTCTCTTTCCATCTGCGTACACAGCTGAAGGATATGTCTCTGGTATTGACCACTCCGTCTAATTCCATTATCCTCGAACCCTGGCTTTCTCCTTTCTCCTATCTCCCCCCTTGACTGGCTGTAAGAGTTGAAGTCAGACATCACTACTTTGTCACAAGAAACAGCCAGACAGCTGAAGGTGTTTTAGAAAGAAGAAGAAAGGGAGGTAATTTGCTGACAGACAAGAACCCAATAGCGCCAGTTGCAGCGCGGGGGGTGGGGGGTGGGGGTATTCACGCTGTGGTTTTCAGTGTCTCATAGCCTAAAGGGAGGCCAGGCAAGTGTTTTGATGGTCTCCCCTCTTTGTCTGAAACCTGGGGATGTCGTTTGGGTTCTGCATGCTGTCTGCTCTGTTTTTTATCATTCTGTGCCTCTCTCTCTTTTTTTCGAAAACAGACAGCATCTTGTTTCACTGTCTGCGTATTTTGCAACGTAGAGAGTCTCTTGTTTGGTTGATTAGTTTAGGTCCAGAACTGTTCTTTTCAACTTTCTGACATAGCACCAAACCTGATTTTATTCTGTCTTTCTCTTACAATCAGTATCAAGGTTCCAGAAGCTGTATATGTGCTGTAATTATAGAATTGCTGAGAGGGTAGCGTAGCGAGAAACTCTGATGGAGAGAGCCAGACAGCAGAAGGTCCTGAGAGGAGAAATCCCTGTCGAGCGAGTGTTTTGGCCCTTAACTCCTGACACTGAGGCTGAGAATCTGTCTATTAGAGGAGATGCAATACTACCAGTGGCTCTTCACATCGTTGCTGTTGTTTTTAGTCATTTCCTACTCTGATCCAGGTAAATACTGTGCATCGTTTGGGATTAGTTTTCCAATCAGATGGTCTGATCCAGGAGCTTGGCGTGGTTTTTTTTGGGTTTTTTTAAAATTTATTTATGAAACTTCCTTCTTGATCATGAGATTATTATCTTATTATTGTTTATTATTCTCCTCTTCCTGTTTTATTTCACCACAAATGTCATCATAAATGTCATTGTCTATAGATCATTTTACCTCATCATCATCATCATGTGCCCTTCCACATGGCGTTGGTGATCATGGCCCTCAAATTATCCCTTGTCGCTGCAAGTACATTTCCCACCCTCTCCGTCCTCAGCCACTCTGCAAGTCCGTCCAATATTTTCTCCCTGGGTCTACCTGGTGCTCTCTTCCCCTCCAGCTTTCCTGTTGTGACTAGGCTCAAATTACTGTCTTTTGCTGGTGGTAGTGGTGGAATTTGAGACATTATAACTTTGTTAGTTAAACCAGCCAGACCGCCAAAAAAAAAAAAAAAAGCTTGTAGGAAGAAGAGGAGAGAAGGGAGGTAATATACTGACAGCCAAGACTCAAATAGCGACAGTTGCTTCAAAGGGAGATTATTCACGCTTTGGTTTTCACAGCCCCTTATTGCCCAAAGGGATGTCAAGCAAGAGTGTCGATGTTGTCTCCGCTTTGTAAGAAACCTGGAGGGCTCGTCGTTTGGTTTCCTCTTTCTGTCTGCTAACTTTGTACTTCTGTCGCACTCGCTTTTTATTGTTTTTTTTTCCCCTCTGGTTTATTACTTCTCCCATCTCTTTTTGTCTCCCATTCTGCTTACGTTCTCTTGACTTTCTTCTTCTTTTTTAACAAACTTTTCTCCGACAACCGATAATTTCTTGTTTGATGGTCTGTGTGTGTATTTTGTGACGAGAAGTTCTTCGTTTGTCTGATTGGTTTAACCCTTTAACTCCCGCAGCCTCTTCACCAGCACCCTGCACTGTCAATCATGCAAGCAAAGCAAAAACTTAACAATTTGACTACCTCACCCTATCCACCAGCTTCCTGCAGGAAGCTGGTGGATAGGGTGGAGGAGTCAAAAGGTTAAGTTTTTGCAGTTGGTGGATAAGGTGCGGGAGTCAAAGGGTTAAGTTTTTGCTGGTGGTGGACAGGGTGAGGGAGTCAAAGGGTTAAGTTTTTGCCGGTGGTGGATAGGGTGCAAGAGTCAAAGGGTTAAGTTTTTGCAGTTGGTAGACAGGGTGAAGAAGTCAAAAGGTTAAGTTTTTGCAGTTAATGGATATGGTACGGGAGTCAAAGGGTTAAACTTCCAAGCTGTTCCTTGTATCTCGCCAACACATCACTAAAGTCTAGTTTATATCTGTCGTAGCCAGGTATCAGAATCACCAAGAGGTTACAGAGACCTCCATAACTACCAGTTCACCCATAAACAAAGATCTTAAAAGTTCTTTGTGCTGAAGACTATTGTGTGTGGGCAGGAGATATTGCGCACTAAAGGAGACTGGACCAAACACTTCAGCCTAATAATGAGACGGGTTAGCTGAACTTAACAGGAAGATTCGTGTTATAATCTGGGCTGCAGACAGGCACATTAAAAACAAAAAGACAATACAAACAGAAAACACCTTTACCAAAACTCTTTCACCTCCCCCTCTGATGGCCAATCAACTGATCAATCGGTCAATCAACTAATCAATCAACTGATTATACCAACCGATCGATCAGTCGATCAATCAATCAATCAATCATTCAAACAACGAACCAATCCATCAGTATATTAATCATCAAGAGACCAACCGATCGATCACTAAATTACTAAACAATTAATCGAGCCATCGACATAACAGTAATTAATCAAACCATACATTTACTGGGTGAAACATAGTCTAGGTAGGGCTTCAGGACCTGGCCTGCTCATGGGTTTATGTGCAGGCCTAAGGCTTGTGCCATGATTACCATACATCTAGCACCTGTGACGTTAGTGTATATGGAATTCATTCCGAGCGCGGAGATGTCATCTGGAGAAACTGAAATTGGGTACCAATCAAGATGAATCAATATTTCAGTAGATCATAAAGCTGATCGACCAATCAATCAGAATGCATCAATGTGCTCAATTAAACCAATACATTAGATTAAATCAACCAATCAATCAGTCGATCAAATAAATTAAAGCAATGACACGCAATAAATGAATGGGTCAATCAATCAATCTATGGGTCAAATTATGTAGAATTTGGGAGGAAAAATTAGCTGTGTCGGTCTTGTAAATGGATGAATGGGTGAGCACGTGAACACATGAATACATGGGAAAATTATGGAAAAAAAATACATCGGCAAATACTTGAATGATGGACTTAGGGGCAAGTTCATATTGCTAATAGCCCAGCCGACTAC
>JAPXFY010000014.1:67975740-67990740 GCA_030674185.1 Monoplex corrugatus
CAGAGTTGAGCGGAGATTGGAAGAGGGTGGGGGTGGGATGAGGATATGTATCTGGAACACTTGTTCCATTGTTTGCATAGAAAAATATCGAAGATGGATTTGAGAATGCGATAGACAGACAGACGTACAGACAGACACACCAGAGTTGAGTGGAGATCGGTAGAGGGTGGGGTGAGGATATGTATGAGGAACACTTGTTCCATTGTTTGCATAGAAAAAGGTTCCATGTTGTCCTAAACAAACAAAGTTCCCTGTTGTCCTAAGCCAGAAGGTTTTCAATTGTCCCAAACTAGAATGTTCCTCGTTGTCCTAAGGTAAAAGGTTCCATGTTGTCATGTGCTAGAAGGTTCCTTATTGTCCTAAGCTAGAAGGTTTATTATTGTCCTGAGCTAGAATGTTTCCTGTTTCCTAAGCTATAAGGTTCCCTGTTTGACCTAAGCTAGAAGGCTCCCTTTTGACCTAAGTTAGAAGGTTCCCTTTTGACCTAAGCTAGAAGGTTCCCTTTTGACCTAAGCTAGAAGGTTCCCTTTTGACCTAAGCTAGAAGGTTCCTTGTTGTTTTAGGCCAGAATCGTCCCCGTTATCCTAAGCTAGAAGGTTAGCAGTTGTCCTAAGCTAGTAGGTTGGCAGTTGTCCTAAGCTGAAAGGTTCCCTGTTGCCCTAAGCTCAAAGTTCTCTGTTGTCCTGAGCTAGAAAGTTCCCTGTTGTCCTATACTTGAAGGTTCCCCGTTGTCCCTAGCTAGAAGGTTGGCAGTTGTCCAATACTTGAAGGTTCTCCGTTGTCCTAAGCTAGAAGATTGGCAGTTGTCCTTCATTAGAAGGTTCCTGTTGTCTAAACTAGAAAGTTCCCTGTTATCCTATGCTAACAGGTTCCCTGTTGTCCCAAGCTGGAAGGTTCCCTGTTGTCCTGAGCTAGAAGGTTCTCTGTTGTCCAATGCTAGAAGGTTCCCTGTTGTCCTAAGCTAGAAGATTCCTTGTTGCCCAATGCTAGAAGGTTCCCTGTTGTCCTAAGCTAGAAGATTCCTTCTTGTCCTGAGCTTGAAGGTTCCCCTTTGGTCTAAAAGCAAAGTTCACTGTTGTCCTAAAATAGAAGTTTTCCTGTTGTTTGTTATTGTTTGTCATATTGCCTGAATGCATTGTTGCTAGGTTAACTCACTCAGCTCTAACATCCTGATATAAGGACAGGCTTGGCGAAGTGCTTCCTTACTAAGATCCGGATATGCGGATCTGATATTCAAAAATTTCCACTGGTGACAGAGTGCTGTGTAGTGGAAATTGAAGTGGGTCATGCTAAAGCCTCATTACCACAGAGTAATATTTGACCACTGCACGTGGCGAGTGACCTATGACCGGTCAGCCACAGAGCTATCTTTGTGCTGACCCCTTTCCTGTTTACCACGAGAGAGCAATGGCGTCTCAGCTGCAAACGAGTTGCGCTCACAGCGGTCGAACAAGACGTGTTTGCACTTTATGTCGGGCAAAAAAGTCATTCTTACCGAGGGGTCTGACTCTGAAGATGCAGAACAGTATGAAGAAAGTGGTTTTAGCCCGTCAGAAGGGATGGAATTGATGAAAATGTGTCCGACAGAGAAGGTGAAAGGAAGAGAGGGGTGGGTGTGGTGAGTGACACAGTGTGTTCCCGTGGCCTTCGTAGCGCGGTACTTATGCAAATAGCCCACTAGCTGATCTGACAGAGGTTGGTTTTGTTGTTTCGTGATGAATGTCTGCTTGAAGATTTTATGTGTGTGTGTTTTCCTTTAAGTTATTCCTCCATACACAGACAGCAAAACACATAGGCTAAACTTGTATGGCATTACAGACCACGCCCCCATTCATTTTTTGATCAAATATTCAGTGACCTGATTATGAAGCACATGGTTGATGAAACAAAGAGATTCAGTGATCAAAGCCTTCAGGCATAAGGGGAACTAGCAAAATAGTTTGAAAATGGAACAGCAGTGAATGAAATGCATATGTGTGTGTGTGTGTGTGTGTGTGTGTGTGTGTGTGTGTGTGTGTGTGTGTGTGGTGTATGTGAGTGTGTGTGTATGTGTTTGTGTGTGTGTGATGTGGAAAGTGTGTGATGTGTGTGTGTGTGTGGTGTGTGTGTGTGTGTGCACTTTTATGTGCATGTGGATGTTTGTACTGTGTGTGGATGTTTGTACTGTGTGTGTGCACTCTGTGTATGTGTTTGTGTGTGTGTGTGTGTGTGTGTGTGTGTGTGTGTGTGTGTATGTTGTATGTATGAATGTGTTTGGTGTGTGTATGGATGTGGGTGTCTGGGTGTGTCTGTGTGTCTGGGTGTGTGTGTCTGTGTGTTGAGGTTATAGTTTGTTTTGAAACCTTGTGCTGTGCTTATTTAGTCAAACAATAATCATATGTTACTGTTTCAAGAATGTGTGCTTTGTTAATTATTTTCATGAATTTTCCAATTCCATTCAAGCACTTGGTATGCTGAAGCTGACTACAAATCGCCAAGTAGTCAGCAGCATTTTGCTGACTTTAGCTGAATTGTATAAAGTAGAAATCTCAGGTAGCCATTATTCACTCTCTACTGGGATTTTCAATGTGATTTATGTGGAAAACTGTCCACTTTTCAGGAGCAGTGTGAACTTTACCACTATCCAATTGATGCCACCCTCAATTTTGTCGTCACAAAAACATATTTTCTCTCATCACCACCTACAAAAAGAGAACTGTAAAAGTTACAACTTTGAAACTCTGTAATATGTGTAACAGAGTGCCTTGCTCTGTTACGATCTTTCCCCATTTACCTACAATGCTCAAAGGCAACACCGTGTAGCTTGCTTGCCTAGATCAAAAACGCCTTGCATTCTCTTGGCCTAATTATACTGGTATTTCACAGCCTCTGCCTATCCATAGCTATGCATTAATTATTCCAAAGATCTAACCAATACATGACGCATATAGATAACACACTGCTAAACAATGAGCAGATCGACAATGTGTACATGTATTCTGAAGCGGGCCTACAACAAGATTTTGTCGTCATCTCCACAGTATTACGTTGTCGCCCCACAGAACGTAGAGGAGACTCTTTAATCTATGCCGCCTCCAGCAAATTGTAGTACAACCACCGTCCTAATAGCCATTGTGTGACCCGCGGAAACCCACGTACAATGACCGCAGGTTATCTTGCGGTGTATGGAGCCCCGGGTGGACTGTCTTTGTTTCATGCCGCCCTTCGGTGTTTGTGGCGTAATAGCCAATAGCCACCAACAAAACCACCAGACGAGTATGCCGGTTGTGTGTACCGAGGCGCTGCACTTATGTAAGACCTCCATTAATTAGACCTCCATTAATTTCAAACAGAGTTGACTTTTCGCCACGCCCCAAGTGTTGAGTGATTGGGTAGGTGAGAACAACCAATCAGACCTTATTATCTGAAAGGTTTGAAAGTATGACCATGCTGGATTCCCAAAGTATAAAATAACAAGGCGCGTCATAGCGTGGGCTTTTATGCCGCCACTCTCAGTCTCACCAGAGGTGCCCTTCCCTGCCACCACTCTTGATCTCACAGCAGGTGATCATCTTCACGGCATTACTGTAGCACTGTCTTCTTTGGCGTCTTCTTTGACTCCTTCTTACCTGTCTCCTTCCTCGTCTTCTTTTCTCAATAATAAAGAGTCAAGTAGCGAAACGAGGAGTTGTCTTTTGATTGAGAGACTTCCCTTTCTGCTCTGGATTCAAAGGACCACCACAGCAATCATCACCAAACCCCTTAACCCACTCATCCATCTCACCTGGCGCTGCGATATCATCAATAATATCATAATCACCCTCACTTACCCCCCCTTAACCACGCGACCCATCACACCTGGCGCTGCGAGCAGGATCCAGATTCGGAAAGGGAACAACAAAACAAGAAGACAGTGCTACAGATTCATGAAGTTGCCAAACCATGTCGACACCACAACTGTACCGACTTCCAAAACTGTCCGGAGATGAAACCAGTGCAGAAATCGACGACTTCATTCAGGAGGCCAGACTGATCCTACAGCTCCAGCCCCTGGATGACAAAGCAGCTGCCCTCTGGCTCATATCATCGTTAGAGGGCCCAGCTCGTCGGGAGGTGCTATGGCAACCAACGGCAAGAGTGGACACTCCAGACAAGATCCTGAAGATCATCCAGGACAACTGGGGTGACCAGAGGGACTCCACAACCCTTGCTGCCACCTTCTACAACAGGCAGCAGGGAAAGGGGGAGACTGTCATTGAGTACGCGACTCACCTACGCGTACTCTGGATGAAGGCCAACCAAGCTGAAGAGGGGACATTGTCACCAACGCAGCTTCGGGACGCCTTCGTCTGTGGTCTCTCCCCAGGCGCTCTCAGGAGGGATGTCCGGCGATACATAAGAGATCATCCGGACACCACCTTCGAGGGAGCCAAGATGGAGGCCCTGCGGTGGATGAGAGAGGACAGCTGTGCAGAACACCACCTGGCACAGCTGATAGTGGCCAACTCCAGCCCAGTCATCACCCGTATGGAGGCACAGCTGGCAGAAATCAGTGCCAATGTAGACCAGCAACTCCTGCGGTGCAACACTGCGGCTAAACCTCAACCACCACAGCAACCACCTCTCCACAGCAGACAGCAACCTTCACCACGGCAACGGCAGCCACCAGAACACTGTCTTTGGTGTGACCGGGCCGGCCACACTGAAGACAAATGCTGGAACCGGCGCCGGTACAAGAAGAGAGGCAAGCGGCGACGGCAGCCTGCACCACAGAGAGCTGTAAAGCAAAGTGCAGACCGTCCTGTCACCCACGGACAAGCTGCAGGGCACAAGAAGAAGGGACGCCCAAGCAGATCCAAATCTGCCACAACTCCTTCTCCTGGGCCCCATTCTCCTTCTTTTCCTCCCCAGCCCTCCAAACCTGCTGTCCCCAAAACACCCTGTGCCAGCCAGAACCTGAGTGCGGCCAGCACCTCTAGAGCTGCCGGTGCACGTCCTGTTCCAGTGCCCCGCAGACACCGTCGATCCAGAGGCCACCCGAGCCATGATGGTCAACAACAGGACCCAGCAGCACCGGAGCAGGTGACGTCTACACCAGCAGCTGACGACGACCTGCAGGTAGGCATGTATGTTTACCTGCGGGACATGATTCCTGGTTCCAGCACAACATGGACCAACACCTGGTTGCCGGACCTGTATTGTGTGACGGCACGCCATCCCCAGCACCGTCACATCTACACAGTTCAGTCACTGGCAGGTGGCCCCCACCAGGCCATTTCCAGAATCCACCTCCTGCCAGCACCTGGGTCCATGCTAGACATGAAGCCACCACCAGACCCGGAGTCATCTGACTCCGAAGACGAGCAGTGGATAGTCTGCCCACAGCCACGGCGCAGAACAACGCGGCCCATGGTGACAACAGCACCTGAACCCGCTATACCAGAGCAGACGACTACACCAGTCCCTCCAAGACGGTCAACACGCCTCATAAATAGGACACTTTGAGAAGTCCTATTCTACAAAGGGACAAATATTAATGAGTATATATTTTCAGGTTCAACTGACCACAATAATATTTACCTGGACAGATTACTGCATAAGGAAAATTTCCTTTTTTGTATGTGTTTAAATTGATAATCTGCCAAAGCTATGAACATTATATTTCGTCATTCTTTTCATTTAGCATGTAATAACCATGCCATTGAAAACCCGGATTGTCACATTGATGCGATGCTTTTGATATTTACATATATTTTTATACATTTGTCATTTTGTTTCCCGTAATGAATGTTTTGATGCATAGGTATGGCAAAGAGGCTTTAGTGAACTTATTAAATGCTACTTTCTTTAATGCTACTTTCTCTAGCTTATTATGTTAAGGCATTTGCCATTTCAGTGTTCCGTACTGTCAAGTACGATGACCAATTCACTCAGCTCTAAACATCCTGATATAGACAGGCTTGGCGAAGTTGCTTCCTTACTAAGATCCGGATATGCGGATCTGATATTCAAAAATTTCACTTGTGACAGAGTAGCTGTGTAGTGAAATTAAGTGTGGTCATGCTAAAGCCTCATTACCACAGAGTAATATTTGACCACGCACGTGGCGAGTTACCAATGACCGTCAGCCACAGAGCGTATCTTGTGGCTGACCCCCTTTCTGTTACCCAACAGAGAGCAATGCGTCTCACTGCAAAACGATTTGCGCTCACAGCGGTCGAACAGACGTGTTTGCACTTTATGTCGGCAAAAATAGTCATTCTTACCGAGGGGTCTGACTCTGAAGATGCAGAACAGTATGAAGAAAGTGGTTTGAAGCCCGTCAGAAGGGGATGGAATTGATGAAGAATGTGTCCGACAGAGAAGTGAAAGGAAGAGAGGGTGGTGTGTGGTGAGTGACACAGTGTGTTCCGTGGCCTCGTAGCGCGGTACTTATGCAAATAGCCCACAAGCTGATCTACAGAGGTTTGGTTTTGTTGTTTCGTGATGACTGTCTGCTTGAAGATTTTAATGTGTGTGTGTTTTCCTTTAAAAGTTATTCCTCCATACACAGACAGCACAACACATAGGCTAAACTTGTATGGCATTACAGACCACGCCCGCCATTGCATTTTTTGATCAAATATATCAGTGACCTGATTATGAAGCATCATGGTTGATAAACAAAGAGATTCAGTGATCAAAGCCATTTCAGGCATAAGGGGAACTAGCAAAAGAGTTTTTGAAAATGGAACAGCAGAGAATGAAATGCATATGTTGTGTGTGTGTGTGTGTGTGGTGTGTGTGTGTGTGTAGTGTGTGTGGTGTGTGTGTATGTGAGTGTGTGTGAATGTGTTTTGTGTGTGTGTGATGTGGAAATGTGTGATGTTGTATGTAGTGTGTTGTGTGTGTGGTGTGTGTGTGCACTTTTATGTGCATGTGGATGTTTGTACTGTGTGTGGATGTTTGGTACTGTTGTGTGCACTCTGTGTATGTGTTTTGTGTGTGTGTGTGTGTGTGGTGTGTGTGTGTGTGTGTAGTATGTTGTATGTATGAATGTGTTGGTGTGTGTATGGAATGTGGGTGTCGGGTGTGTCTGGTGTGTCTGGTGTGGGTGTCTGTGTGTTGAGGTTATAGTTTGTTTGAAACCTTGTGCTGTGCATATTTGTCAAACAAATCATATGTTTACAGTTTCAAGAATGTGTTGCTTTGTTAATTATTTCATGAATTTTCCAATTCATTCAAGCACTTGTATCTTGAAGCTGACTACCAATCGCCAAGTAGTCACAGCATTTTGCTGACTTTAGCTGAATGAACCACCAGTAAAATCCAAGGTACCATTATTCACTCTCTACTGGGATTATCAATGTGATTTATGTGGAAAACTGTCCACTTTTTCAGGAGCAGTGGTGAACTTTACCACTATCCAATTGATGCCCACCCTTCATTTTGTCGTCACAAAAACATAGTTTTCTCTCATCACCCACCTAGCTACAAAAAGAGAACTGTAAAAGTTACAACATTGAAACTCTGTAATATGTGTAACAGAGTGCCTTGCTCTGTTACGATCTTTCCCATTTACCTACAATGCTCAAAACAGGCAACACCGTGTCGCTTGCTTGCCCTAGATCAAAAACGCCTTGCATTCTCTTGGCCTAATTATACTGGTATATCACAGCCTCTGCCTATCATAGCTATGCATTAATTATTCCAAAGATTAACCAATACATGACGCATATAGATAACACACTGCTAAACAATGAGCAGATCGACAATGTGTACATGTATTCTGAAGCGGGCCTACAACAAGATTTTGTCGTCATCTCCACAGTATTACGTTGTCGCCCCACAGAACGTAGAGGAGACTCTTTAATCTATGCCGCCTCCAGCAAATTGTAGTACAAACACCGTCCTAATACCCATTGTGTGACCGCGGAAACCCACGTACAATGACCGCAGGTTATCTTGCGGTGTATGGAGCCCCGGGTGGACTGTCTTTGTTCATGCCGCCCTTCGGTGTTTGTGGCGTAATAGCCAATAGCCACCAACAAACCACCAGACGAGTATGCCGGTTGTGTGTACCGAGGCGCTGCACTTATGTAAGACCTCCATTAATTAGACCTCCATTAATTTCAAACAGAGTTGACTTTTCGCCACGCCCCAAGTGTTGAGTGATTGGGTAGGTGAGAACAACCAATCAGACCTTATTATCTGAAAGGTTTGAAAGTATGACCATGCTGGTTCCCAAAGTATAAAATAACAAGGCGCGTCATAGCGTGGGCTTTTATGCCGCACTCTCAGTCTCACCAGAGGTGCCCTTCCCTGCCACCACTCTTGATCTCACAGCAGGTGATCATCTTCACGGCATTACTGTAGCACTGTCTTCTTTGGCGTCTTCTTTGACTCCTTCTTACCTGTCTCCTTCCTCGTCTTCTTTTCTCAATAATAAAGAGTCAAGTAGCGAAACGAGGAGTTGTCTTTTGATTGAGAGACTTCCCTTTCTGCTCTGGATTCAAAGGACCACCACAGCAATCATCACCAAACCCCTTAACCCACTCATCCATCTCACCTGGCGCTGCGATATCATCAATAATATCATAATCACCCTCACTTACCCCCCCTTAACCACGCGACCCATCACACCTGGCGCTGCGAGCAGGATCCAGATTCGGAAAGGGAACAACAAAACAAGAAGACAGTGCTACAGATTCATGAAGTTGCCAAACCATGTCGACACCACAACTGTACCGACTTCCAAAACTGTCCGGAGATGAAACCAGTGCAGAAATCGACGACTTCATTCAGGAGGCCAGACTGATCCTACAGCTCCAGCCCCTGGATGACAAAGCAGCTGCCCTCTGGCTCATATCATCGTTAGAGGGCCCAGCTCGTCGGGAGGTGCTATGGCAACCAACGGCAAGAGTGGACACTCCAGACAAGATCCTGAAGATCATCCAGGACAACTGGGGTGACCAGAGGGACTCCACAACCCTTGCTGCCACCTTCTACAACAGGCAGCAGGGAAAGGGGGAGACTGTCATTGAGTACGCGACTCACCTACGCGTACTCTGGATGAAGGCCAACCAAGCTGAAGAGGGGACATTGTCACCAACGCAGCTTCGGGACGCCTTCGTCTGTGGTCTCTCCCCAGGCGCTCTCAGGAGGGATGTCCGGCGATACATAAGAGATCATCCGGACACCACCTTCGAGGGAGCCAAGATGGAGGCCCTGCGGTGGATGAGAGAGGACAGCTGTGCAGAACACCACCTGGCACAGCTGATAGTGGCCAACTCCAGCCCAGTCATCACCCGTATGGAGGCACAGCTGGCAGAAATCAGTGCCAATGTAGACCAGCAACTCCTGCGGTGCAACACTGCGGCTAAACCTCAACCACCACAGCAACCACCTCTCCACAGCAGACAGCAACCTTCACCACGGCAACGGCAGCCACCAGAACACTGTCTTTGGTGTGACCGGGCCGGCCACACTGAAGACAAATGCTGGAACCGGCGCCGGTACAAGAAGAGAGGCAAGCGGCGACGGCAGCCTGCACCACAGAGAGCTGTAAAGCAAAGTGCAGACCGTCCTGTCACCCACGGACAAGCTGCAGGGCACAAGAAGAAGGGACGCCCAAGCAGATCCAAATCTGCCACAACTCCTTCTCCTGGGCCCCATTCTCCTTCTTTTCCTCCCCAGCCCTCCAAACCTGCTGTCCCCAAAACACCCTGTGCCAGCCAGAACCTGAGTGCGGCCAGCACCTCTAGAGCTGCCGGTGCACGTCCTGTTCCAGTGCCCCGCAGACACCGTCGATCCAGAGGCCACCCGAGCCATGATGGTCAACAACAGGACCCAGCAGCACGGAGCAGGTGACGTCTACACCAGCAGCTGACGACGACCTGCAGGTAGGCATGTATGTTTACCTGCGGGACATGATTCCTGGTTCCAGCACAACATGGACCAACACCTGGTTGCCGGACCTGTATTGTGTGACGGCACGCCATCCCCAGCACCGTCACATCTACACAGTTCAGTCACTGGCAGGTGGCCCCCACCAGGCCATTTCCAGAATCCACCTCCTGCCAGCACCTGGGTCCATGCTAGACATGAAGCCACCACCAGACCCGGAGTCATCTGACTCCGAAGACGAGCAGTGGATAGTCTGCCCACAGCCACGGCGCAGAACAACGCGGCCCATGGTGACAACAGCACCTGAACCCGCTATACCAGAGCAGACGACTACACCAGTCCCTCCAAGACGGTCAACACGCCTCATAAATAGGACACTTTGAGAAGTCCTATTCTACAAAGGGACAAATATTAATGAGTATATATTTTCAGGTTCAACTGACCACAATAATATTTACCTGGACAGATTACTGCATAAGGAAAATTTCCTTTTTTGTATGTGTTTAAATTGATAATCTGCCAAAGCTATGAACATTATATTTCGTCATTCTTTTCATTTAGCATGTAATAACCATGCCATTGAAAACCCGGATTGTCACATTGATGCGATGCTTTTGATATTTACATATATTTTTATACATTTGTCATTTTGTTTCCCGTAATGAATGTTTTGATGCATAGGTATGGCAAAGAGGCTTTAGTGAACTTATTAAATGCTACTTTCTTTAATGCTACTTTCTCTAGCTTATTATGTTAAGGCATTTGCCATTTCAGTGTTCCGTACTGTCAAGTACGATGACCAATTCAGAGTCCTAACTTGACCAAACAGTGTAACTGTCCTTTCGGAACTTAAATCACAACTCTCCAGTTTGCCCATGCATGCCCTAGCTAATATGCAAGTGGATTCCATACTCCACCATATTCATAGCATTTTCCAATTTCATGAATTCTTGAGGTGGCTCTCAAATTTCAGCCTTCAAGAATTTACCCAATGTTCACGCACCATCGCGGACGATGGTTTTCAAATTGGTGGGGGAGGTGTAACAGAGTGCCTTGCTCTGTTACGATCTTTCCCCATTTACCTACAATGCTCAAAGGCAACACCGTGTAGCTTGCTTGCCTAGATCAAAAACGCCTTGCATTCTCTTGGCCTAATTATACTGGTATTTCACAGCCTCTGCCTATCCATAGCTATGCATTAATTATTCCAAAGATCTAACCAATACATGACGCATATAGATAACACACTGCTAAACAATGAGCAGATCGACAATGTGTACATGTATTCTGAAGCGGGCCTACAACAAGATTTTGTCGTCATCTCCACAGTATTACGTTGTCGCCCCACAGAACGTAGAGGAGACTCTTTAATCTATGCCGCCTCCAGCAAATTGTAGTACAACCACCGTCCTAATAGCCATTGTGTGACCCGCGGAAACCCACGTACAATGACCGCAGGTTATCTTGCGGTGTATGGAGCCCCGGGTGGACTGTCTTTGTTTCATGCCGCCCTTCGGTGTTTGTGGCGTAATAGCCAATAGCCACCAACAAAACCACCAGACGAGTATGCCGGTTGTGTGTACCGAGGCGCTGCACTTATGTAAGACCTCCATTAATTAGACCTCCATTAATTTCAAACAGAGTTGACTTTTCGCCACGCCCCAAGTGTTGAGTGATTGGTAGGTGAGAACAACCAATCAGACCTTATTATCTGAAAGGTTTGAAAGTATGACCATGCTGGATTCCCAAAGTATAAAATAACAAGGCGCGTCATAGCGTGGGCTTTTATGCCGCCACTCTCAGTCTCACCAGAGGTGCCCTTCCCTGCCACCACTCTTGATCTCACAGCAGGTGATCATCTTCACGGCATTACTGTAGCACTGTCTTCTTTGGCGTCTTCTTTGACTCCTTCTTACCTGTCTCCTTCCTCGTCTTCTTTTCTCAATAATAAAGAGTCAAGTAGCGAAACGAGGAGTTGTCTTTTGATTGAGAGACTTCCCTTTCTGCTCTGGATTCAAAGGACCACCACAGCAATCATCACCAAACCCCTTAACCCACTCATCCATCTCACCTGGCGCTGCGATATCATCAATAATATCATAATCACCCTCACTTACCCCCCCTTAACCACGCGACCCATCACATATGCTTATTCAATCAAACAATAATCATGTGTGGAAATTTCAAGACTGTGTGTTTCCTCATTATTTTTTTATGATTTTTTTAAACACCTGTACAAACCGCCTGTATACAGGAGAATGTGAAATGACAAATCGACAAGTTATCAGTAGTAAGTTATTGATTTCAGTTTATTTGTAGGGAGTAGAAACTCTCAATTAGTTATTGTTTACTCTCTACTGGTATTTCCAATGTGATTTATGTGAAAAACAGTCCTCTTTTCAAGAACAGTGAAAACTTCACTATATATGCTCTTGTGATCACCCTCATTTTCATTACCATGAAAACATACCTTGTTTTACAACTGGCAACAAAAAGAGTACCATAAAGGTTACAGCTTTGAAACTTTGGAACATGCTTCTTCAATATGATGATAATCATGTGTCAAAATAAAAAGAATATGTGTATAGCCGTTATTTTTTAATGATTTTTTTAAAAACCTATACAAACGCCCAGTATACAGAGGAATGTTAAATTCCAAATCGCCTAGTAGGGAGTGAGTTAAAGCAAAAAGGCTTCACTTAAGAAGCTTCTTAAGAAAGATTGTTGTTGTTGTTGCTGCTGCTGCTGCTGTTGTTGTTGTTGTTGCTGTTATTTTTTTTTATTTTTCCCCTACCATGTCCCATCTCTTGATAATTTCGTACTCTGATATTGCAGAAGTTTTGATGTCCATTTTACTGAACACAAACGTTCCTTTTACTTCCATAACAAAGACAAGTAACTCTTGTCTTACACCTTCGTTTAACGCCTATAAAATTGAACATAGTGTTGACTTTTTAACGTCCCTGTCATAAAATGCAGCAGACAGATTTTTCCACTTATGGATTTCATTGTCCCTTTCACTTTGTCAACCTATCCATTAGCTTTCTACAGGAAATAAACTGGTGGAAACGCTTCAATGTAGTTTGAGGTCAAGGCAGTGCAAAAAGAAAGCGCTCACTCGGGTATTATTGGGTCGAGGTCTCTAGGAAGAGGCAGATAACATGCCACGGAGTGAGACCTAAAATTCGAGGCTAATGTGGGATCGTCACGACACGAAAGTACACGTGTATATATATATATATATATACACATAATAAAACATGCTTGTTGTGTTGCCAGAGATCAATAGTCCGCATTTCTGTTCTTTCCCTTTTCTATTCTCTGGCGTGTATGTATACTGGAACATGGGTAGGGCTTGGCATCTGCGTCATCCTCGAGGTTATATTTGGTCCTTTTCTTTCTGTGGATTTTCTTTTTTCTTTTTCTTTTGTTTCTTAAATTGTGTCGCGTTAGATGGTGGGGCGGGCGTGGGCGTCAGTACAAAGGAACAGAGCGTCGGTTTCGATTTCTTATTCAATCCATTTTTGTCTCTGTCTGTCTGTCTGTCTGTCTGTCTTTCTGTCTCTCTCTCTCTCTCTCTCTCTCTCTCTCTCTCTCTCTTTCCTCTTTCTCTCTCTCTCTCTCTCTCTCTCTCTCTCTCTCTCTCTCTATCTCTCTCTCTGTCGCTGTCTCTCTCTCTCTGTCTGTCTATCTGTTTCTATCTCTGTCGCTTTCTTTCTTTCGGTCTCTCTATCTGTCTCCCTCCCTCCGTCTCGCTCTCTATCCTTCTCTGTCTGTCTGTCTTTCTGTCTGTCTTTCTGTCTGTCTGTCTATCTATCTATCTATCTATCTGTCTATCTATCTCCACTCTGTCTCTGTCTCGCTATCTCTTTCTCTCTGTCTCCCTGTCTCTGTCTCTGTCCGTCTGTCTCTGTCTATTTCTCTGTCTCCCTCTCTCTCTCACTCTCTCTCTCTCTTTCTCTTTCTCTTTCTTTCTGTCTGTCATTGTCTCTCTATCTACTACTTGAATGAGTGTAGACCATGGACTAGAGCTGTGGATGTTTAAAAAACATCAATATGTTAAAAGCTAGTACCTTCGAAACTCAAATCGTGTTTTTGTTTTTGGCTTTTTCTTTTTTTTTTTTTTTTTTTTTTTCTTTTTTGGTACTGTTTTTTCGGTTTTTGTTTTGTTTTGCTTTGTTTGGGTTTTCTTTTGATTTGTTTTCTTTTGATTTGTTTTTGTTTTGATTTGTTTTTGTTTTCGTATGGCCTGTCAAATGCGCGGACACTAATCAGCTCACATCTCACAACAAACAACACTTAGTTATGTTAGTTTAACTGCATTTTTCTTTGACACTTCAGCATACAGAGTGTTTTTAGAGGTCTGGGTGGGGGCACAGAATGGATATTGCTCTGACCTCCCAGGCTGATATGTATGCAAACATGTTTGTGCTTTAAACCCTTTTCGAGTGTCTAAGTATGCAGAACATCAAGCATGCATGCTATGGATCCTGTAAGTCATGTCAGTATTCGGTGACTTATTGACATTGGTCTCTACAGTCACAGGCGACGCTGCTTGGACCAAGCAGACAGCCCATCTAGACATTAGAACGGATGTACTTTGTCCATGGTCAGCCATGACCGAGGGAGGCCTACCGACCGACCGATGGACACATGAAAACATCGGGCACGTACACCCACCGAGAGACGGAGCAGACAGATAGACAGACAGACAGATAGACAGCCAGATAGATAGATCGATCGATAGAGAGATAGATAGATAGATAGATAGATCGACAGATAGATAGATAGATAGATAGATAGATAGATAGATAGATAGATAGATAGATAGATAGATCGACAGATAGATAGATAGATAGATAGATAGGTAGATCGACAGATAGATAGATAGATAGATAGACAGATAGTTAGATAGATAGATAGATCGACAGATAGATAGATAGATAGATAGATAGATAGATAGATATATAGATCGACAGATAGATAGATAGATAGATAGATAGATCGACAGATAGATAGATAGATAGATCGACAGATAGATAGATAGATAGATAGACAGATAGATCGATCGATAGATAGATAGATAGATAGATAAATCGACAGATAGATAGATAGATCGATAGATCGACAGATAGA
>JAPXFY010000014.1:67993240-68013240 GCA_030674185.1 Monoplex corrugatus
CTGAGCCAGCGAGTGGCCAACTTGGAGACCCTGGCCATCACCATGAGCCAGAGTCTGGCGGACATCAAGAACCTGCTGAAAGATAAGCACGTGTAGTGTGGTTGTGGGTTCGAATCCCCGGGGTGCGCTACATTAACTAAAACTGGCCTTCTTACCGCCCATCTTAACATCATTTGTTGTTCTGGTGGTGTCGGTATAGAATTAGATAGGTCCCCCCCCCCCCCCCCCCCACCTTCCCCGGGATGGTTATCCCCGTCGGTCTTATCACCTCAGGTCGACGTATAAACTGAACCAAACAAACCAACCAATGTGTAGTGGTGTGGTTGTAGATGGCTCTGTCAGTATTCTACAGGCTTGTCGCTACTTCCTGGACCTAAACCGCGTGTATCCATCCCTTCACCCCCCACCAACAACGTACGGGCGTGGATTTCTTTTTTAAAAAGACACGGTTGTGCCGGATTCTTCGAAGGTAGAGATTTCCTATGGATTCATTCAGAAGGCAGAAACATCAGGGAGATATTTGTAAGACACGACTGTAGTGGTGTTCTCAAATGAAGGTGTCCTGGAGTCTTCAAAGAAAAAGACAAACCGTGACAGTCTTCGAAGAAGAAGTTCTCTTCTCCTCAAAGGATAAGAAAACCTTGCATAAGAAGAGAACTCTCCCTCGATGATGTGAAAATGGTACGGATTTAACGAAACACTGGGAAAAAAGTGGAAGAGCATAGTGGTTGTGACTAACACCTTATCATAAAGATAAGGTCATAAAACTCATTGCTTTGCACTGCCAGAATCTGGCACCTGATATCAGATATAGACAATCCACACAGACATCTCACAAATGGCGTGTCTGTACTGGTCACGATACGAAGTTCGTATATACTGCGCGCAAAATGCATGCGAAAGATGGTGTGTAAAAATATGTGTAATGTCCTCAAGCATCTTGGAGAGTGTTATGAATGACAAAGCCGCCACAGCATTGACATCAGTATGTTTTTAAAAGAGGTAGATTCGTTTTCCTTCCGAGGTTAGGAAACTAGATTCGTTTTCCTTCCGAGGTTAGGAAACGATGTGAACGTGACACGATCTCTACTGTAATCCAGGGCGTGAAGAGAACCTTCAGCACAAGAGTGGCCATCCTGGAGTCTGTGACTGCACCATGACTCAAGACTCTGGTTGGCATCAAGAACCTGCTCAAGGAGATACTGGTGTAAGGGGTGGTGCAGGCAGAGAGGGTGTGGGGCTTGTCCTGCATACAGGTATTTCTACTTCCTAACCTACACCTGTTCTTCCCTCACCAACATAAGGCTGTGGCTTCCTCGGAAAAAGACAAAACAGCCACATCCATAGTTCTTGTTCTTTTCAGTATTTCCGTGGATTCCAGCTAAGTACAAATTTCTGTGAGCTTCTGAAAGGACACGACTATCATGCTTTTGTATTTCTCAGATGGTAAGGCTTCTGTGGATTCCTTCTGAAGAAAAGACTGTCAAAAGCCCGATACAGGAGATGTAATGCTTCACTCTGAATGGCGGGAGCATCTTGCATGACGTCCTGTTTTAGGCCCCACTATAATAGGAAAGACTGCGGGAGAGAAAATGCGAAGATGATTGGAGAAAACGGATAATGACTGAACAAACGTTGGAGGAAAATGCAAAACTAAAAAAATGATTGTGACTATTGTTACTCCGGAGATGAAAATGTTACGCCGCCAGAACCTGATATCAAATACGTACGCTTTCCATGGGCATCTTTAAACTATTGCATGCCTGTAATAATCACTCTATACGTTCTACTGCTGTTTCACTCTCTTTTAAGATGTTCCATAAAGTATGTTTTCTATGAAATGCCTGATAAGAGTGACGGATACATAAATTATCAACTTTTGCTTCTCGCTTGAGGAAATCTATTGTGTGATATCTTCGTCGTTGCTCAGAACTTTTCAACTCTGATTTCACTGAGACAGGCGTCACGCTAATATGGATATGACCTGTTCTCGTTCAGGTATAACTCATATGCCTGCAATTTGATGTACAATGCATGTAAATGCATTGATTTGCCTACTGATAGATGGTTGCAAAGATAAAACATGTTGTTCAGGGAAATCCGAAAAAAAAAACAAATGTTACAGGAAGCGATAAAATCGTTAGAATGCAAAAGTCATCATTTAAACTTTCAATTGTAATTTAGAATACTCTTTGCGATTAATGTTGTATAAAATGGAAAGAAATGAACCAGGAAAAGTTCATGATAAATATATTAATTGGTAGCAAATTTTTGTCAAGTAAAATTTTCGATTAATGTTGTATTAATAGGAAACAAATTTAACAGGTGAAATTTGCGATTAATGTTGTGTAAACTGGAAACAGATTACGTCAGATGAATTTTGCAATTAATGTTGTATAAAATGAAAACACATATAGTCAGGTGTTATTCTCCAAACTACGAATGAGCATAGAACATGGGAATCCCAAGACTTCACCAGGGCATATTATGTTCGGTATGTAAGAGTTTGGTACCGACATGAAACCATCCACAATCTGGGACGTCCTCCTGGGCAAACTGAAATTTACCATGAACTGTATAGAGTTTAGCATTCCCAACAGCTTGAAATGTGCGTGCTTGCGTGTGTGTGTGTGTGTGTGTGTGTGTGTGTGTGTGTGTGTGTGTGTGTGTGTTGTGTGTGTGTGTTGTGATGTGTGTGTGTTTGTGTGTGTGTGTGTGTGAATTATTATTTTCAACCATGTGAGATGTTGCCTCTGCCCCTGTGTTCATCTTTTACCATATGGGACTGATCCTATGGATGTGATGGTTACCACCTGAGTTTTGTCTTGTACGTTTACCAAACCTTACCGCGATAAAATCCCAGGAGTCTTGATACAAGATCACGTAATACAGCGGTGAAAATCCCATGGTCCTGACTGCTAGAGACCTGTATCATTGTAAACCAAACTTAACAATTAAACATTGTGGTAAAATCCCAATGTCCTTGATAATACAGACTGGTCTTGATACCTCTACCAAATAACATTATGGTAAAAATCCCAATGTCTTTGATTAACATTATGGTAAAAAATCCCAGGGTCCTTGATAACAGAGACTGGTTTGTTACTGCTACCAATTAAATTAACATTGCTGTAAAAATCCCAATGTCCTTAATTAACATTGTGATGAAAATCCCAAAGTCCTTCATAATACATACTGGTTCTGTTACTTCTACCAATTAACACTGAGGTAAAAATCACAGAGTTCCTTGATTAACATTGCGGTAAAAATCCCATAAGTCCTTGATAATAGAGACTGGTCTTCGTACTTTTACCAATTAATATTGTGGTAAACATCCCAAAGTCATTGATGATAAAGACTGGTCTTGTTACCTGTACCAATTACTGCAAAAATCTGATGGTCTTTGATAATAGAAACTGATTTTTGTTACCTCTAAACATTGTGTTAAAAATCCACAAATCAACCGGACTGCCCTTCATTGGACACCGCAGGGAAGACGTAAGAAGAAAGTTTAAGGACACTTGGCGATGAAAAATAAGGAGAACCCCAATGCCCTGAAACACACACCACACACACACACACACACCACACACACACACACACACACACACCACACAAAACACACACACACACACACACCCCACACACACACACACACACACACACACACGCATTCAGCACTCACACTACACACACACACACACACACACACAACGCATCACCACGCACGCCACACATCACACACACCCACACCCACACACACACACACACACACACACACACACACACACACCCTCACCACACACACACACACACACACACACATAACATACATACATACATACATACATACACACACAGCCCTGCGCAAACTGATGAAGCCTGATTGTTCTAAAGTTCTGAATGCTTTTCTCTTCCTCGTTAAATTGTGTGATGTTACTTTTTATAGTGCAATATTTTTATGATATCAGATTCATCCACCCCATGCAAACCTCTTTATCTTATCTTATATTATCTTTTCTTATCTTATTATATATGTATACAACAACATAATGTATTTATTTCATTTATTTATTTATTATTTACTTATGTATTTATTTATCTGTTTATTTATTCATTGATTCGTTCATTTTTCCATTCATTTTTAATACTTTTTTCTTTCTTTCTTTCTGTTTGGTCAAAACCCACTTATGTGAATAGACTTTTAATAATGAATCAACACTACTGGGGTACTACGAGTATGCACCGTCTGGCTCAAAACAGACATGATTGGGGAACGTAAGTTGCTGCCCTTCATGTCAAGGTATAAGGCAATAAATAAATAAGAAATTTGCCTTCATAATTAGCGATTATTTAATGAGTAAAGGCTGATGTTGTGGCCACTTGGCAATTGTGGATATCCTCGTTCTTTTCGTTGAATTGGGCCCTTTGTGTTTTCCCCTTTGGGTTTGATCGTTTTCAAGTTTTATGTTTTAAAGGTTTCAGTACAAGTTATCTTGTTGCAAGATACCTGTACGTTTATGCTGATTGTTTTAGTTTGCTGATTGTTTTAATTATGTTTCTCTCTCTGTCTCTGTCTCTGTCTGTTTGTCTCTGTCTCTCTTTCTCTGTATCTGTCTTTCTCTCTGTGTCTGTCTGTCTCTCTCTTTCTCTGTATCTCTCTTTCTCTCTGTGTCTATCTGTCTGTGTCTGTCTGTCTCTCTCTCTCTGTCTCTCTCTCTTCTCTCTCTCTCTCTCTTCTCTCTCTCTCTCTCTCTCTCTCTCTCTCTCTCGCTCCTTGTTCCTTGTTTTATATACGTTATTAATATGAGTGATATTGTGTGTGCATGTGTGTGTGCGCACACGCGTGTGTGTATGTGTATGTGTGTGTGTGTGCGTGCGTGCGTGCGTACGTGTGTGTGTGTTTGTGAGACTTACATCATTATGTGGGTACGACATGTATAACTGAAATAATAAAACATGATGCACCAGACTGATGTAATAATATCTCATTAAAAATATATTGCTTGACTCACTTAATAGGTATGGATTTTTTTGTGACCGATGATGTGCAGTATGATGCATAAAACTGACGCACGAAGTGTGATTTGTGTGGTTGATGCTATGAGATTATTTGCATTCGTATGACAGATATGATAAATTATGTGTGTAAATGATATAATCAAGTTAGACTTGTATGACTAACTTAACAGAAAATGACGATTATGGCTGATGTAATTAGGTAGGGCTCAATTGATTACGTGTATAATGGCACGAAAAATGATTATTTATCTAAGTTGAGTGTTATTTAGACGAAAAATGATCAGTTTATAATAAAGTTGGCGGTTTAATGCGACTTGCAAGTGTTAGTATTTAATACAAAGTGTATCAAGGAAAAATAAATATGCATTAAGAACGAAATCACAAGGGACTTGAGACCCAGAACCCATGAAAACCACCCGACCGAAAAGACATTCCATCAAGCAAAATTTCACACAAAATACGAATGCATAGAATAATTAAAATAGTTTTGAATGATGTTTTTAAAAGCATGTTCGTTGATATAGTTCTGAACTTCAGGTGCAACATGTGATAAGGCACAGTGACAAAGAGTAAAACTGTGTGAGTATACACAGTGGTCTGATAATTTGTAGTCTTTAAGTCCGAACCAATAGTCTACGATAAAATAAATATCTTATCAGTCTCAAATTTAATACCAGGTATACATAGGTCTTAAGATAGCTGTACTATAATTTAACTGTGTTCTTAATGAAATCTGTCGTGGAGCGGGCTCTTCAGTACAATGACCTTCTCTGGAATTCTGTGCTAAAAATTCTCTTCATACTTTATAAACTTAAACTGTGTTATACATATATTTGAAAGTCTGTCCTCGTGGGGATGCCGGGGCTCTTTCAGTACAAATAGTATCCCCTTCTTCTGGAAATTCTGTGCTAAAGATTTCCTCTTTTCTATAGCTCTCATTGATTCTATCTTGCTTTTTGCTTTCTGCCATTTATTCCTATCATTTTCTGCCTTGCTGGTCCGATTCACCTGTATGTGTTGAATAAAGTCTTACATACTTTCTCTTAGGATTAATAATTGGGTACATGTATTAAGTGCATTCTTGGTTCTAGGGAAATTAGATATGCGGAAGCAATTTGAGGTTATTAAGCCCGTTTTTGCATATGTTTTAGTGTCTTTATGTATGTTTAAATGTGTATTCAGGTGTGGTTTTTAAATCCCCTGTGTAATAAATTGGACGGAGTGATCAACGCCAGGGGCATCTGTTTGGCTTACACAGATGAATGCATTGATATGTGTACTTAATTTTCTGTTCCCTTTTTTTTTTCCTGTTGGAGTACTGTGCGTGTGTGTTGAAACGGTTAAAGCCCTGATATGCCTCTACGCAGTCGGCTGGGCTTGAAGCAACAATAAGTATAAGAATAAATTGAGAGTCATTGCTGAATAAATAACGCCGTTTGGCTTTACCTCATGCTGATGTGGTTCAATTATACGTATTGTTGGTGTTGATTAAAAAAAAAAAAGGAAACTTCTAATCAGGACATATTATTCAGTAATAGTCAGCCTAGTATACATTTGTGCTATCAGAAGGAATTTGTGTGTATACAGCACAGTCTGTATGGAGTTTGTACAATACTTGATGTTAATAACACAGTGATGGTGGCTGCAATTGTTGTCGTCGTCGTCGTCGTTGTTGTTGTTGTTGTTGTTGTTGTGTTGTTGTTGTTTTTGTTATTGTGTCGTCGTCGTTCTTTGTTATATGTATGGTATTTTCGTTGGTGTTGATGATGATGCTGATGATTTGTTGTTGTTGTTGTTGTTGTTGTTTGCTATTATGATGATCATGTGAATGTTTAAAAAATGTGACCGATTGACGAACAGAAAACAACAAACACAAAATAACACATGTAAGATGGATGGTTTTATATCAACGCAGTAATTTTAAACCAGACAAATGCTTATGCTTGCTAGAATCAAAGAATAAATCGCGTATTTGGACGTACTTTGTAAAGAACTAACTGATAATCCCGCTTCAGTCAGATGTCAACATTTTGTCACCAGCCAGAACAGTGTAATGGACATTTCCTTATAACCTCATGTGTATGGCCATTTTCTTACAACCTCAGAGAACCACACAGTTCCTCACAACCTCTGAGAACCATACATTTCCTTCACAACCTCTGAGAACCATACAGTTCCTCACAACCTCTGAGAATTATACATTCCTACAACCTCTGAGAACCAACATTTCCTTACAACCTCTGAGAACCATACATTTCCTACAACTCTGAGAATCCATACATTCCCTACAACCTCTGAGAATATACAATTCCTTACAACCTCTGAGAACCATAATTCTTTACAACATCTGACAACCATACAGTTGCCTACAACATCTGAAACCATACATTTCCTTACAACCTCTGAGAACATACAATTCCTTACAACCTCTGAGAACCATACAGTTCCTTACAATCTATGAAATCATACAGTTCCTACAACCTCTGAGAATCATACAATTCCTACACATCTCTGAGAACCATACATTTCCTTACAACCTCTGAGAATCCATACAATTCCTTACAACCTCTGAGAACCATATAGTTCCTTTACAACATCTGAAACCATACATTCCTCACAACCTCTGACAACCATAACAGTTCCTTACAACTCTGAGAACCATACAGTTCCTTACAATCTATGACAACCATATATTCCTACAACCTCTGAAACCATACAATTCCTCACAACTCTGAGAACCATACAGTTCCTCACAACCTCTGAGAACCATACAGTTCCTACAACCTCTGAGAACCATAAAGTTCTTAAAACCCTCTGAGAACCATACCATTCTTACAATCTCTGGACATCCATACAGTTCTTACAACATCTGAGAATCATACAATTCCTTACAGCCCTGAGAACTATACATTCCTTACAACCTCTGAGAACCATACAGTTCCTTACAACACTTCTGACAACCATACAGTTCCTTACAACTCTGACAACAATACATTCCTTACAATCCTCTGAAATCATACATTCCTTACAATCTCTGAGAACCATACAATTCCTTACAACCCTGAGAACATACAACATGCCTCTTACAACCCCTGAGAACTATACAGTTCCTTACAACCTCTGAGAACCATACAATTCCTTGCAACCTCGAGAACCATACAATTCTACAATTCCATACAACCTCTGAGATCCATACAATTCCTTACAATCTTTGAGAACCATACAAACCTGAACGCTTAAGACCAACACACGTGTGAAATTGTGTCGGCTGGAATGGATGAAAGTTTTTCTCATCAGATTTTGGAAAATAAATGATCTCTGGTAAGACATGAACTGAAGTATATCTAGACACAAATACGACGAAAAAGCCAAGATTTTCCTGTCTTGATGTGCATACCGATAAATCCCTCAGGATGTTGAACCTGCTATCGTGGAATGAAAGAATGAAGTCGTGATAGAGAATGTGTTATGTATTTTGAAGGTAATTTTCACCTGCATGAAGGGGAAAACCCGATTTGTTGAGTGTGTCATTATGTATTTAATGATGAGATGAAGTTTGCACGTGTGTGTGTGTGTGTGTGTGTGTGTGTGTGTGTGTGTGTGTGTGTGTGTGTGTGTGTGTGTGTGTGTGTTGTGTTGTGTGTGTGTGTGTGTGTTGTGTGTGTGTTGTGTGTGTGTGTGTGTGTGTGTGTGTGTGTGTGTGTGTGTGTGTGTGTGTGTGTGTGTGTGTATGTGTAGTTCAAAAGAAATGATGTCAAAGCACATATACGTGCTTGCATAAATTCCAGAATTCATGCAAATACCTGCGTTCGTCGTTTTCAACATAAAGCCTTTACCTCCAGAACGTTACCTGCGAAAAGTGATACAACTGTAATGTACTTTTATTATTAAGTCTGAGTGTCTGTGTGTCTGTGTTTTGCCCTTTTTAAGTCACAAAAGTCCAGGTACCCTGATACCTTCATAACGAAATGCTACGATGCTTTCTTGTTCATTGTTATGACAATACCTGTAAAACAAAAATTACCTGTGCAATAAGTTTGTTGGTCTCCTGTGTTTTGTCGCAACACGAATCTCCTTTAAGGTATTATGTCCATGTGCGTGTGTGTAAGTCTGTGTGTGCATGCGTGCGTGTGCGATCATAAGTATCGTGTTGAGCAGGCAATAAACCCATTGAGAAAATTGAGCTGTTCATCTTTATCAAGTGAAGTCTGCTTGAGTGTGTATCTTACGCCATGTCCGTGAAGTGCTTGTGTTTGTCTGAGGTCATGCCATTTTGTCCACGTGCCATTATGTCCACGTGCCATTGTGTCATGTGCCATTTTGTCCTCGTGCCGTTTTGTCCACGTGCCATTGTGTCCATGTGCCGTTGTGTCCACGTACCATTGTGTCCACGTGCCGTTGTGTCTACGTGCCATTGTGTCCACGTGCCATTGTGTCCACGTGCCTTTGTCTCTTCGTGCCATTGTGTCCATGTATCATTGTGTCCTCGTGCCATTGTGTCCAAGTGCCATTGTGTCCACGTGCCATAGTGTCCATGTGCCATTATGTCCACGTGCCATTGTGTCCACGTTCCATTGTGTCCACGTGCCTTCGTGCCCTTGTGTTCACGTGCCATTTTGCCCACGTCCCGTTGTGCCCACGTGTCATTGTGTCCACGTGCCATTGTGTCCACTTGCAGTTGTGTCCATGTGCCATTTTGTCCACGTGCCATTGTGTCCATGTGCCATTGTGTCCACATGCCATTGTGTCCACGTGCCGTTGGGTCCATGTGTCATTGTGTCCACATGCCATTGCGTCCACGTGCCAATGTGTCCATTTCCATTTTGTCCACGTGCCGTTGTGTCCATGTGTCGTTGTGTCCACGTGCCGTTGTGTCCATATGTCAATGTGTCCACGTACCATTGTGTTCACGTGCCGTTGTGTCCACGTGCCGTTGTGGTGGTCGACCATTTCTAGCTCTGTGCATACACATACATACATACATACATACATACATACATACATACATACATACATACATACATACATAGGCCTACATACATACATACATACATACATACATATTACATACGTATGTATATACATACATACATAAACACACAGGCAGACATACACACAGATGCAGACATACAAACGCAAACGCATACACTAAAGTTTCATTCTATCTCATTTCATTCTCTCTCTCTCTCTCTCTCTCTCTCTCTCTCTCTCTCTCTCTCCCTCCTCTCTCTCTCTCTCTCTTCTCTCTCTTTCTCTTCTCTCTCTCCCTCTCTCTCTTTCACTCTGTCTCTCTCGTTCTCTCTCTCACTCTCTTTCAAACACGCACATTTCAAATATTTATGTTAAGTGTGTAGATGAACATACTTTGATCAGTGTTTAGCAAATGAAAATTAATTTAGAAAAATGTTAATGCACACACCATACAAATCCAGTCAAACTTACGCGAAATGATAGTGGAATCTGGTTCAAATATCAGACTAAGGTACACTAACCAGTAAACCCCCTTTTTTTAAAATTCAAAACATCTTACGTCTGTTATCTCATTTCGCTTAAAACACAATATAAGATGGCGTGATTAAATTTATGGGAGACAACTGTTCTCAAGTCTATTGAATCAACGTTTACGATGTTACTTCCCTTTACTATAAACGGTTCTGAATTTGTACTTTCCCGTGGACACCAACCATTTAACCAGCTAATCACTTGATTAATCGATTGTTTGACGAATGGACCAATTGGTGACATCAGCATAGTATACGTAGGTATCAGGATTGCAACAGCAATGGTCAGAGTAAACAGAATCTGAAAAAAATAATGAAACAAAAAACAAAACAAAAACAAACAAACAAACAAACGGCGTACATCAGCTTTACACCACCAACTGTATATACAAGTCATTCCTAGTCTCTGTAGTCCTGTATGGTTATGAAACATGGATATAGCTCGGCAATCATCAAACGAAAATTCGTACATCCTAACCTGAGCAGAAAACTAACAAAGCAGCATACTGACTACTACTACTACTACTACAACTGCTACTACTACTACTACTACTATTACTATTACTATTGCTGCTGCTGCTGCTACTACTACTACTAGTACTGCTGCTGCTGCTGCTGCTCCTGCTGCTACTATTACTACTACTGCTGCTGCTGTTGCTGCTGCTACTACTACTACTACTGCTACTACTGCTGCTGCTACTGCTACTACTACTACTACGACAGCTACTGCTGCCACTACTACTACTACTGCTGCTGCTGCTGCTGCTACTACTACTTGTACTACTACTTCTACTTCTGCTGCTGCTGCTGCTACTAATATTAATACTACTTGTACTACTATTACTACTTCTACTTCTGCTGCTGCTACTAATACTAATACTACTTGTACTACTACTACTACTTCTACTTCTGCTGCTGCTGCTGCTACTAATACTAATACTACTTGTACTACTATTACTACTTCTACTTCTGCTGCTGCTGCTGCTACTAATACTAATACTGCGTACTACTATTACTTCTACTTCTGCTGTTGCTGCTGCTACTAATACTAATACTACTTCTATTACTACTACTACTTCTACTTTCTGCTGCTGCTGCTGCTGCTGCTTAATACTAATACTACTTCTACTACTACTACGTCTACTTCTGCTGCTGCTGCTGCTGCTAATACTAATACTACTTCTACTACTACTACGTCTACTTCTGCTGCTGCTGCTGCTGCTAATACTAATACTACTTCTACTACTACTACGTCTACTTCTGCTGCTGCTGCTAATACTAATACTACTTCTACTACTACTACGTCTACTTCTGCTGCTGCTGCTAATACTAATACTACTTCTACTACTACTACGTCTACTTCTGCTGCTGCTGCTGCTGCTAATACTAATACTACTTCTACTACTACTACGTCTACTTCTGCTGCTGCTGCTGCTGCCACTACTACTACTACTACTACTACTACTACGTCTACTTCTGCTGCTGCTGCTGCTGCTAATACTAATACTACTTCTACTACTACTACGTCTACTTCTGCTGCTGCTGCTGCTGCTAATACTAATACTACTTCTACTACTACTACGTCTACTTCTGCTGCTGCTGCTGCTGCCACTACTACTACTACTACTACTACTACTACTACTGCTACTACTACTACAGCTGCTGCTACTACTACCACTACCACTACTACTACTACTACTACTACTGCTACTACTACTACAGCTGCTGCTACTACTACCACTACCACTACTACTACTACCACTACTACTGTAGCTGCTGTTGCTGCTGCTACTACTACTACTAACTACTACTAAATAAATATTTGAATGAATGAATGAATGAATAAACAAATAAATAAATTAATAAATACTTTTATAGTACATTTTCGTGGCCTTATAAAGGACTAAACATGGACCGGAGAGGAGGGGGGGAGCGAAGGGGTGGGAGGGAGAGAGAAAGAGAGAGACAAACAGACAAACAGACAGACCTGCGAGAGAAACTAAGGGCAATAACCCTGACAAGTACAAGTCCCAGAATAATGATGTAGTGTGTCCCTTGACGAATACCCCTGGACAGTGACAGTTCACAAAACGCGAGAGGTTGAACAAACTGAACACATCTACACAACACACATGTGGTTTTCTAAACTGAACGACAAATTCGCTTTTTTGCAAGGTAAACACACAACGTAATGTAATCTGACTAGCCACCTCTGAAGTGCGATCCAACGTTACATATTTGTATTCATTTATTTGTTTGTTTGTTTGCTTGTTTATTTATCTATTTATATATTCATTGTTTATTTATTATTTATTATTTATTTATTCATGTATGTATTTATTTATGTATTTATGTATTTGTTTATTTATTTATTTATTTATTCATGAATGTATTTATTTCTCTATTTATTTATTTGTTTGTTTTTTGTTTGTTTGTTTGTTTGTTTGTTTGTTTGTTTGTCTATTGTTAATTTTGATGGCGTTGGTGTTGTCACAATAAAATTTCCATGACTCTTAAAGGGCCTATTAGACGTACAGGCCGACCGGACAGGTTTCTGGGCCGTGGGCAAGCCCAAGGCCAATCGTAACGTGTAATAAGAAAACCGTAGGAAAACGTCCGGCGAGCATCCGGTCCGCCTCTCGTCGCAAGCTCACAGGCGCTGCCTGTGAATTGGACGTCCGGCCATCTGGTTTCTTTTTTTCTACGCCGAGGCAGGACAACAACTGATTTCAAAATTATAGAAAATCACATCGTAGGTAAAAAATAATGCCAGATTCGGAATCAGCGTATCAAAATTAGGCAAATGGCTCGCGTGGAACTCGTTTTGTTTTGTATTTAAAAAGTTACCCTTTTTTCTTCTTTTTAACTTTCTTTTAATTTCCTGTCTCTGTTTTTGGCATGCATTTCATCATTGACGATTCTGTCTGTAGCCTACTGTCGTTTTCCCACACACAGTGGCAGTTCATGAATGCAAAGCAGTGCGTTTTTCTTGTGTGAGTCTATTTATCGGAAATTATGGCGTCATGGAGCAAGGACTGCATTCTGCGTTTCATCGGCATGTATCATTCTTTTGAGTGTCTATGGAAAATTAAATCCAAAGAATATAGCAACAAACAATTAAAGGAAAAGGCTTACGAAAAACTTGTGCAGTTTTGTCAAGAATTTGATCCAAATGCAAACAAAGACACTGTGACAAAGAAAATAAACAATCTGAGGAGTTCTTTCCGGAAGGAATTGAAAAAGGAAGAGCAGTCATATTTGTCTGGAGCAGGAACAGATGAAATCTATGAGTCCAAGCTTTGGTATTTTAAGGATCTCATGTTCCTGAGGGATCAAGAAACTCCAAGAGTTGGCCGTTCGAACCTTGTAACATCCCAGCAAGCACGTCCAAGTGACAGGGAGTCGGATTCACAGGAAGCAGAGGTAAGTGATTGCAACAGCTGTCTGTCTGTCTTTCTTTGCAGAATACAATGTCCTTCAAAAGGAGTACTTGTCCTGCCATGGTACTTTCCCAGCTGTGTTAAAATACACCTTGAACGCGTCTCTCGCATTCTTAGCGTCTTCTGATGCGTTCCTACGCTGCACTGGTGAAACATCAACAACATTGGCACCTTCCACTCGAAGACCAGTTTGTATGTCATGGGTGCAGGGATCTTCAGTATCCAGAGAATCGGGTGGGGTGTAATGCGCAGGATTATTTCTTCGAAGGAAGTTGTGCAATACACAACATGCAAGAACCACAGACTCTATATTTTCAGGCTTCAGATTTATCCTCTGCTGGAGAACATGAAACCGCGATACCAGGATGCCGAAGACATTCTCAACAACTCGTCGAGCCCGAGATAGGCGATAGTTGAAAATCCTCTTCTCTTGATCCAGGTCTTTGGCATTATAGGGCTTCAAGAAATCTTTTCTTAGTGCAAACGCTTCATCAGAAATGAAGGCATGTGGTAATCCGTTGGCTGGGTTGATACCTGGTAGGTTCAATGACCCATCACAAAGTTTTCGGTGGAAGTCTGTGTTTTCTATAACCCCACCATCTGATACTCGGCCATTTGTTCCAAAATGAACGTAGAGCAGTTCATAGTTTGCATTTGCAATGGCCAAGAGTACCATGCTATGGAAATGTTTATAGTTGTAGAAGTAGGAACCTGCTCCACGTGGTGGAACGATGGCGACATGTTTACCATCGACTGAGCCCACACAGTTGGGAAACTGCCACATGTCTTCAAAAAGTTTGGCTTGTTGAAGCCATTCAGCTTCTGTTGAGGGGAACTGAAACACAATAATATAATACAAATAAGTTGTAGACCTGGACGTTGATTCCAGTTTGCTAAATATGCATTAAAGGGGACATGAGGTCACACTTGTACAGATCCGTGCCTGTGCCGTGTGCATGTGTTTGTAAGTGTGTGCATGTGTGTATGTGTGTGTGTTGTGTGTGCGTGTGAAAGAGAGAGAAAGAGAGTGTGTGTATGTGTATGTGTGTGCGTGTGTGAGACAGAAAGAGAGTGTGTGTGTCCATGCGCGGGCACATACGTGAGCATGTGTGTGGTGTGTGGAACTGAAAAAAATGTTCACAGTCATTATGTTTTTAAACTGAAAAACAATATTTTGTAATTTTATACTGAGGACGAATAAAGTATCTGAATCTCAATCTGAATCTGATCCTGTGCTGGTGTTACTATACTTGTACTACTATTCTACTTCTGCTGCTGCTGCTGCTACTATCTTAATACTATTGTACTACTAAATATACTTCTACTTCTGCTGTGCTACTAATACTAATACTACTTGTACCTACTTCACTACATACTTCTACTTCTTGCTGCTGCAGTGTACTAATACTAATACTCTTTGTACTACTATTATACTTTACTGTCTGCTGCTGCTGCTTGCTACTCAATACTAATATGCGTACTACTATTACTGTTCTACTTCTGCTGTTGCTGCTGCTTACTAATAGACTAATACTATCTTTATTTTCTACTACTACTTCTACTTCTGCTGCTGCTCGGCTGCTGCTGCTAATACTAATACTATTCTACTACTACTACGTCTACTTCTGCTTGCTGCTGCTGCTGCTATACTAATACTACTTCTACTACTACTACGTTTACTTCTGCTGCTGCTGCTGCCTGCTAATTAATACTTAATACTACTTCTACTACTACTACGTCTACCTTCTGATGCTGCTGCTAATACTAATACTACTTCTACTACTACTACGTCTACTTCTGCTGCTGCTGCTAATACTAATCCTACTTTACTACTACTTACGATCTAACTTCTGCTGCTGATGCTGCTGGCTAATTTAACTATATACCTCCTTTCTACTACTACTACGTCTACTTCTGCTGCTGCAGCTGCTGCACTACTACTATACTTACTTACTACTACTACGTCCTACTTCTGCTGCTGCTGCTGCACTGCTAATACTAATACTACTTCTACTACTACCTACGTCTACTTCTGCTGCTGCTGCTGCTGCTAATACTAATACTACTTCTACTTACTACTACGTCTACTTCTGCTGCTGCCTTGCTGCTGCCAACTTACTACTATACTACTACTACTACTACTACTGCTACTACTACTACAGCTGCTGCTACTACTACCACTACCACTACTACTACTACTATACTACTGCCTACTACTATACAGCTGCTGCTACTACTACCATACCACTACTACTACTACCACTACTACTGTAGCTCTGTTGCTGTGCTACTACTACTTACTAAGCTACTACTTAAATAAATATTTGAATGAATGAATGAATGAATAAAACAAGATAAATAAAATAATAAAATACTTTTATAGTACATTTTCGTGGCCTTATTAAAGGACTAACATGGACGGAGAGGAGGAGGGGGAGCGAGGGGTGGGAGGGAGAGAGAAAGAGAGAGACAAACAGACAAACAGACAGACCTGCGAGAGAAACTAAGGGCAATAACCCTGACAAGTACAAGTCCCAGAATAATGATGTAGTGTGTCCCTTGACGAATACCCCTGGACAGTGACAGTTCACAAAACGCGAGAGGTTGAACAAACTGAACACATCTACACAACACACATGTGGTTTTCTAAACTGAACGACAAATTCGCTTTTTTGCAAGGTAAACACACAACGTAATGTAATCTGACTAGCCACCTCTGAAGTGCGATCCAACGTTACATATTTGTATTCATTTATTTGTTTGTTTGTTTGCTTGTTTATTTATCTATTTATATATTCATTGTTTATTTATTATTTATTATTTATTTATTCATGTATGTATTTATTTATGTATTTATGTATTTGTTTATTTATTTATTTATTTATTCATGAATGTATTTATTTCTCTATTTATTTATTTGTTTGTTTTTTGTTTGTTTTGTTTGTTTGTTTGTTTTGTTTGTTTGTCTATTGTTAATTTTGATGGCGTTGGTGTTGTCACAATAAAATTTCCATGACTCTTAAAGGGCCTATTAGACGTACAGGCCGACCGGACAGGTTTCTGGGCCGTGGGCAAGCCCAAGGCCAATCGTAACGTGTAATAAGAAAACCGTAGGAAAACGTCCGGCGAGCATCCGGTCCGCCTCTCGTCGCAAGCTCACAGGCGCTGCCTGTGAATTGGACGTCCGGCCATCTGGTTTCTTTTTTTTCTACGCCGAGGCAGGACAACAACTGATTTCAAAATTATAGAAAATCACATCGTAGGTAAAAAATAATGCCAGATTCGGAATCAGCGTATCAAAATTAGGCAAATGGCTCGCGTGGAACTCGTTTTGTTTTGTATTTAAAAAGTTACCCTTTTTTTCTTCTTTTTAACTTTCTTTTAATTTCCTGTCTCTGTTTTTGGCATGCATTTCATCATTGACGATTCTGTCTGTAGCCTACTGTCGTTTTCCCACACACAGTGGCAGTTCATGAATGCAAAGCAGTGCGTTTTTCTTGTGTGAGTCTATTTATCGGAAATTATGGCGTCATGGAGCAAGGACTGCATTCTGCGTTTCATCGGCATGTATCATTCTTTTGAGTGTCTATGGAAAATTAAATCCAAAGAATATAGCAACAAACAATTAAAGGAAAAGGCTTACGAAAAACTTGTGCAGTTTTGTCAAGAATTTGATCCAAATGCAAACAAAGACACTGTGACAAAGAAAATAAACAATCTGAGGAGTTCTTTCCGGAAGGAATTGAAAAAGGAAGAGCAGTCATATTTGTCTGGAGCAGGAACAGATGAAATCTATGAGTCCAAGCTTTGGTATTTTAAGGATCTCATGTTCCTGAGGGATCAAGAAACTCCAAGAGTTGGCCGTTCGAACCTTGTAACATCCAGCAAGCACGTCCAAGTGACAGGGAGTCGGATTCACAGGAAGCAGAGGTAAGTGATTGCAACAGCTGTCTGTCTGTCTTTCTTTGCAGAATACAATGTCCTTCAAAAGGAGTACTTGTCCTGCCATGGTACTTTCCCAGCGTGTTAAAATACACCTTGAACGCGTCTCTCGCATTCTTAGCGTCTTCTGATGCGTTCCTACGCTGCACTGGTGAAACATCAACAACATTGGCACCTTCCACTCGAAGACCAGTTTGTATGTCATGGGTGCAGGGATCTTCAGTATCCAGAGAATCGGGTGGGGTGTAATGCGCAGGATTATTTCTTCGAAGGAAGTTGTGCAATACACAACATGCAAGAACCACAGACTCTATATTTTCAGGCTTCAGATTTATCCTCTGCTGGAGAACATGAAACCGCGATACCAGGATGCCGAAGACATTCTCAACAACTCGTCGAGCCCGAGATAGGCGATAGTTGAAAATCCTCTTCTCTTGATCCAGGTCTTTGGCATTATAGGGCTTCAAGAAATCTTTTCTTAGTGCAAACGCTTCATCAGAAATGAAGGCATGTGGTAATCCGTTGGCTGGGTTGATACCTGGTAGGTTCAATGACCCATCACAAAGTTTTCGGTGGAAGTCTGTGTTTTCTATAACCCCACCATCTGTACTCGGCCATTTGTTCCAAAATGAACGTAGAGCAGTTCATAGTTTGCATTTGCAATGGCCAAGAGTACCATGCTATGGAAATGTTTATAGTTGTAGAAGTAGGAACCTGCTCCACGTGGTGGAACGATGGCGACATGTTTACCATCGACTGAGCCCACACAGTTGGGAAACTGCCACATGTCTTCAAAAAGTTTGGCTTGTTGAAGCCATTCAGCTTCTGTTGAGGGGAACTGAAACACAATAATATAATACAAATAAGTTGTAGACCTGGACGTTGATTCCAGTTTGCTAAATATGCATTAAAGGGGACATGAGGTCACACTTGTACAGATCCGTGCCTGTGCCGTGTGCATGTGTTTGTAAGTGTGTGCATGTGTGTATGTGTGTGTGTTGTGTGTGCGTGTGAAAGAGAGAGAAAGAGAGTGTGTGTATGTGTATGTGTGTGCGTGTGTGAGACAGAAAGAGAGTGTGTGTGTGTCCATGCGCGGGCACATACGTGAGCATGTGTGTGGTGTGTGGAACTGAAAAAAATGTTCACAGTCATTATGTTTTTAAACTGAAAAACAATATTTTGTAATTTTATACTGAGGACGAATAAAGTATCTGAATCTCAATCTGAATCTGATCCTGTGCTGGTGTTTCGAACGACACTATGTAAACTCAAGTTCACGTGAAGAGCTGGATGAAAAAAAAATCATAAATCCAAACACAGATTTTCCACATTTTGTCTCGTTCTTTCCTACACTCTTTCCTTCCCTCCCCTTTTCTCTATCTGTCTCTTTCTACATCTCTCTCAATTGCTGTATAATTTTGATAGCTATTAGAAAAAGAAGAAGAAGAAGAAGACAACAACAACAAAAACCAAAACAAAAACAAAACGACGACGATGACCTCCATAGATCCCCAAAATCGATCATTAAAATACCTATATTTATGAAGTTGGGCTACGTATCAACAAATTAATGCTAAGTTAATACACAGTGTAAGGTACTGTTTGTTTTCAAATAAACTTGTCCCGAGACCTCGTGTACTCTTTAAAATGAAAATGACTATCACATTCCCAATCCTTGTTCTTTCAGGAACCGTTGTCACCTGCAGCACAATCCGAAGCATCACTCAGCTTTGGTGGTCCTGAGGAGTCTGAAGATCAACAGGGAGAATCGGCATCGCAGCCACTGATTTCCACTCAGTCAAGCCCAGGCATCCTAACAACACCAGCAGCTCCCCGCCCCCAACAAACGAAATACAACAGGAAAAAAAAATCTGACGATGAAGAACTCCTCAAAATAGCGCGGGCAAGGCTTCTTACTCCTGTGCCAACGTCTCCTGAAGACGAGTTCGACGTTTTCGGTAAAAGTGTAGCATTCAGACTGAGAAATCTTTCACGTGATCAGAGAATTCATGCTCAAAAGTTTATTTCAGACATTCTGTATGAGGGTGAGCTAGGACAGTTATCTGCAGCAACAACTCCTGGCTTCATGCCCACG
>JAPXFY010000014.1:68025740-68028240 GCA_030674185.1 Monoplex corrugatus
GTACGTTAGTGTGTGATTTATTGTCGTGATATGTTGTAAGTCATTGCGCTTCTCGTGAAAAAAAAATTACTTGTAGTGGCACACACCAACTACGCACGCATTTGTCTTTCACGCCCGCAAAGTGTCAGATGATACAAGTGACTGACTATAACACGGAGTGATAACTTAGGTGATTTTTTTTGTCTTACTGTTTGTTATCCATAGGCTAGGTAGGACCTCAGGACCCGGCCAGCTCATGGATTTATGTGCAGGCTTAAGGTTTGTGCAATTATCATTCTGGATCGTCTCCATCACATGGCGCCTGTGACGTATGTTCATATGGAATTCATTCCGAGCGCGGAGACGTCATCTTAAAAAAAAACTCAAACTGAAACTGAAACTTTACTGTTATTAAGGGTTGTGTCACGTGGGAGAACTTTTCAGTTTTGTGAAAGTAAAGTAAATGTGAGTATAGATATTTTGCTTTTTATTGTCACAATCTCAAGATATCGATTAAAGTTTTGAGTTTATTAATTAAGTCATCGTTTGCCCGGATTTATTATTCTGTTTGGGATTACTTGTTTTAATCAACTCGAACGTTCCTCTACATTGATTACATTGATAAGCAGTAAGAATCATTCTTGATCACTTTTGTTATTGATTTCTTTTTGTTTGGTTTGCGTTTATGTGGTGATAAATGGATGGTTTGTATCGTTGGCAGTTTGATTACGTATTTATTATTTATACAAACACTCGCTTTGCTTTTGGTCACTTCTGTACGCGTGTTTAACTGAACGAAAGAAAGACAATAGACAATAATGAACAAATGATAGTAAACAAAAAATTACATTAAAGAAAGCAAAAGTTCTCTGAGAGAGTTGTAAATATGTAAAGAAAAGAGAACTGGTTGTGTGACCGAAAACGTTTGAATAGAAGATTAAGTTAACCCTTTGACTCCTGCACCCTGTCCACCATCATCTTGCATTGTCAATCAATCATGCTAGTAAAGCAAAAAACTTAACCCTTTGATTCCCTCATCCTATAGGGTGAGGGAGTCAAAGAGTTAAGTTTTTGCAGTTGGTGGACGGGGTGCGGGGCACAAAGGGTTAAAATGCTGAAACAGTGTAACAAATTAAAGTATTGACAAGAGTTACACATATGATGTAAAAAAGATCTATGAACGACGCATTCTCTTGAGCAAACGTTTCATTTTGTTACAGTCGTCACATCCAAATTTAAACAAGATAAAGAAGCTGATGGATAGGGTGGGGGAGTTGAAGGGTTAAGGTTTTTGCTTTGCTATTATGGGCTGATTGATAAGAAAGCTGGTGGACAGGGTGAGGAAATCAGAGTTGATGGGAGATCGGGGAACAGTTTTGGACGAATTTGAAATCATATATCAGGTTTGGACTTTCAGAAATCCCTCCTTGTTTATTCATTTATTTATTTATTTATTTATTTATTTATTTATTTATTTATTTATTTACTTACTTATTTATTTATTTATTTATTTATTTATTTATTTATTTATTTATTTATTTATTTATCTATTGATTGATTGATTGATTTACTTTCTTACTTGCTTGCTTGCTTGCTTACTTGCTTGCTTGCTTGCTTACTTACTTACTTGCTTACTTACTTACTTACTTAATTACTTACTTCCTTATTTGTTTGTTTATTGATTTTATTTATTTGTTTATCGATTCCTTCCTTCCTTCCTTCCTTCCTTCCTTCCTCATTCATTCATTCATTCATTCATTTATTCATTCATTTATTTATTTATTTATTTGTTTATTTATCTATTTATTTATCTATTTATTTATCTATTCATTTATTGCAGCATCCCGGATGAAACGTATCCCAGAGCGCTGTGACATCCAGATGCAAAACTGATCGGACAAAGTTCTAATGTCCCGGACTAACATAATCAGTCGGATTTACTGTTCTGACCCAGCCAAAAGTGAATTGGGAATAGGATATACTGACACACGATACCTAACCTACAATGGTGTCAAAGAACAACAACAACAACAACAACAAGAGGGCAGAGGGTAGCATAACGGGATATTTTCAGGTTTATCTCATATGTGTGTGTGCGCGCGCGCGCACACACACACACACACACACACACACACACACACACACACACACACACACACACACACACACACACACACACACACACACACACACACAACATAATATATCTACATATATATATATATATATATATATATATATATATATATAGATGTATATGTCTATAAACACATGTATATATATATATGTCTATACATATACATGTACATATATATATATATGTTATATATATATACATATATATATGTGTGTGTGTATGTGTGTGTGCGCGCGCGCGCGCGCGTGTGTGTGTGTGTATGTGTGTGTGCGTGTGTGTGTATGTATGTATAAACACATATATAATACTATTTTTAATATGATAATTTCCTGAATCCGATGCCTGACAGACATTTTAGTCGTTTATTATTATTAATAATAATAG
>JAPXFY010000014.1:68043240-68045740 GCA_030674185.1 Monoplex corrugatus
TTTGTGTGGTGTGTGTAGGTGTGTGTGTTTGTGTGTGTGTGTGTATGTGTGTGTGCGTGTTTTGTGTGTGTGTGTGTGTGTGTTTGTGTGTGTGTGTATGTGTTTGTGTGTGTGTGTGTGTGTGTGTTTGTATATGTGTTTGTGTGTTTGTGTGTTGGTGTGTGTGTGTGTGTTTGTGTGTGTGTTTGTGTGTGTGTTTGTGTGTGTGTGTGTGTGTGTGTGTGTGTGTGTGTGTGTGTGTGTGTGTGTGTGTGTGTGTGTGAGCGCGTGCATGTGTGTGTGTGCTCTTATGCGTGTATTTTGTTTGTGTTTTGTTTTAACGTTCCTATTTTTTTCAGGTTCGCTAATGCACGCTTTTCCCCCACACTGTGCAGGCGACATGTTCCTACACAGTCTACGTAATTATTCTACCTTGGGCTTCATACTGGGTGTACTTACTAAGATTAATCAAGGATTATAATTCTTGAGAGTCACGTAGGAGTTATCTGCCATGTTGTAGAATTTCTCAAAATCCAACAGAGTTTGCGCTATGAGTCACGTAGGAGAAATTCTACAACATGGGAGATAACTCCTACGTGACTCTCAAGATAATAACCCTTGATTAATCTTTAAAATTCTCCCTGCTTCCCTCTTATTTCCTTGGGTGTACTTACGTTTCCATAAACCACCGAACACAGACTTGACTTCTTTAACCCTTCGACTCCTGCACCCTATCCACCAGCTGCAAAATCTTAATCCTTTGACTTAGTCACCTTACCCACCAATTCCTTGCAGGAAGTCAAAGGGTTAAGTTTTTGCTTTGCTTACCATGGTTGACAAATGCAGGATGCTTGGTGGACAGGGTGCGGGAGTCAAAAGGTTAAACGTGTATGTTTGATGATCAACATGCGTATGGATATGAAGGAGGTTTTGAGTCACGCGCAGATCTGCACACATATTGACCCGGGAGATCGGAAAAATTGACCTACCAAGGATGGGGAGTAGAGGGGGATGTGGGGGGTTGGGGGGCGCGGCAGGGTTAACAGGCAGGTTTGAACTTTTTGATATTAAGTCCTAGGTCTTACCTCATCATCATCATCATCATCATCATGTGCCCTGCCACATGGCGTTGTCGATCATGGCCCTCCATATGAATCTATCCTTGTCGCCGCAAGCACATCTTCCACCCTCTCTGTCCTCAGCCACCCTGCAAGTCGTCCAATATTTTCTCCCTGGGTCTACCTGGTGTTCTCTTTCCCTCCAACTTTCCTGTTTTGACCAGGTGCTCTAATTCCCCTTTCCTCATAAAATGGCCTATGAATGTTGCTTGTCTTTTCCTAATCTTCCTTATCAATGATCTTCTTGTGTCTGCCTCCACCTAGACTGTCTCGTTTGTTTTCTTTGCAGTCCATGGAACTGTTGACAAAAAGAGCCTGTCATGTGTTGTGTGTGTCACCAGGAGAATAACGAATGTGAAATAATTGGGCACAGTCGGTATATCAATAGCTTACATGTCGAACAAATCTTTTGAAACTACCTCAATGCAACGGAGTTAATGATCGGTGTCAGCTGGTGTTCTGTGTTAAGACACGAGGTATGTGTGTGGGGTGGGGGTTGGGTGTGTGTGTGTGTGCGTGTGTGTGCGTGTGTGTGTGTGTGTTTGTGTCTGTGTGTGTTTGTGTTTGTGTGTGTGTGTTTGTGTGTGTGTGTGTGTGTATCTGTATGTGTGTGTGTGTGTCAGTACGTGTGTGTGTGTGTGTTGCTGTGTGTGTTGCTGTGTGTGCTTATGTGTGTAAGTGTATGTGTGTGTGTGTGTGTGTGTGTGTATGTGTGAGTACGTGTATGTGTGTGTGTGTGTGTGTGTATGTGTGTGTGTGTGTGTGTGTGTGTGGTGTGTGTGTTGTTGGGGTGTGGATATGTGTGTGTGTGTATGTGTGTGTGTGTGTGTGCATGTGTGTGTCAGTACATGTGTGTGTGTCAGTACATGTGTGTGTGTCAGTACATGTGTGTGTGTCAGTACATGTGTGTGTGTCAGTACATGTGTGTGTGTCAGTACATGTGTGTGTGTCAGTACATGTGTGTGTCAGTACATGTGTGTGTGTCAGTACATGTGTGTGTGCGCGCGTGCACCATTAACTCATTATCATCATTGTGTGTGTTTGTATGTGTGTGTTTGTGTGTGTGTGTGTTTCTGTGTATGTTTATAAGACACGAGGAGCGTATGTGTGTGTATGTGTATGTGTGTAGATATGTGTGTGTGTGTGTGTGTGTGTGTGTGTGTGTGTGTGTGTGTGTGTGTGTGTGTGTGTGTGTGTGCATGTATGTATGTGTGTGTGAGTAAGACACGAGGAGTATGTGTGAGTGTGTCCATATAATTATGTGTGTTTGTGTGTGTATCTGTGTGTTTGTGTGTATGTGTAAGTGTGTGTGGTTTTTTTTTTTTTTGCTTGAGTGTGTGTATGTGTGTGTTTGTTTTTGTGTGTGTGTGGATGGGTGTGTGTGTGCAGATGTGTTTGCGTGT
>JAPXFY010000014.1:68058240-68060740 GCA_030674185.1 Monoplex corrugatus
GTCTATTGACTATTTTTAATAGGTTAAGTCTTTTGTTTGCTTTTGTAATTAAATATTCGATATGATGTCTCCAATTCAACTTTCGTGTTATGTACACTCCTAGAAATTTAACGGTGGGCTTATAAGCAAGTGAATTATTGTCCAGCGATAACGTAGGGAGAGTTTTAGGGTTTTCACCATTGTTAAAAAGCATAAGATAAGTCTTTTCACTCGATAAATCCAGACCGTTGTCTTTCATGTAATTACTCAGGTTATCAAGATCACATTGATAGAGCTTTTGTACATGAGTGATTGTTCTTTTGTTTGTATTTTTTCGAAGAATGGTATTCATCCATATGGCAATATCATCTGCATACTGTACAACATTAGTGTTCTTCGACAAATGTTGTGGTAAATCATAAAGAAGTATACTGAACAGGATGGGGGCTATGATTGACCCCTGAGGGATCCCCATGTCTATGTCTTTAAATGAAGAGTATACAGTCCCTAATCTTACACACATTGATCTACAGGATAAAAAGTCTTTAATGTAATAATACATTTTACCTGTTACACCAATGCTCTTCAATTTGTAAAGCAGTCTTGAATGCCACACAGTGTCGTAAACCTTCTTCACGTCAAAAAACGTAGCCAAAGTGCTTTTTCTACGAGAAAATTGTTTTTTGATTTGACTTGTAAGTTTCACTAAATGATCTGTTGTACATCACCCTTTCCTAAATCCTGCCTGTTGAGGTGGAATAATACCATTTCGCTCACAATAATGGAACAAACGCTTCTGAATAATCTTTTCCATCAGTTTCCCAACATGAGATGTTAAAGCTATTGGTCTGTAACTGTCAATGAGTGACCTTGATTTGCCTTCCTTAATGATGGGAATTATCACGGACTTCTTCCAGAGTTTTGGAAGAGCTCCATTCAACCAACATTTTTGGAAAAATGAGTGTAATAAATCCTTCCACTTAAGAGGCAAATGAATTAGCATCTGGTAAGAAATACCATCTAAACCAACAGAATAATTATGAAGACATGAAAACACCCACTATAGAAGCAACAGTAAGCTTGAAATCAAAAAGGCTTTTGGCCAACAACTTCTGTTATCGGAAAGTATAAATAATTCTCTCTGTCTCTTTCACTCTCTCTGTCTCTGCTCTGTGTCTCTGTCTGTCACTCTCTCTCTCTCTGTATTCTCTCTCCCTCTCTTTCTTTCTTTCTGTCTCTGTCTGTCTGTCTGTCTGCCTGCCTCTCTCTCTCTCTTCCTCTCTCCTCTCTCTCTTCTCTCTCTCTCTCTCTCTCTCTCTCTCTCTCTCTCTCTCTCTCTCTCTCTCTCTCTCTCTCTGTTGTTTTTATAGACTGCAAAGTCAATTTTTCATGCCGTAGTAAGACATAATTCTATATAACAATATCAAACAGAATACGGATTTCTAGAAGTATGAATAAATGGAGTACTGAGTCAAGATTTTCATTTTCATTTAAAAAGCAAAACGTGATATGTTTACAGAAAAATGGAACACTGAAATAATCAATAGCGATAGTTTTTCCCCTTATCGCCGACTGAATCACCCCAAAGCAGAAAAATGTATAAATCACCAAACTGTCAAGAAATTTCGTAACTGCCTGATCAGATTTAGATTAGACGTAAATGTACTGGATGTAATCAAACGGCTTTTCGCAGAAAATTATGCTAGAAAAAAAATCCCTATTGTTCCAATTCTTTGGAAGATGGATCTTATTATCTGTTTAATTGTCCGGTTTATCAAAAATAAGAATCTGTAAGAAAACGCTGGGGAAAAAAAAACTCTGGACTCTGTTGGAGTATGGCTCTTTAGTATATTAATTAACCCTTTGACTCCTAAACCCTATCCACCAACTGCAAAAACTGAACCCTTTGATTCCTTCCCGCTATTGAGGGAGTCAAAGGGTTCAGTTTTTTGCTTTGTTAGCATGGTTGGCAATGCAGGATGCTGGTGGAAAGGGTGCGAGAGTCAAAGGGCTGATATTGAAAATTACTGAAAATTGACAATGTTTGTATTGTATGTTTTAAAGCTTCGACATGATGTAGCTCTCTGAGTTTGGGGGGGGGGGGGGGAGGATTGCGTGTTTGTTTGTTTTGTTTTGTTTGTCTTGTTTTGTTTGTTTGTTTGTTTTTGTTGTTGTTGGTGGTGGTTGTCCTCGCCTTTGACGACGCAGATGATGCAATGGAAAGTGTTCTACAAATTAGCATGGTTACCCCTCCTCACAATCCTTGGTTTGTGTATGGGTCGGTTGCCTTCACAATAAACCATGTGTCAGTGTCAGTGTCAGTATCAGTGTCAGTCTCTCTCTCTCTCTCTCTCTCTCTCTCTCTCTCTCTCTCTCTCTCTCTCCCTCTCTCTCTTTCTCTCTCTCTTCCCCTCCCCCTCTTTCTCTCTACTTGTCAAAACAATATGACTCGAAATGCATTTGTTATATTTTTGTTTCTCCCTTTATGCTGAAATGTGAACTGTATAGAAATCATGCACTC
>JAPXFY010000014.1:68075740-68085740 GCA_030674185.1 Monoplex corrugatus
TTTATTAACAGCTCGTAACCGTTCTACTGGGCTGGAGCTCACGTGGCCAAAATCATTTCTTCATTCTTTGTGTAAAATAAAATACATATGTGTATATATGTTTATACATCTGTTTATAGATATACATGTATACATACATATAATATATATATATGCATATATATGTACTTACATATATGTATGTGTGTATGTGTGTGCATGTGTGTGTGTGTGTGTGTAGATAGATAGATAGATAGATAGATAGATAGATAGATAGAAAGAAGATAGATAGAGAGATAGATAGATAGAACTAGATAGATAGATAGATAGATAGATGGGTTGATGGATAGATGGATTGATGGATTAGATTAGACAGATAGATAGAAGATAGATAGATAGATAGATAGATAGATAGGTAGATACATAGATGGATGATAGATGGATAGATAGATAGATAGACAGACAGACAGACAGATAGGTAGACAGATATGTGTGTGGGGGGAGAGAGAGAGATTAACAGATAGATAGATAGATAGGTAGATAGACAGACAGACAGATAGATAGATAGATAGATAGCTAGATAGATAGATAGATAGAAAGATAGATAGATAGATAGATAGATAGATGGATAGACTTTTTGTTTGTTTGAAACACTAGTATTGGAAGCATACCTTCTTAGTGGTTCGATCATGGGACCTTGTCCTCCCCCCTTCCCACTGTTCCCCATTTCAAGACCTTGCCAGCGCATAGGGTTCTACGCAAGCTTGAGGAGTCTGGTAAATAATTGTTGGCAGATCTGGGTGAAGCGCATATGGTTTTGTCCGAGTGCGATATGTCCCTGTAGAACAAACTCCAAATTCTAAAAAAATCACCTTTTTTCACGTTGGTTTTGTTGTTGTTGTTGTTGTTGTTGTTGTTGTTGTTGTTTTTCGCTCGTATTTGGTTTAATTGTGGTCTTCGAGAGATGAGTGACAGGATGGTTCAGACATTCGTCTGCCAATAACTAAACTCGAGGTTCCAGGGTTCGTTCCCTGTTGAAGCCTCGATTTTTCTCCTCAGTTTGACCGTAAAATATAACTCGACGTCTAATCCTTCGGAAAGGGAGGAAAAACTCGTGTGCCTTCTGCCTTGGCACGCTAAAGATCCCACGGCAGTTGAAAATCGTGAAGAGCAGGGCATTCGCCCGGCTGCCCTGGTATAAAACATTGGAGAAATAGTTTGGTTTCTCAGTTTCCTCCCCTTGAAGGCCAATTGGCCTTCTTGCCTTTCTGAAGTCTTGGTAAAAAAATGGGTGGCGCGGTACCACGGCGACGCGCTCTATCAGGGAAGAGCAGCCCGAGTTTCACATGGTATATCTATTGTGACAAGAAGAAATGAATATAATTATGAATATGAAATTGATTAATTCCTGCCTGTTTGCTTTTAATGTCGTGTCTTCTGGCGCTGTACTGCGGCGATGTGCTCCTAACGGGAAGACCCGCCCGAGTTTTACATGGTGAAGCCATTGTGGCACAAAGACATGAATATGAAACTGATTGATTTATGTTTGTTTGCTTGCTTTTGTTGTCTTGTCAGGATGGTTCCTTACTGATCACATTATTACAGCTGGTGAGGAGATCTGTAGCCTGAGATCTTTAGTGAAGATGTGTCCTTGAATCTGTAGTTGCTACAGCTCCCGACGGAACATTACTGCCAAAACACTGACATTCAGAATACTGTTGTTATTGTTGTTGTTATTGTTATATAAAGCCCAACCAACTGCGTAAAGCCACATCAGGGCTATAACCGTTTCAAAACATACACAGTACTTCAGCAGGATAAAAAAAATGAAAAAGAAAATTAAGAACACATATCAATGCATTCGCGTGCATATAATCTAGGGAGATGCCCCTGGCATTGACCACACCGTCCAATTTATCACACATGGGATTTAAAAAAAGCATGCCTGAATACAAATTTAAACATAACTGATGACACTGAAACATACATAAAAACAGACCTAAGTTACATAAAATTGCTTCTGCATATCTCCTTTCCTTAGAGCCAAAAATGCACTCAATACATGTACCCAATTATCAATTCTAAGAGAAAAGGATTGATAATTGGGTACATGTATTATTAAGTGCATTTTTGGTTCTAGGGAGGTGAGATATGCGGAAGCAATTTTAGGTAATTTAGGCCTGTTTTTATACGTGTTTTAGTGTCCTTATTTATGTTTAAAGTTGTATTCAGTTGTTGTTTTTTAAATCCCTGTGCGATAAATTGGACGGAGTGGTCAACACCAGGGGCATGTCCTTAGATTATGTGCGCGAATGCATTGGCATGTGTTCTTAATTTTCTTTTCTTTTTCCTGTTGAAGTATTGGATATGTTTTGAATGGTTGTGGCCCTGATATGGCTCTGCACAGTCGGCTGGGCTTTAAACAACAATAGCATCAAGGCATCTCCAGACAGTCGCATGTGTTAAACGCAGGTCGCCCCTACACTGGAAAATGGATGAAGGGAAGTAACTCAGTAAATCTGGTCTGGATTGAGAAATAGTGGATACGGCTGAGATTTGGACTCAGGAGGTCGCTGTTTCCAGTACATTCGGAAGTTGATGCTCATGGGCGCACTGCTGTTTCCGGTTTATTTCGGAATCTGTTCCTTATGTGTTTTAATTAATGATTATATTATGATAAATTTGAAAAATATTTGCACTATCATTTGTTTCAACAGCCTTCTTGTTATTGTCGTTGTTCTTGATGGTGCTCTTCTCATTGTCCGTCTTCTTCGTATATATGCTTAACTCTTTGACTCCCGCATCCTATCTACCAACTGCAAAAACTTTACCCTTTGACTCCCTCACCCTGTCCACCAGCTTCCTATAGGAAGATGATGAACAAGGTGAGGGAATCAAAGGGTTAAGTTTTTGCTTTGTTAGCATGGTTGGCAACTGCAGGATGCAGGTGGACAGGGTGCAGGAGTCAAAGGGTTAATGTGTATATCTCTCTGGGCGTTTTTTTTTTATCCAAACAATCAAGTAAAAACCAGACATCTTTTCAAACAAAGAAACAGGGATGTCTACTCTATTTCTAATTTTCTGTATATGATGATGATGATGATGATGATGATGATGATGATGATGATGATGATGATGATGATGATGATGACGATGACGATGACGATGACGACGATGAAGATGGTGACGACGACGACAATGATGATGATGATGATGATGACGACGATGACGACGATGATGATGACGACGACGACGACGACAATGATGATGACGACGACGACGACGACGACAATGATGATGACGACGACGACGACGACGACGACATGATGATGATGATGATCATGATAGGGTTTATAGCAAACTTTTGAAAACGAAATGATGATAATAGGGTTTATTGCAAACTTTTGAAAACGAAAGGGAGACAATAAACAACAAGAATTTTACAGTGGTGTTGTATTATACGAAACGTAGGAGCAAAATGAACAACGATACAGCTTAATACAATAAACCAATGTAAACAGATAACACAGACTGCAAATATTATTGCTGTCAGCATTCTGCGTAGACAGACTGAAATCTTAGTGCAAATCAGTTTTTAATGGCTATGATATACGTGTATTATTGATTCATCTTAATTCTTGGCAATGCATGTCCATAGAAAGTTATGCATTTGTTTATTCTGATTACTGGAATTGTGCTGATGTTACCTATGTCTTTCCATGAGGGGGTTATCCAGTTCAGAATGGAGTAGATGGAATAAACTGTGATTGATTGGTTTGTCTGTTTAATTGTCTGGATTGATCTCTGTTTGTCTGGCTGGCTGTTTATCTGTCTGTCTGTCTCTGTATCTCTCTCTCTCTCTCTCTCTCTCTCTCTCTCTCTCTCTATCTCTCTCTCTCCCTGTCTGTCTTACTCTGTATGTATATATATACGTATATATATATATATATATATATATATATATATATATATATATATATATATATAAATGATTATATGTATATACACACACATATATGTCTGTATATATTATATATATATATATATATATACATGTATATATATATATATATATATACACATATATATGTGTGTGTGTGTGTGTGCGCGCGCTCGCACGTGCGTGTGTGTATGTGTGTGTGTGTGTGTGTGTGTGTTTGATTGGGTGTGTGTCTGTGTATAACATTCTAATTTTCTTCTGTGTTGCCTTGACTATTAAACACTTTTATGAATGTCAATAAACAGGCTAAATGAGACATTTAGAAAAATATTCCGAAGATAATGTTTATCACTCTTCTCTCTTCTCTCTTCTCTCTCTCTCTCTCTCTCTCTCTCTCTCTCTCTCTCTCTCTCTCTCCTCTCTCTCTCTCTCTCTCTCTCTCTCTCTCTCTTTGAGTTGCCTTCCTTGTTCAGTTTCAGACAAGACGCTCGTTCAAAAGTGAGTACAAAAACATTGTATTTTTTCGTATCAAATTTGTCCAGCATGCTTGTCGAAGAACTTCCAGCATCGTTAGAAAGGATATTCGTATTTCATATTCGTATTCGTATTCGTATTCGTATTCGTATTCGTATTCGTATTCGTATTCTCTCTCTCTCTCTCTCTCTCTCTCTCTCTCTCTCTTCACACACCACACAACACACACACTCCACACACACACACACACAACCCACACAGACACGCACACACACACACACACACACCCCACTACACACAACACACACACACCTACACACACACAGACACACACACACACCACACAACACACTCACACAAACACACACACACACACAAACACACACATACACACACATACACACACACAACACACAACACACAACACACACACACACACACACAAACACACAACACACATACCACAAACCACAGAGACACACAAACACACACACACACAGCAACACACACACATATACAATACGCACAAACAAACATACCACAACAAGCTTTGAGCATGTGACTCCCTATACTCTCGGCTGTAAACAGACACAGAACGTTGTTAATGATTGGGGGGTGGTGGTAAGAAACCAATGAGAGAAGACGGTCACCGCCCTCATAATGCTGGTCTCGGGCAAAGCTGAGGATTATTTACTAACCTCACTCGCCTTCACAACCTCAGGGTTATAAGATCAAAGAATTTTGTTTTATTTTAAAATCTGTTTTGCCAGAATGATACATATACAAGTTAAGCATACTGCCGTTAATGTAAGATTGTTATTGTTATTGTTATTGTTGTTTGTATACTTTATATATCTGTTGTTTTGTTTAAAGATAAGATACACAGACATATATGTCATTTACAATGTATTCAAGATTGTTCCAATGACACGCTGACAATACTAGTAATCACATCTGGACTAGGTACAAAATAGGCTACTTAGGACCTCAGGACATTGCCAGCTCATGGATTTATGCGCAGGCTTAAGGCTTGTGCCATGATCAACATACACATGGCACATGTGATGTTAGTGCATATGGAATTCGTTCCGAACACGGAGACGTCGTTTTGAGAAACGGAAACTTTGAGAAACTGAAACTGAAATTCTTGTTGTTTAAGAAGCCCTGCCAACTGCTCAGAGCCATATCGCGGCTATAACCATTTCAAAAAGTACACCTTACCTCGTAAAAAAAAGACCGGAAAAGTGTATTCAGTACACATATCAATGCATTCACGTACATAATCCAAGGATATACCCCTGGCATTGACCATTCTGTCCAATTTATCACCAGGGGAAATAAAAAACATGAATATAAATGTAAATATAACTGGGGACACTACAACATAGATTACCTAAAACTGCTCCTGCATTCACATTTCCCCAGAGCCAAAAATGCATTTAATACATGTATTGAAGAACCATCAATCCTGAAAGAAAAATGTAAGGCTTTATAAAACACAAGCGGGTGAATGGACCATTCTTCTAGAAAGCAATGGGACAAGACAAAAACAAAGAGAGTGACACAAAAGAGGAAATTTCATGCACAGAAGTTCCAGATGGTGGGGATACTATTTATACTGACAGAGCCCCCGGCACCCACACGGGAGGAAGGTAATTCACACATAATACACAAAACATGCAAAACAGAAATCCGAAAAACAAAATGCTCAACCTGCACCGACGATCTCAATTAAGGCGAAGTCACACCGAGACCTTCACTTACCTTGGAGTGTAGTCAATCAGCAGGGAGGAACAGATGCAGACGTGAAGACCCGCATCGGAAAGGCAAGAGCATCCTTCTTGGCCCTCAAGAACATCTGGCGATCCCACATGATCACACCCCGCACTAAAATCCGCCTGTTCAACTCAAACATCAAATCAGTTCTTTTGTATGGAGCAGAAACGTGGAGAACAACTAAGACCACTACTAGAAGAGTCCAGACATTCATAAACTCGTGCCTACGCAAGATACTGAAGATCCACTGGCCAGTTACCATCAGTAACACAGACCTCTGGCAGAGAACTAACCAAGTGCCAGTGGAAGAAGAAATCAGAAGAAGGAGATGGCGATGGATAGGGCACACCCTGAGGAAACCATCAACCAACATCACCCGCCAGGCCCTGACCTGGAACCCTCAAGGGAAGAGAAAGAGAGGCCGACCAAAAAACACCTGGAGAAGAGAACTGAAGGCGGACGCCAAGCAGACCGGCTACTCCTGGCGAGAACTTGAGCAAATAGCCCAGGATCGTGGACGATGGCGGGCGGTTGTGGATGGCCTATGCCCCTACTGGGGCTCAAGGCCTAAAAAAAAAAAAAAAAAAAACCACCTTGAATACAGCGTACAACACAAAACAGCAGCTGTCGGAAACAATGCTTTTGGGGTATGTCACAAGACAAACACGGTGGTTTTCTGATTGTTTTAACCCTTTGACTCCCGCACCTTGTCCACCAACGTCCTGCATTGTCAACCATGCTAGCAAGGCAAAAACACTAAATCCATTGACTCCCTCACCGTATCCACCAGCTTCCTGCAGGAAACTGGTGGAAAAGATGAGGGAGTCAAAGGGTTAAGTTATGGTTTTTGGTGGATATGGTTACAGTGGTCATAGAGTTAAAGTAAAATATTCTTTTCAGTCTCTAGTCTTTCATCGCCTTTACAGACTGTCTTTTGGCATGGTGGCAAAAACCACTAGTGTTTTCTCTCAAATGTGATTGTTGTTGTTGTTGTTGTTTTCGTTGTTGTCATTTCCGTTGTCGTCGCATCCGCCACAGCTCAGGGTGACTGCAGGTAGATGTAACATTCTCCACACTATTGAGCGGTAGGTTTTCGAGGTCGCTAACAACAGATAGAGATTACTGGCAAACCCTGTGGTATGCAAGATGCGCAGGTAGTAATCAGCGTCTATCAAGCCTTGTTCGGTCACAGTCTGAAAGCAGAAAGTTCCCCCAGCCCCCTTTCATTTTGGTTTAATCTTTGAAAAGAAGACTTTTTTAAAATTAAAATCTGAATTGAAGATTCAAGTGGGAGACAGACACGGAGAGACAGACAGACAGACAGACAGATAGACAGACGGATAGAGAGACAGAGAGAAAGAGAGAGAGTGAGACAGAGAAGCAGAGACAGAGACAGACAGACATAGTGTGTGTGTGTCTGTTTGTGGTGTGTGTGTGTGTGTGTGTGTGTGTGTGTGTGTGTGTGTGTGTGTGTGTGTGTGTGTGTGTGTGTATGTGTGTGTGTGTGTGTGCGTGTGTGTGTCCTGTGCTGTGCTGTGCCTTGTTGTGATGTGCTGTGCTGTCCAGTCCTGTCCTTTCTGCCCTGTCCTGTCCTTCTTGTCCTGACGTGTTCTGTCTTGTCCTGTCCTGTACCGTCCTTTCTGTCCCGTTCTGTCCTGTTTTGTCCTTCATGTCCTTTCTGTCCTTTCTGTTCTGTGCTGTGCTGTGTTGTGTTGTCCTGTGCTGTGTTGTGTTGTGTTGTCCTGTGCTGTGCTGTGTTGTGTTGTCCTGTGCTGTGCTGTGCTGTGCTGTGTTGTGTTGTCCTGTCCCGTTCTGTCCTGTACTGTCCTTCATGTCCTTTCTGTCCTTTCTGTTCTGTGCTTTTCTGTCCTTTCTGTTCTGTGCTGTGCTGTGCTGTGTTGTGTTGTGTTGTCCTGTGCTGTGCTGTGCTGTGTTGTCCTGTGCTGTGCTGTGCTGTGTTGTCCTGTGCTGTGCTGTGCTGTGTTGTGCTGTGTTGTGTTGTGTTGTCCTGTGCTGTGCTGTGTTGTGTTGTCCTGTGCTGTGTGTTGTGTTGTGTTGTGCCTGTGCTGTGTTGTGCTGTGTTTGTGCTTTGTGTTGTGTTGTGTTGTCCTGTGCTGTGCTGTGTTGTGTTGTGCTGTGCTGTGCTGTGTTGTTGTTGTGTGTGTTGTGTTGTGTTGTGTGTGTGTTGTGTTGTCCTGTGCTGTGCTGTGCTTGTGCTGTGTTGTGTGTTGTCCTGTGCTGTGGCTGTGCTGTATTATGTTTGTTGTGTTGTGTTGTGTTGTGTTGTCCTGTGCTGTGTTGTGTTGTGTTGTGTTTGGGTGTTGTCTGTGCTGTGCTGTGCTGTTGTGTTGTGTTGTGTTGTGTTGTCCTGTGCTGTACTGTACTGTGCTGTGCTGTGTTGTGTTGTGTTGTGTTGTATTGTGTTTGTGTTGTGTGTGTGCTGTGTGCTTGTTGTTTGTGTTGTGTTGTGTTGTCCTGTGCTGTGCTGTGTTGTGTTGTGTTGTGTTGTGTGTGCTGTGCTGTGCTGTGCTGTGTTGTGTTGTGTTGTCCTGTGCTGTACTGTGCGTGTTGTGTTGTGTTGTGTTGTTGTGTTGTTGTGTTGTGTTGTGTTGTGTTGTTGTGTGGCTTGGTGCTGTGTGTTGTGTTGTGTTGTCCTGTGCTGTACTGTACTCTGCTGTGCTGTGTTGTGTTGTGTTGTGTTGTGTGTTGTGTTGCTGTGCTGTATTGTGCTGTGTTGTGTTGTGTTGTGTTGTGTTGTGTTGTGTTGTGTTGTCCTGTGCTGTACTGTGCTGTGCTGTGTTGTGTTGTGTTGTGTTTCCTGTGCTGTACTGTGCTGTGCTGTGCTGTGTTGTGTTGTGTTGTGCTGTGTTGTGTTGTGTTGTGTTGTGTTGTGTTGTGTTGTGCTGTGTTGTGTTGTGTTGTGTTGTGTTGTGCTGTGTTGTGTGTGTTGTTGTGTTGTGTTGTGTTGTGTTGTGTTTGTGCTGTGTTGTATTGTGTTGTGCTGTGTTGTGTTGTGTTGTGTTGTCCTGTGCTGTGTTGTGTTGTGTTGTGTTGTGTTGTCCTGTGCTGTGCTGTGCTGTGCTGTGCTGTGTTTGTGTTGTGTTGTGTTGTGTTGTGCTGTGTTGTGTTGTGTTGTGTTGTGTGCTGTGCTGTGCTGTGCTGTGCTGTGCTGTGTTGTGCTGTGTTGTGTTGTGTTGTGTTGTGTTGTGTTCTGTTCTGTTGTGTTGTCCTGTGCTGTGCTGTGTTGTCCTGTGCTGTACTGTGCTGTACTGTACTGTGCTGTGCTGTGTTGTGTTGTGTTGTGTTGTGTTGTGTTGTGTTGTGTTGTGTTGTGTTGTCCTGTGCTGTGCTGTGTTGTGTTGTCCTGTGCTGTGTTGTGTTGTCCTGTGCTGTGCTGTGCTGTGCTGTGCTGTGCTTTCCAGCCCTATCCTGTCCCGTTCTGTCGTGTCCTGTCCTTCTCTCCTGTCCTGTCCTTACTGTCCTGTACTGTCCTGTCCTGTCCTGTCTGTCCTGTCCTGTCCTGTCCTGTCCTGTCCTGTCCTGTCCTGTCCTGTCCTGTCCTTCCTGTTCTGTCCTGTCCTGTCCTGTCCTGTTCTATCCTTCTTGTTCTGACCTGTTTTGTATTGCCCTGTCCTGTCCTTCCTGTCCTTTCTGTCCTGTCCTTTCTCTCCTGTCTGCCCTATCCTGTCCTGTCCTGTTCTGTACTGTCCTGTTCTTCTTGTGCTGTCCTGTCCTGTCCTGTCCCGTCTCGTCCTGTCCCTGTCCTGTACTGTCCCGTACTGTCCTGTTCTTCTTGTCCTGACCTGTTCTGTCTTGTCCCATCCTGTCCTG
>JAPXFY010000014.1:68095740-68118240 GCA_030674185.1 Monoplex corrugatus
AACTGCTCTTTTTTCTACCTCCATTTATTATCTTTGGGTTTAGTAGCAGTAGTAGTAGTAGTGGTAGTAGTGGTAATTGTTGTTTGTAACAGTGTTAATATTTTTTGTGTGTAATCAGAAAATTGATTTCATCTTCTTTGATTTAATTGTAAGAACATTAGTCTATTTGACGCTTGATTTATCTTCTATAAATTTGTCACATGTAATGTTTCTTCTCCCTCTATTTCATTTTATTTTGTTTTATCTTATTACTATTTTGTTTACTGTGTTTTCCTCTCCTCCTACTCCTCTTCCTTCTTCTTCTTCCTCTTCTTCGTCTTATTTTTATTAATATCACTATCAACATTATCTTTCTTTCTTTATTTACTTATCATTATCTACCTGCTCATCTGTCTATCTATCTGTCTATACTATCTACCTCTCTCTCTCTATCTATCTATTTATCTATCTATCTATCTATCTATCTATCTATCTATCTATCTATCTACCTATCTCTAAGTGGTGACTGTACGTTTCTTGATTTCATTGTATCTTAATTTTAGTATTCAACATGTATTTTCCTTAAGCTGTATTTGTTACTGTAAACAAATGTCATGTGTATAGAATAGCAACGGCAAGTTTGAAAAATGGCTTCTAGCCAATAGCTTTTACCGTTGAAAAATAAAGCATCATTGTCATTGTCATTGTCTCTTTCTCTTTCTCTCTCTCTCTGTGTTTCTGACTCTGTCTCTGTCTCTGTCTCTGTCTCTGTCTCTGTCTCTGTCTGTCTCTGACTCTCTCCCTATCTCTTTCCGTCTGTCCATCTGTCTGTCTCTCTCTCTCTCTCTCTTTCACCTCTCTCTCTCTCTCTCTCTTCTCTCTCTCCTCTCTCTCTTCTCCTTTCTCTCTCTTCTTCTCTCTCTCTCTCTCTCTCCCTTACCTGGGCAGTTTGTACAGACGACGCCCTCACACCATGTATTCAGTCGCTAGCTGTGATGGCCATTTATAATGGCAGGGGTTGTCAGCAGGAAACCAATAACGTTCCTGTAATGAGGGAGCCAGCGGAATGGGCGGTACATTTCCGAGAACCATGAGCTGAAATGAACTGATATGTCGAAAAAAAACCAACATACTAAATACTTGGAGCAATGATAGATAACTCGCCATGCTCTCTTTCTGTCTTTGTCTCTCTGTGTGTGTGTGTGTGTGTGTGTGTGTGTGTGTGTGTGTGTGTGTGTTGTGTGTGTGTGTGTGTGTGTGTGTTGTGTGTGTGTGTGTGTGTGTGTGTGTGTGTGTGTGTGTGTGTGTGTGTGTGTGTGTGTGTGTGTGTGTTTGCTTCTGTCAAGACTGCCTCGTTTGTTTTCTTTGCTGCCCATGGAACTCATAACGTTCTTCTTGGAAACTCATTTTGTGCATGAGTGTGTGTGTGTGTTTGTGTGTGTGTGTGTGTGTGTGTGTGTGTGTGTGTGTGTGTGTGTGTGTGTGTGTGTGTGTGTGTGTGTGTGTGTGTGTGTGTGTCTGTCTGTCTGTCTTTGTCTCTGTCTCTGTCTCATCAATGTCTGCCTGTCTGTCTGTCTGTCTGTCAGTCAGTCAGTCTCTCTCTCTCTTTCTGTTTCTCTCTCTGTATCTCTCTCTTTCTCTCTTTCTCTGTCTGTCTGTCTGTCTGTCTGTCTTTTTCTCTGTCTCTATGTCTCTGTCTCTGTCTCTGTCTGTCTGTCTGCCTGTCTGTCTGTCTTTCTCTCTCTCTCTCTCTCTCTCTCTCTCTCTCTCTCTCTCCTCTCTCTCTCTCTCTCTCTCGTCAGTTGAGAATATCCGTTTCTTAATACCGAAAAAATCCCCAACACAACACAAAGCTGTGCCGAAGAAACGAACTCTCTCTCTTCCATTTTGATTCGTTAATCAAGACTTTGCCATGGCATCGGGGTTTTGCTGGTAGATTTGGATGGAGCGCATATGAACAAACCCCAAACTTGTTTTCCGTCCGATTCTCTGTGCCACGTCAGTGCCCACAGAATGTGGGACGACTTTTAAGACTGCTACGATAATACTTTTTTTTTTCGGTTTGATTTCTTTTTTTCTTATCCCCCCCCCCCCCCCCTTTTTTTTTTTTCTTCTTTTTTTTAGTTCCTTTTTTATATATATATAACATCAAAATGAATATTGTAAGGTGGTCTTTGTCGATTTTATGCGTATACCGGGGGTGTGAGTGCGCTTTGAGTTGAGTTGTCCAGATTTGACGTCATATGAATGATGCAATCATCATCATCATCATCATCATCATCATTATTATCATTATTATCATCATCATTATCATCATCATCATCATCATCATCGTTATCATTATTATTGTTATTATTATTGTTGTTGCTTTTTTTGTTATTATTACTATTACTATTATGATTGTTATTATCAATGACGCGATGGAGTTCCATTCTGGATTGAGACTACGTGACAAGGTTTACATGCTCCGCTCTATGCTTTGCTTTCGTTGTATATCCTGGGTGTCAATCAGACCCGAGAGATACACGTCATGAATTATCTCCCTTGACGTCATACTGCTCAGCGTCTTTATTGTTTGTAATTGTCCCCCTTGACGTGCTACCGGTCAACGACTTTATTATTCGTAATTGTCTCCCTTGACGTTGTGCTAGTTAACGACTCTTAATGCGCAGAGTATGGACATGGCAGGAAGTAATGAAGGAAGCGTTTCGGGTAAAATATTGTGTTAATGAGACACAACCCAGGTAGTTGGTAAGGGATGGGGGAGGCACGAAAAGGAAACGGGAAGGACGAGAGAAACACGACTGTCACATTATTGCTTTCACGTTCCACGTACAAAAACCACGAAGAAACCAGTCACCGTGGTGTAGTGGTTAACGCAACGGACTACCGACTGGAAGCTTATGGGTTCGAATCCCCATCAGTCCCTTCAAAACTATATCATTGTGGGATTTTTCGGCTCTAACCGGCTCCTACCCAAAGTTGGGCGTACTATAGGCGCATTGGGAAGATTGGGACCAACGCAGTCGAGTCTCATTCACTTCATGGATAACGTCATTGAGGGTGTTGGTCAAATCTTCTGACCAGCACCGCGCGCAAGTGTCTGTATCTCTCGGGCCTTGTTGACGCCAGGATATGTTATGATAGTAAGCGTAGAGTACAGCGCTGTTACGCAGTCTCAATCCTAGATGGAACTTCATAGCATCATGATTGTCATCTTCATTGACATCACCATCATCGCATTGTTAAAAAATGCTGTGCCAGCTTCTGTGGCCATTAAAGATGGCGTAAAAAATGGGACGAAAAAAAAAAATGGTGAGCACAAAGGTAACTTCCCCGAGTGCGATGATCCTAAAAAAAATTGGAAAAAAAAATGCACGAAGAACATGACGCAGGAACAAGCCCCTTGTGGTTATCGCCCCTTCCTAAGACTTCACGCGGGCCGGTTGGTTCTTCCAATAGAGCCTTTATCTTTGACTACCGCACCCTGTCCATCAGCATCCTGCCCTGTCATCCTTGAAAGCAAAGCAAACTTAACCCCTTGACTCCGTCACCCTATCCACCAGCCTTTTCGTCTAAAATGGCCGCCAGGTCTGCGGCTGTCAAAAAGGCTGGAAAAATAAACAAATTCCATTCTTTTCTGGTGGAAAATGATAGATTAGAATGCAGAGATATGATTTATGCTCACTTTAATGGTTTTAGTTCGCCAGAACCTACTCAAACGGGCTGATAAGAGTGATCCTTAATTTTCATTATCGCTCTTTTTGAAAGCCATTTTCTCGGCCACTTTTCATTGGAGCCCAATTTGGATGGTTAATTTGGACTCGTCATGCTCGAAATAACCTGACAAGATGTGTCACAAGAGTAGGTTCAGATAGCCACTTTTTCGTCCAAAATGGCCGCCAGGTCTGCGGCTGTCAAAAAGGTCGGAAAAAAGACCGATTTCCACTCTGATTTTTCTAGTGGAAAATAATAGAATAGGAATCAATGGTGTGATTTTTGCGCACTTTAATGGCTTCAGTTTGCCAGAACCTACTCAAACAGGCCGAAAAAAGTGATCCATAATTTTGATGATCGCTCTTTTTGGAGGCCATTTTCTCGGCCACTTTTCATTGGGAAAATTACTGATTTCCATTCTGATTTATCTAATGGAAAATGAAAATATAGAATCTAGAGAAATGATTTATGCTCACTTTATTGGTTCTAGATCGCCAGGAAAAAAAAAGACCAGAAAAATGGTTGATTTCGAATCTGATTTTTGGAGTGGAAAATGATAGAACAGGATGCAGAGGTATGATTTATGCTCTCTTTAATCAAAAAAAGAACAAAGACACACACACACACACACACACAGCAACACACACACACACCACAACCGCAGAGACAGAGACGGAGAGACAGAGACAGGCAGAGACAGAGGAGCAGAGACAGAGACAGAGACAGAGAGAGACAGACGGGAGACAGAGAAGAGAGAGATATAGAAGGAAAACAATGGAGGAGAGAGAGGGAGAGAGAGAGAGAGAAGAGAGAGGAGAGGAGAGAGAGAAGAGAGAGAGAGGGAGAGAGAGAGAGAGAGGGAAAGAGAGAGAGAAGAGAGAGGGGGCAGAGAGAGAGAAGATGAAGATGAAGAAGAAGAAGAAGAAGAAGAAGAAGAAGAAGGAGGAGGAGGAGGAGAGAAAAACAAAAGACATAATACAAGGATAAATGAAAATGTGTAAGTGCAGTGATCCCATTAAAGAATAAAGAAAAGAAACGATCAAAACAAGCAATAAAAACAAAAAAACAAAATAAGCAGTAAGAAAGAAAGAACAGAGAAAGAATGTAGAGATGGCTAAAGTAGCTTGAGATGAAGCTGTATTACATTAACCCTTTGACTCTCGTGGATAAGGTGATGGAGTCAAAGGGAGAAGCTGGTGGATAGCGTTAAGGAATCAAAGGGTGAAATTTTTGCTTTGCTAGAATGATTGTAGACAGATGGGGATGGAGACAGCTGATTGGGGCATGCATCAGCTGCTACCATCAAGAATGATGTCGCCGACAGGTGAACAGGTGAGAAGGACTGAAAATGCAGGATGCTGGTGGGCAGGGTGCGGGGATCAAAAGGTTAAATAAATATCCAAAAGGAAAAGATAGATATATCCCAAATAAAGAGATAAACAAACAATTCAACAATAATCTATAATGTATACAAAAACTACTGCAGAACTCTGTTGCAGCAATATTTTCGAGACACCAAGATATCTGTTTATAACGTCTCGGGGTTCTATTTTGGTCGCCTTTTGGTTTTTTTTTGTTTTTTTTTTTTTTCTCTAATATGTTATCATACAGATGATAGAGTTTTCTTCCTGGTTTCCAAAGTGACCTTTCTAAATTGTTGTTGTTGTTGTTGTTGTTGTTGTTTTTTGTTTGTTTGTTTGGGGTTTTTTGTTTTTGTTTTTTGTTTTTTGATTAAGTATCTACTGCTGTAACTGTACATGGTATGTAATTGTAGATATTGTGAATGTTTATTGTTCGTTTTGGAAGTTGTGATGTAATGGTGCAAGGGAAAATACTGTAGCAGCTCCTATAATCGTAAGAGTATTACAAGGTTAGTTCCCTTGGATCGTAATCGGTCGATTCCGCATCAGTACTTTTCTGCAGGTTGTGACTGGTTTTAGAGTATGTCGTGGAGGGAGAAGGGGTTAAGGAGATTACTGATGGGTGTATGCTAACTATACTTTTTAGTTGTTGTTATTGCTGTTTGTTGTCTTGTTAATTTTAATGGGAGAGTGAGATAGTCGGCCAGAGAGAGAGAGAGAGAGAGAGAGCAATTGGTAAGGGAAGCCACTCTGTTTTCCGTGTTATATACGCGAATGCCCGGATGCCTGTAAAGGTCGTATGAACTGTCATACACAGATTTGCAAACTCCCGAAAATTCGCAATGTTGGCATCTGTCAGCCGGCGCCTCCTCACTGCTACGGTATGTCGATCTGTGTTGTAAGTGTAAAAAGCAGTCACAGTGCTAATAATGTGTGTGTTTGGGGTCGGAAATGATGTAAATATACAAATCGCTAGATAGCTATTCATTCATTGCCTATTAAATTATTATTTATTTAATTTATTATACAAAACCGAAATCGTCGAAAGTTAAGTAACTCGCAAACTACGGTAGTTGGTTATAGGCTACTGTGGCATACTGGACACCCACCCCCTACCCCCACACAGACACACAAAACAAGCACACACACACGCGCGCGCGCGTGCACACACACACACACGCACACGCACACGCACACTAGATCAGTAGATGATAGTTTATGGATGAGACGAAAATTAGGTGCTGTGTCAAGTGCATCATCATAATCATGGCATCCTGCACGTATTTTTCGCAAACGTTAAAACAAACAAGCAAAAAAAAACCCATGCACACTCGCCTGCTCACGCGTAGTGACACACACACACACTCACACACACACGCACGTGCGGACGTACGAATCGACTTGTGAACACAAACATACTCGTGCATGCTTGCACATTTTTACAGTTGTTGTATAGGTCTGCTTGGAAAATATATACGCATGCACAGAGAAGTAGCTTAAATCACACACATTCAACATTGGTCCAATGATTGGTACAGTGTACACTAACACTGGCAGACATAAAACAGTGTAGACTATGCCTCAACATAAATTGATTCTGCACACCACACAAACAACACCACACACACACACACACACACACACACACACACACACACACAACACACACACACACGCATGTCACCATCGTCTTCATTGTCAGACTCAGAGTAACAGTTATACTGATTTGTGCACACCACATACAGTCACACACACATTCATATGATACTAATGTAATTAATTGTTTTATGATTTCCTGTTTTATGATACAGAGGCAACAGATCCGTAGCCTGCATCGAACAAGCCCAAGTTGTAGTGACAAACTGTTTGTGGTAAGTGGCTTTATAATTTTTATTTATGATCTAAATCAAATATTGATAATGAACCACAATACTTAAGACAAGAGTTTTGTTATTTCTGGATAATTTGGTTTGTTATTGAAATGTAAGTGATGAATCATTTGGTGTTTTCTTGGTCATGTTCTTCTTGATGATTACTTTTAGTATTACATACATGTGTATTTTTTCTTGTCATTTTTCGTTTTCTTTTCAAAGAATAAGAATTAAAGTAATGATAGAAAAGAAAAGATAAGGTCAGAAGATTGATTGGAGATAGTTTCTATCTAATATATTCTGTTGAAAGTTTCCTCCTTATTCACAGTAATGTGATGTGAGGCCATATTTACTATGCACATGTATAGTATTAGTAGTGATATACTACTACGCACAAAAAGTTAAGGATCACTTGCACAAAAATTCATAACTTTCAAAATAAGAAAGCCAATGGTTGAAGTTTGGCAAACATTTAATTCCATGCTTTAGTGATAACGATACACAATTGCCTTCAATTTCGAGCAATCGTTTGGTGTGTACATTTGATCAAAGTGGGTACGTATCGAAATTTGATTTCCCAAAGTCATTGAAATCACAAGACAGGGCATTCTGATGCTCCCAAAAGTTCAGTAATGCGTGTAACCGCCATGGCTGTTCTGGCACTCGACGCAGCGAGTCCTCATCGAGTTGACCAGGTTGGTGAAGATCCTCTGTGGAAGCGCCTGCCACTCAGCCTGCAGCATCTGGTAGAGGTGTTGGGCATCCCTGGGAGGGGGGTGGTTGCTCCTCACTTTGCGATCCAGCTCATCCCAGAGGTTCTCAATCGGGTTGAGATCGGGACTGCATGTTGACCACTCCATTCTGTTGACTCCAGACTGCTGTAGGAAGTCGTTGACCACCCTTGCCCTGTGGGGGTGAGCGTTGTCATCCTGGTAGACAGCCGTCGGTCCAATCTGCTGCAGTGTAGGCACAGCCAGCGGTCGAAGGATCTCATCCCGGTATCAGAGGCCAGTCAGGTTACCCTGTACATGATACAAGGGTGTTCTGTGGTGAAGGCTGAAGGCCCCCCAGACCATTACAGAACCTCCACCAAAGGCCACCTTTTCTTGGACAGTGGTGTCAATAAAGCGTTGCCCTGGGCGCCTCCAGACCCTCAGTCGGCCGTCATTGTGGTTCATGGTGAAGCGTGATTCATCACTGAACAGGACCTGGGACCATTGCTGACGTGTCCACCTCACGTGACGTCTGCAGAAGGCGCGGCGTGCTGCCCTATGGGCTGGAGTTAAGCGTGGCCGTACAGCTGGCGACGAGAACGGAGGTTAAACCCATGAAGGCGGTTCCGTATGGTCTGCTGGCTGATGTTGATGTTAGTAGCCACCCTCAGCTGCCTTCGAATGATGCTGGAAGAGGCTGTTCTTGTCTGCAGGGCTTGTCGTTCAATGAGACGATCTTCACGTGGGTTGTCTTCTTCGGTCGACCAGATCTGCGTCTTTCATGGACCCTCCCAGTGGCTGTGAAGTGTTGAATCAGTCTGACAATGACCGAGATGGACACCTGAAGTCGCCTGGCCACTTCTCGCTTGGGAACACCATCTTGGAACCATGCAACAGCTCGTCCCCTCTCAAACTCGCTCAATTTTCGTCGTGGAGGCATTGTCAGATCAGGCCTACTACTGGTGGAATGTCTTCTTATAAAGCCAAGCAAGAGACAGCATCTCATACATAAACAGCAGTGCTTGCACGTGCATAATGGTTTTTCCATCTGGCTTGTGCAATGTGTTCAGGCAGAACGGTCCAAAACAAGGTCCTTTTTCGCAAGTTTCCGCTTTTCCGTTTGCTCAGTAGTAGAGAATCCCTTGCAATTTTCGCACTAACACAAAATCGCCCACTTACAGCTGAACAATAATTCATAACAATTTGGCTGGACTGAGAAATAAATAACAGTAGCGAACTGAGTTTATTACGCACCTGTTTTCTCATAGTGATCCTTAACTTTTTGTGCGTAGTTAGATTGTGATTTTCACAGATTATGTTTTAGAAAGGTTCTGTTTACAAGGAGGAGTATAATCAGTTATTTCATGTTGACATGTATAGCTATAATTCATTTTGTAAACTTGGAGGGGCACTCATTTACGTTTTGGAACTGGGGAGAACTACTGGCATCACAGCTTTGATCTTTGCATCATATCGTTGGCCAGTTTCTTAACCCTGCAAAACGTAACTCTTTGACTTTCTCACTCTATCCACCATCTTCCTGCAGGAAGCTGGTGGGTAGAGTGATGGAGTCAAAGGGTAATGTTTTTGCAGTTGCTAGATGTGGTGTGGGAGTCAAAGGGTTAAGTATTTATGGTTTTGAAATGTTAGAGAGGGAGACATACATTTTTGTATACACTGATACACCCCACAGTGAGACAGTGAGAGAGTATAGAGACCAAGAGAGAGTGAGGAAAGACAGAGAATCTGCGTGTTTGAATAACTGGAACATTGTGAACATAATGGATCTGCAGACCAATACAACCATACATTGTGTGTGTGTGACTGATTTCAGCACAGGGACACCCCAGAAAACAACCCTGATACACCTTTTCAGTTCACTGCTGAAAATTTAAAAGTGAGTATACAGATATATATATATATATGAATTAAAAGTAGTAATGTTTGTGATTTTTTTTTTTTTTTGAGGATCATCACACTCGAGGAGGTTACCTTTGCGTTCACCTTTTTTTTTTTTTTTTTTTTTGTCCCATTTTCTACGTCATCTTAACCCTCTTAGCTTCGTTACGACCGCAGCCGACAGTTCCGCCCGCACTGCCTATCGCTTCGTTACGGCCGTACCCGACCGTGAATGTCGGCCTTGAGAATGGGCTATTTTGATCACGCACTGATCACATGTTTCTGGCCCTGGGAGACTGACAATTAGTCAAACAATCTTGGTATCATCCAATGAGAAAATAGCACTACACACGCATCCATTCACTTATGCTTGGGCGCGAAATGTGGTTGGGGTATTTTCATTCATGCCTCGTAGTGCGTGAAAAAATGGCGATGCCCTTTGTAGATGACGGTTTTCAGGATACAGATGATTCTCCAGATTATTCAGAGGAGGAATTAAATATTACTGTTTCGTAAATTAGGAAAACACGAAAAAGATGTAGCTGAGTCAGATATTGAGGTTTGTGAGGGGGAAGATGATGATGAAAACTGTGATTTAGGAGAGCAGACCGACACAGAAGATAACGCGCCGCTGACCGCATTCCAGCGAACGTGGCACCCATCACTGGTTCTGCTGACAGTAAAGAAATTTGATCTCTGGGTCGGACCAACTTGTATACTGCCAGCTGATGCCACAACCTTTAGATTATTTCTTTTTGTTTTTGTACAGACAATTAGTAAACTGTATTATGAACATTGAATGTAGTTTTGTAGTGGAAAGAAAAATAGTGATAAAATCTACCTGAACACACTGTAAATACCTGAGGAGCACTTCGTGACACTTGGTGACCACTGTGAGTACTATCACATGGAAATGCTGTTAGACACTTTAGCTAAGCCATACTCTAATTCATTACTCATCTGTATGTGTTGTGGTCACGTATAGGTGTGCTTCTCTTGTTTTCATATATATGTCTCTTATTTATTCATGTTTGGTGACAGTGACACGACAAGCAGTGGTTAGAAAGACATACTCACTTGGATATGGAAGTAAAGCATGTTTACCGACACCTGACAAATTTCTAGCTTTATATCTGATCAGACATGCTCACAGTGTACTCATGAACAGAGTAACCCTATTTTGGGGGGAAAAAGCTTAGAAAATTCGAAATCTAGGGGCAGTTCAGCTCTCTAGAATGCAAATACAAGAGGGTTAATGGCCACAGAAACTGGCAATTTTTTTTTTTTTTTATTTTTTTTAACTGCGGTGATAATGATGTCAGTGAGGATGATAATCATGATGCTGTGAAGTTCCATCTGGGATTGACACTGTGTGACAGGGCTGTACTCTACACTTACTATCATAATATATCCTGCCATCAACCAGGCCCAAGAGATACAGACACCTGCGATGCTGGTCAAAATTGAGCAACACCCTCAGTGACGCATCCGTGAAGTGAATGAGACTCAACTGTGTGGTCCCAGTCTTCCCAATGAGCCCATAGCACGCCCAACTCAGGGTAGGAGCTGGTTAGAGCCAAAAAGTCCCACAATGATATAGTTTTGAAGAGACTGATGGGGATTCAAACCCACAACCTTCCAGTCAGTAGTAGATTGCGTTAACCACTCTTTCAGTGAATGAGAATCAACTGTGTGGTCCCAGTCTTCCCAATGAGCCCATAGCATGCCCAACTCTGGGTAGGAGCTGGTTAGAGCCAAAAAGTCCCACAATGATATAGTTTTGAAGGGACTGATGGGGATTCAAAACAGGGACATCTTGGACCAGTAGAGCTTTCTAGGTATGTGTGCCTTCTTCGCACAATGATGACTGCACTGGCTTGGCCATGTCCACCTCATGCAGGATGGCCGTATCCAAAAGATATGCCGTGTGCACGGTATAGAGCCCACTGCAAAATCCCGGCCGATAGAGCGTCCAATTGCTGCAATGTAGGGGCATTTATAAACGTGATCTGAAGTCTGCTGTCATCAGTATGAAGACTTTGGAACAGACAGCTACAAATTGCTGTTCCTGATGGCAGGCGGTATATTCATTACAGGCATCTTCACTGCAGAAGAGAAACAAACTTGACTGTGGTTGGATAGGAGAGACAGAAGGAATGCTGCAGTAGTGACCTACCAACCACAACCGTTATATTTATATGCATCAGCTGTGTCAAGAACTGCCACTCAAGAATCAGCCTGTTTATCCATAGCCGACTCTGTTCCACATCAAGTTGAATTCTTAATTGGGCGCATCTGTTGTCTGATCAGAGGCAGAGCCATTACATGTATGTATTTTGTGTGTAGGAAGCTTTATGTATGCTCTTTTAGAAAAAAAATAGCAGCTTGGAACTGTTGTGACATTGCAAGGTATTCACCAGCATACTTGAATATAAATGAAAACCAGCTCCTGGAAAGCAAATAAAATTATACCACAGGCTTAGTGTATTTCACAGTATGATACTTTACCTTTCACTGAATATTTCCATTTGAAGGATCAGTTTTGGTCAGTAATCCTCACTATCACTTTATGTGTTTCAGAGGTGTGACGCAATCGTCAAGAACTACCCTGAAGGACACCAGGCTGCAGCTGTGATCCCCATCCTGGACTTGGCACAAAGACAGCATGGTGGGTGGTGGTGGTGGGGACATTTGGGTCACTTTTTGCATACTATGTTCGCCCTTTTCTGCTTTTGCAGTTTATGTCTCAGCTCATGGTCTGGAACTTTTAAGTACTTTACTTATCAGTTTGGGCGTTACAGTTGCATGTTCCTGTGCAGTTTTGTATTGTGTCTTCGCTGTTCCTGAAAAGTAAGAAGTACTTGCCTAAGATTTCAGAGTGTTATAACTGCTTTATGTGTTTGCCCCACATTTCTTTTTGTCCACCTGTGTGTGTCTGCATGTATGTCATTTCTTTGCCTTTGTCTGTATGTCTACTCTAGTTCTGTCTATGTATATCACGGTCTTGTTTATATTTGTTTGCTTATGGTAATTTTTGTAAAATAACAAGACAAGCTGTTAGACAAATCCAGTGGAATTTACTACTACTTTTTTGAGTATTAAAGTGTTTTCCGGTTTTAACTCCCTTTCTGTTTTCTGTCTCTGTCTATTTAGCTCTCTCTCTCACTCTCTCTCTCTCTCGCTCTCCTCTCTCTCTCTCTCTCTCTCTCTCTCTCTCTCTCTCTCTCTCTCTCTCTCTCTCTCTCTCTGTCCTCTCTCTCTCTTCTCTCTCTCTCTCTCTCTCTCTCTCTCTCTCTCTCTCTCTCTCTCTCTCTCTCTCTCTCTCTCTCTCTCTCTCTCTCTCTGTGCATGTGTGTGTCGAAGAATGAACTGTAAAAAAGGTTGATTTAGATAACAGAACACAGTGAGGTGGGGAAAATAGACACAGGGAAGATTGTTCTTTTTGTCAAAAGCCTCCTTGAATTGAAGCTGTATGTCTGTATGTGAAGAGATTAATCATATCTGCAGGGATTTCTCATCTCTTGTCATCACAAGCCTTCTTCCCGTGAACCTACCCATTAGATGAGTGGTGTCACCAGTTTATTTCTCATTGCTCCCCCCGTGGGGATGCCAAGGGCTCTTTCAGTATAAATTCAAAAATTGTATCCCCACCTTCTGGAAATTCTTTGTTAGAAATTTCCTCTTTTCTGTCACTCTCCTTATTTCTGCCTTATTCCTTTGCTTTCTGTCATTTCTTCCTATCATTTTCTGCCTTGCTGGTCCATTCACCTGTATGTGTTCAATAAAGTCTTATGTACTTTCTCTTAGGATTGATTATTGGGTATACGTATTAAGTGCAATTTTGGCTCTAGGGAAATGAGATATGCGGAAGCAATTTTAGGTAATTTAGGCCTGTTTTTATACATGCTTTAGTGTCATTAATTATGTTTAAATTTGTGTTCAGGTATGTTTTATAAGACCACATAGCCTAGTTTGGGCCTCAGGACCTGGCCATCTCATGGGTTTATGTGCATGCGTAAGGTTTGTGCCATGATCACCATGCACATGGCACCTGTGACGTTAGTGCATATGGAATTCATTCTGAGCGCGGGAATGTCATCTTGAGAAACTGAAATTGAAACTATAAATCCACTTTGTGGTAAATTGGATGGAGTGGTCATCGCCAGGGGCATCTCCTTGGATTATGCGCATGAATGCATTGTGTACTTAATTTTCTTTTCCAGTTTTACCTGTTGAAGTGTTGTGTACGTTTTGAATGGTTTATAACCCTGATATGGCTCTGCGCAGTCAACTGGGCTTTAAACAGAAATTAACAGTTTCTCATTGCAGATCACAAGTCTAATCATCAGGCACACTCTTGATTATAGAATGAATATCATTTGGTTATGTGCAGGCTGGCTGCCCATCAGTGCTATGCATGCTGTGGCAGACATGCTGAAGATGCATCGCATGCGAGTGTATGAGGTGGCCACTTTCTACACCATGTTTAACAGGTTTGTATAATGTTTCAGAGGTACACACATATACATGTATTCATTTATCATAGATAGATAGGTAGATAGGCAGGCCCCACCGTTGGAATGCCTGGGGCTCTTTCGGTATAAATAGTATCCCCACCTTCTGGAAATTCCGTGCTGAAAATTTCTTCTTTTCTGTCACTCTCTTTGTTTTTTCCTTATTCCTTTGCTTTCTGTTATTTCTTCTAATCATTTTCTGAAAACAAGATACCATTAAATAAAAAAAATCATAACTTTTTTCCTTGTGAAAAAGTTTGAAAACTACATACCACAAAATAAGAAGAAAAATTTTTTTTTCTTGTAGCAAATTCTGAAAACCCCAGATACCATAAAACAAGGGATCTGTTTTCATAAAACAATGTTGTGCTTTTTTGTTTGTTTTTGGTTCAATTTTGTAACACATACTTACAAAAAAACATTGACAAAGAGATGTTTGTCTTTACCAGAGCCAGACATTCTGGTTGTAGTTGGCCTTGATATGGAACAGCTTGAAGCAGGGATGGACACAGTGACTTCCCTTTTCAATCAATAGCTCAAAAAATCTTTTGGGCCAAATCCAACCAAAGAGGCATTGAGGCCCGCTGAGACCTTCGCAGAGCATGCAAGACGGTTTTTGCATCATTTGTGGGAAATGCCTGGCAGTCATTTATCACCACGTCAATTCTGTAAATGTACAGTATCAGTTCACTGTGAAAATCTTGCTGTTCTGCATAATTACATGCAGGGATTGGTTGAAGTGAGTTAATGGTAATTTGTTAATTGAGTACAAGTGTTCAGTGCATTTTTGGCTGTAAGGAAATGTGTGCATAAACTGTTTAAGGTGATTCAGTCCAGTTTTTCTGCATGTTTTAGTGCTCTTAGTTATGTTTGTATTCAGTTTGTTTTTTATAAATCTCCTGGTGATAATTTGGATGTATTGGCGAACACTAGGGCATATCCTAAGATTATATCCATGAATGCATTGATATGTGTATGTACTTTTCCAGTTGTGTTTTTTTTTGTTTTAAGTCAGGTGTTATGGGTTTTTGAAATGTGCGGTAGCACTGCAGTCGGCTGGGCTTTAAACAACAATACAGTGACAATGTTTTTTTAGTTGTTTGATTATCTGTGTATGGTTTATCATACTGGCTAGTTGAGTTTCCTCTGTGTATGTCACTGATGTGATATGTGCGTGTTGTTGTTTGGTTCAGGGAACCTGTGGGAAAGTTTTTCGTTCAGATCTGTACCACAACACCGTGTATGCTTGGGGGTGTGGGCTCTGATGTCATCTTAGAAGCCATCCAGGAAAACCTAGGTGAGGAGGAAGCATTAATGTTTTAATGCAGTTTGTCTGTTGCACATATGTTTGTGATATTTGTGAAAAAGATATTTCAGCTGTTTTAGGATCGATAGTCACTAAATTTGGTGTGTGGTGTCCTTTCAGTAAATAAATAGCTTCAGGGTACAGTTTTGAATGGTTGTCAAGATGTGACCATAGTCATCATGTTGTTAACAGATTTGATGGAATATGTGATATGTGTCTAGCCATGAATCCTGCCTCATTTTGTTATTATGCTCAGAAGGATTGTAGACACAGTCACCCTGTAATGGGAATCTCAAGAAGAAATCATGGTGGATGTCATAAACCAGCATGTAAATTTATATTCTGTACATGTTGGCGAGTCGGCATGCTTAAACAGTACATTTTGTCATAAATGTGTCTTAACTAGTTAATGGGAACCAGAAGAACAAGAAAACCAATGTAAGCGCGTCTCCAACAAGACAAACAAAACAAGCGCAAATTTTCGGCCAACTAGCCTTTGTCAAGCGCGAACGCACGGTCACAGACAAATCACAGACACCAAACAGATCTCTTACCCACTGGACGAGGCGGCAGGGAAGTTTTTAGTCCCGTTTTTATTATCCATTGTTTGGTGTCTGTGATTTGTCTGTGACCGTGCGTTCGCGCTTGACAAAGGCTAGTTGGCCGAAAATTTGCGCTTGTTTTGTTTTGTCTTGTTGGAGACGCGCTTACATTGGTTTTCTTGTTCTTCTGGTTTGTGTTTGCTTGGGCGCGGGCAGTCACTCTTGTTTTGGATCTTAGTTAATGGGAGTTTGTGTTCATTGTCTTTGTCTTAGCATGTTCCTTGTCTTGGTGTTGGCGTGCATCTGTATGGTATTGAATGTGGCCAGGCCTCTGAGATTGTTATGTTTTTTGATGATCAATATAGAATATCTTGATATTTTGTTTTGTAGTTTTTGCCAGTCTCCAAGTATCCACTGTGGAGGAATAATTGAGCTCATAGGGTTGGGGTTTTTTTCTCCAACTCTGTCAGTACAATGTTAATTTTACCTGCAAGTCTTCTTCTTGTTTATCAGCTGCAAAGCCTTTTCATTATCATTTCCCATCTGTAAAATCTTTGTTATCATTTGTCAGCTTTCAGTTGCATCCACAACTCATCTGTTTACGTTGGTAAATAGTAGGCTTTGCTAATCCATGTAAAGTAACTTGATGTCTGTATTTTTTGCCCTTCGTGTAGGTATCCACTGTGGAGAGACGACAAAGGATGGCATGTTTTCGCTGATAGAGGTGGAGTGTCTTGGAGCCTGCGTCAATGCTCCCATGGTGCAGATCAACGATGACTATTACGTGAGTTGTTTACTCACTCGTTACATTATGCACTGCAGGTTTATTGCCATAAGTACCATTTATGTTTTGTTACTGTCTGCTTCTTGTGAGGAAGGTCAGAGAAGGACAATGATAATTGTGAATTAAACAGGTGTGTATGGGGGGGGGGGGGGAGTGTCAATGGGGAGGAGGGAAGGGAAAGAGAAGAGAGAATGCGGTTTTGTATAAAGAATTTTTTTTCTGTTTAAAAGTTTGTGCTTTTGGTGAGTATAGTACTTCTCATGTGGTTATGCCAGGGCAGGAGAGGGGTGTCTTTCAGTATAAATAGTATTCCCACCTTCTGGAAATTCTGTTAGAAATTTCTTCTTTTCTGTCACGCTCTTTTTTTCTTTCTTCCTCCTTTGTTTTCTGTCCTTTCTTCCTTTCATTTTCTGCTTTGCTGTTCCGTTCATTTGTATGTATTCGATAAATTCCTATGTACTTTCTCTTAGGGTTGATAGTTGGGCACACATGTTAAGTGCATTTTTGGCTCTAAGGAAATGAGATATGTGGAAGCAGTTTTAGGTAACTTAGACCTGTATTTTTTATATATGTTTTCATGTCCTTACTTATGTTTCAGTTTGTATTCAGGTATGTTTTTTAAATCCCCTGTGTGGTAAATTGGACAGAGTGGTCAACGTCAGGGGCATTTCCTTAGATTATGTGTAGGAATGCATTGATATGTGCACATAATTTTCTTTTCTGTTTTTTCCCCCTGTTGAATTATTGTGTATGTTTTGAAATGGTTACAGCCCTGATATGACACTACTCAGTCGGCTGGGCTAAACAAAAGTAACGGTAATAGTACTGCTATAGTATTACAGTTGACTGCAGATGTACAAAATGAAAGTTGGGTTCAGAGCATCCATAGACAAATGCAGGTCTTATCAGCTTTTGCAAATTGGTGATCTTTCGTGTGAGTTCTCACAGTCAGGAAACCAGACATAAATATGAATGATGTACTGCCGGTACTGTTCATATCGAGCCAGTCAATGGCTGACCAACAATGACATGTTGCAGGAGGACTTGACTGTTGACGATATGCACAAGATTCTGAATGACATCAAGGCTGGCAAGAAACCCAAGGCTGGGCCACAGTAAGTATTATGTTTAATGATAACAACCATGATAACAGTTACTTTGGCAATTATGGAAGTAAAAGGATATCTCATATAATCTGAATGTTTTGTTTTTGATGAGTTTTCAACTATTCATTCTTGTGTTCCCAGGAGCCCTAAGCATTTAATTCAGGGAGTAAAACATTGCTCTTTCCGATGAGTATTATTCTGGATAACCTATTCCATATCTGTTGAAAATTATTTAGATCAAGAAAGGTGGTGCTGTGTGTGTATGTGTCTGTTACAAAAATGTGTAAGCACGGAGTTTTTCAGTAATTTGTGGATGGATTTACTCAAAGTTCTATTCACATACCTAATATAACCCTTTGACTCCTGCACCCTGTCCACCAACTACAAAAACTTAACCCTTTGACTCCCTCAGGAAGCTGGTGGATAGGGTGAGGGAGTCAAAGGGTGAGATTTTTGCTTTACCAGCATTGTTGATGGTGGCCAGGCTGCGGGAGTCAAAGGGTTAATCAGTAGTCATGATAAGTCTGAGGCTAAATAAGCTGGTACAAATTCTAGATGTGCAAAAATGTTCTTTTTGTTTTGTTGTTTTGTGTTTATTTGTTTTGTGTTTATTTGTTTTGTGTTTCATTGACTGGTGTCAGAGAAAAGTAAAAAAAAAAACAAACACTTTTTGATGATCTCAGAAGTTAGTCTTGATATATATATGCTGATAAATGTAGATGTGAGATCAATTACCACTCTGTAGTGGTTAGCATTAGGGACTACCGACTGGAAGGTTGTGGGTTCGAATCCCCATCAGTCCCTTCAAAAATCATTGTAGGATTTTATGGCTCCAGACAGCTCCTACCCAGAGTTGAACTTATATGAGCTCATTGGGAAGACTGGGGCCACACAGTTGAATCCACTTTATGAACACATTATTGAGGGTGTTGCTTAAATCTCCTCACCAACACCTCAAGTGTCTCTATCTCTCGGGCCTGGTTGACACCAGGATATTTTATGACAATAAGTATAAAGTGCACCCTGTCACATAGTCGCAAGTCCTAGATGGAACTCCATAGCATCATGATTATCATCGTCATCATCATCTTCATCATTGCATTATAAAAACTGTGCCAGCTTCTGTGTCTAGTAAGGTGGCATAGAAGATGGCACCCACAAAAATGGTGAGCACAGACGAGATCTAAAAAACAAAACAAAAACAAAAACAAAAAAAAATAAACAAAAAAACAAGGTGTAGATGTGAACATAGTGATTGTTGTATCTAAGCATTGTCTGTTGCTGTATCTAAAAATTTAATCAACAATTTTGTGTCTTTGCAGAAGTGGTCAAAATAACCGCTTCGCCTGTGAGCCGAAAACAGGATTAACATCATTGACCGAACCTCCCACGGGCCCTGGGTTTGGCTGCCGTTCAGATTTATAGACCCAGACTGCATACTAGTTCATGTGTATTTTTTATTATTAAAGTGTGGATGAATAATGAGTAATGTTGCTGGATTATATTATGGTAAGGATATTTTGCTTCCTTCAGTGTGTGCATGGACCAGCGTGTTGGCTGTACGATTCTGTCGGTCTGATGGCTGGTATAATGGGGAAATGACAGGTCTGTATTTGGCCTGGTTATTTAATTAACATTTTTGCTCTTAAGAAGTTTGCACACAAAGAATATCAGTAGTGTATGTGGTTTGAGAATAGATCGCTCTGAAAATAGATTGTATAAAAATGAGATGTGAATTTGGGTATGGGAGTCTTCCCTTTGTGCTGAAGTCTGCAAGAAACTTTCTGATGTCAGACTTTAGGCTGTAATAAGTTATTGTGTGTATGATGTTGTAGCGTGGTGCATCATCAGCAGTCTGCATTTGTCATGGCTGTCAGATACTGATCGTTTTCAGGGGAAAACATGCAACTTGAAGGGGAAAAAGTAAAAGAACTGACTGATCTTGAAGGAAAATTCAAACAGTATACATGCATAAAGTGTTACAGTAAAGGCATGGCGTTTTATCAGCTTGTTACACACTCAAGTGTTGAGGAAGTGTAGATCATAGTGGCTAGGACTGATTGTATTGTTCTGAAACTGTTTTGTTCATGTAAATAAAAAGATATTGATAAGACAGAAAAGAGTTGACTGCCCTCTCTCTCCCTCTCTCTGTCCTCTATGTGTCTCTGTCTCTCCTCTATGCGCTCTCTCATCCTCTCCTCTCTCGCTCTCTCTCCTCCCCTATGCCTCCTCTCTCCCTCATGCGCTTTCTCTCTCTTCTCTATGCGCTTTCTCTCTCTCCTCTATGGCTCTCTCTCCTCTATGCGCTTTCTCTCTCTCCTCTATGCCTCTCTCCTCTATGCGCTTTCTCTCTCTCCTCTATGCGCTTTCTCTCCTCTATGCTCTCTCTCCTCTATGCGTTTTCTCTCTCTCCTCTCTCTGCCTCTATGCTCTCTCTCTCTCTCCTCTATGCGCTTTCTCTCTCTCCTCTATCTCTCTCTCCTCTATGCGCTTTCTCTCTCTCTCTCCTCTATGCTCTCTCTCTCCTCTATGCGCTTTCTCTCTCTTCTCTCTCTCTCTTCTATGCTCTCTTCTCCTCTATGCGCTTTCTCTCTCTCCTCTCTCTCTCCTCTATGCTCTCTCTCTCTCCTCTATGTGCTTTCTCTCTCTCCTCTCTCTATGCTCTCTCTCTATGCCCTCTCTCCTCTCTGCCCTTTCTCCTCTCTCTCTCTCCTCTATGCACTCTTCTCTCTCCTCTATACTCTTTCTCTCTCTCGTCTCTCTGTCTCCTCTATGCTCTCTCTCCTCTCCCCTCTCTTGCTCTCTATCGTTGTGCGCCTCTCAGACTCAACACACACACACACAACAACAACACAACACAATGCAACACACCACACACACATGCATACTAGCACACAGGTTAATAGCTAGTTTCTCTGGGTCACACCACCCACGTGCACACACACATGCACACTCACAAATCACCACCATCACTACATCACACACACACTAGCATACAGACTGATAAATGAAAAGACAAATCAGAGGTCTATGGATAGATAATAGAATTTGGTAATTGTGATGACTGTTTTTCTTCAAAGTTTGAGGCCATGTCCATATTTTCCATCTGGACCTATGGTGTTGGGCTGCGAAAAAAGGACAAAAATGACGATGCGGATATGATATGGTGATCTACTGGCCTGTGTAATACATATATTCATATTCATAATCATACTCGTATTTCTTTCTTTTTGCCGCAATGGATTTACCATCAGCGTGTCGTTGACTTTACTGTTGGGAAATAAAGATGATAAATAATAATTACAGCATGACGCCAAATCTTGACGATTCAAATCAAAGCGCACCCACGCACCAGACATACGCGTGCGATAAACACAAACCACCTTACAACATGAGGAAAAAAATGTTTTGTGGCCTTTACCATGGAAACCAGAAAAAAATGCGAAAAAACAATAAGAACGCGTATTCAATACAACACAAGACAGGCGCAAATTTTTGGCCAGGTGACCTTTGTCAAGCGAATGTCAGATCACAAACAACACCAGAACAAAAATTAGGAGAAAAAAAACTTCCCTGCTGCTCTGTCCAGTGTGAGAAAAGGATGGTGATGTCTGACGTACACCCGGTCTTTACCATGGAAAGTAAAGATCATCAATAATTCCAATCACCTGACTTCAAATAGAAGGAACACGATGTATTGAAATAAAGGTTACATAGGCAGTCATACAAAATGTCCTCAAATATGTCCGTGGTATTTGTGTTTGCATAGTTTCGACAGATTGATTCCAGTGTAGACCTACATCTTTTGTTTGCAAACTTCTGGACAGAAAGAATGAGACGGTGAGTTTGAGAGACGCTACAGAAAGTTTGTAGATGTGGACAGGGTCACACTGGGAAATGATGGTGATGTCTGACGTACTTCCGGTCTTTAATTTCCGGTTTCGTCAACGAATCGTTTTTGTGTCTTCCTCAGAACTTGCCACAAGAATTTGTGCTCGGCATTGTTCGTAGTTTGTTTTCGATAGTTTCTGGTTAGCTTTGCATGTTTTTTGATTTTACTCCTAAAACAGGGAGCCCTTTGAAAATATCTTTTTATTTTATTTTGTTTTACTTTGTTTTATTTTTCCATTTTATTTAATTTATTTTATCTAATTTAATGAGTTAGCCCATATATGGCTCTACACAGTCGGCTGGGCTTTAAACAACAATGAACAACAATCTTTTGAGTCTTTTTTTATTTATTTCCCTTTATTTCCTTTTTTTTTTTTCATTTACATTTTTTAATTTATTCATGTATTTATTTATTATTTTTTTTCTTTTTTTTTCACAGCAATATTCTCCAAATTTTGGACTCGACCGTGCATTATACTTAATCAGACTCTTATCTATGCACAACAGACATAAAAAGAAAGAACAGAACAATAACAATAAAACCAGACGCGAAGTCAGTGAAGACGAACACAATCTCCATGAATCGTTAAATCGTTAGGAGCTACAATACACCTTGAGCAAGGGGACTAATCGATCTTCTTGTGTCGGGTGGAGAGCTGTGAGGGGCACTGCAGTGTTCTTTCTTATCCACATCCGGTCCTTAATTTACTTTCTTTGTCGACAGTAATATTTCATTGTCTCATTGTTCTTTTGAATTTGCAGTGCATCGTTTAATGCCTGTTTCCAGTTATATTGTACTGGTATACGCTTTTTATTG
>JAPXFY010000014.1:68123240-68125740 GCA_030674185.1 Monoplex corrugatus
CTCTGTGAGAAAAGGACTAAACTGACTGTGTTTTTATGTTTGTTCGTTTGTTTGTTTCTTTGTTTTTCCTGATTCCTGTTTGCTTGAACGCGGGCAGTCACACTTGTTTTAGATTTTATAATTATCCTTTTGCTAAGTACATGGAAAGAGTTCATATTCCTTGGCACTTAACTCTTTGACTACGGCACCCTATCCACCAGCTGCAAAAACTTAACCCAGGGACTCCCTCACCCAATCCATCCAGCTTCCTGCTCTTGCTAAGTATATGGAAAGAGTTCATATTCCTTGGCACTTAACCCTTTGACTTCGGCACCCTATAACAATACTATTAATCTTCCTGCAGAAAGCTGGTGGATAGGGTGAAGGAGTCAAAGGGTTAAGTTTTTGCTTATTGCAGAAAGCTGGTGGATAGGCTGAGGGAGTCAAAGGGTTTAAGTTTTTCTAAGCTATCATTGATGATGATGCAGGGTGTTAGTGGATATGGCGAAGGAGTCAAACGGTTAAAAAAAAAAAGAAGAAGAAGAAAATTCAAATCAAACCACTACAGACCAGATCTTACAAATTAGCTCCTTCCAAACAAAAACAGGCAAAAACCAATTTGAAGTGCTTTTATCACAAACATTAATCTAGCAGGAAGCTGTCGGATAAGATGAGAGTGTCAAAGGGGTTAAGTTTTTTGCTTAGATATCACTGATGACGATGAGGGATGCATAGTGGATAGGGCGTAAGGAGTCAAAGAGCTCGTCATCATCATGTGCCCTGCCGCATGGCGTTGGCGATCATGGCCCTCCATGCGAATCTATCCCCTGTCACTGCAAAGCACATCTCCTGCCCAAAAGGGTTAGAACATGCAATCTAATCAAACCACTGGTGACCAGATCTTAAAATCTAGTTCCTTCCAGACAAAACAGGCAAAAATCAATTTGAGTTGCTTTCAACACAAACATTAATCAACTCTCTTCCAACCTCTCCTGTCCTCAGCTTTCTATCCCTTTCGATTTGATCTTCCTGCTTCTCTTTTCAACCCTGTTCCTTCGTCAATTGTCCAGGGTATTCTGTTTGTCTTTATTTGGTATTCTTGTGTTTATAGTAATCTTCCTGTTCCATTTCCTGATTCTTCTGCTGCTATACTTCTCTCTATCTCTCTCTCTGTCTCTCTCTCACTCTCTGTCTCTATCTCTATCTCTCTCTGTCTCTGTCTCTCTCTCTCTCTTTCTCTCTCATCCTCTCTCTCTCTCTCTCTCTGTCTCTGTCTCTCTCTCTCTCCTGTCTCTGTCACTGTCTGTCTGTCTGTCTCTCTCTCTCTCAAACACACACACACTCACATACACACACACACGCACGCACGCACGCACACACACAGCACGCACGCATGTATGCACACACTGATGACATCATTTTACTGCATTCATTATCAAAACAGCTGGTTACTACTGCTGTTTTTAGAACATCACACACACAAATAACACACAAACACACACACACAACACACACACACACATACACGCGCGCACGCACACACACAACAACACCACACATATACACATACACACGCCGCGCGCGCACACACACACACACACACGCACTCACATGGACACACACACACACACACACACACGCACGCACGCACACACACACACACACACACACACACACACACACCACACACACACACACACACATATCTTCTTCTTTTTCTTCATCCTCTCTTTTGTTATTCTTCCTTTCATCTTTATCCTCCTCTTTCTTCTTCTTCTTCTTCTCACTCTTACAACAGGTTAAGTTTAAGACACCCGCCTGAGTAGCGTGAAGTCCCAGACTGTGTTTAGAGTCTGTGCAGAAAGGATTCATCATACTCAGATAATTTCATATACGCTCCACCCAAATCTACCAGCAGGTATCTGGCAGACTCCCCGAACCTACTACACAGAACCCTATGCGCTGGCAAGGTTTTGAAATGGGGAGGGGAGAAGAGTGGCAGAATGGTTCAGACGTTCGCCTGCCAATAACTAAACTCGAGGTTTCAGGATTCGCTCACCGTAAAGGCCTCGACTTTTCTCCTCAGTTTGACCGCAAAATCGAACTAAACGTCTAGTGCTTCGAAAGGGTATGAAAAACGAGTCGAATCCGTGTGCCTTCTGGCTGCGCACGCTAAAGATCCCACGGCAGTTAAAATCGTGAAGTGCAGGGCATTGCCCGGCTGCCTTGGTAAAAAAAAAATGGAGAGATAGGTTAATTTCCCAGGTCCCACCCCCTGAAGACCAATTAGCCTTCTTCCCTTTCTGAAGTCTTGGTTACAAAAAAATGTGAATATGAATATGAATTTGAATCGAGGGAGAGCGGATGGGCGCCGCCCTCGTGGTGCTGGCCCCGGGAAAAGCTGGGGTCTCTCCCACCTCACTCCCCTACGACCCCAGGGTTACGGAACTATCTAGGTAGGACCTCAGGACCTGGCCAGCTCGTGGGTTTATGTGCAGGCTTAAGGCTTGTGCCGTGATCA
>JAPXFY010000014.1:68128240-68145740 GCA_030674185.1 Monoplex corrugatus
CAACCAACCAACCAACCAACAACCAACCAATCAACCAGCCAACCATTCAACTGAGCAGTCACCACAAACCAACCAACCAACCAGCCTAGTCACCACAAAACAGATAAACAACAAGCCAACCAACCAACCAACCAACCAAATAACCAACCAACCAACCATTCAATTAACAAGACACCAACAAAATAGTTAATCAACAAGCTTATCAACCAACCAACCAACCAAACAAACAACAAACCAATCTTTCAACTAACTATACTAGTCACCCACAAAATAGTTAATCAACAAGCCAACCAATCTACCAACCAACCAACCATTCAACTAACCAGTCACCCATAAAACAGCTATCAACGAATGAACGAACCAACGAACAACCAGCACCAACCAACCAACCAACCATCCAACTAAGTGATCACCCACAACACAGCTCATGAACAAGCCAACCAATTAACCAACCAGCCAACCATTCAACTAACTAGTCACCCAAAATAGCTAATCAACAAGCCAACCAACCAACCAACAACAACCAACCATCCAACTAAGTGATCACCCACAGAACAGCTCATGAACAAGCCAACCAATCAACCAACCAACCAACCATTCAACTAACTAGTCACCCCAAAATAGCTAATTAACAAGCCAACCAACCAACCAACCATTCAACTAAGTAATCATCCCAAAATAGCTAATCAACAACCAACAAACCAACCAACGAACCAACCAAACAACCAACCATTCAACTAACTAGTCACCCCAAAATAGCTAATTAACAAGCCAACCAACCAACGAACCATTCAACTAAGTAACCATCCCAAAATAGCTAATCAACAACCAACAAACCAACCAACAAACCAACCAACCAACCAACCAAACAACCAACCATTCAACTAACTAGTCAGACACAAAACAATTAATAACCAACCAACCAACCAACTACTCACCCACAAAATAACTAATCAAGAAGCCAACCAACTAACCAACCAACCAACCATTCAACCAACATGTCACCCACAAAACAACTATCAATAAATCAACCAACCAACCAATTAACAAACAAACAACTAATTGATCTGCCGTTTATTTTTTCCGATTTACTAGAATTGTTGTGCACAAAACAAACAACCAGTTAACAAACAAACAACTAATTGATCTGCGGTTTATTTTTTTTCCGAGTTACTATAATTTCTCTTCACAAAACAAACAACCAATTAACAAACAAACAACTAATTGATCTGCCATTAATTTTTCCCATTTACTAGAATTTATGTCGACAAAACAACCATCCAGTCAATAAACGAACAACTAATTGATCTTCCGTTTATTTTTCTAACTTACTAGAATTTCTACTCACAAAACCAAGCAAAGCAAAACAAAACAAAACATGGCAACAGACGTGAGTTCTCTGTAGAAACAACTTCTCTATACAAAAAGTCAAACGAAAATTTCTCATTGATCATTAGACATGAAACTGTATTTGCTTAAAACGAGGAGACCTGTTTCTGTATTTCGTCCGCGATTTCAAATGGGGGCCAGATATCTTTTATGCTACGTGTACATTAGACGGAGTCAAACTCTGTTTGAAGTAAATTGAAACCAGTAAACCAGGCCATCCTCCTTCTTTTTCTTAACCCTTTGACTCCAGCACCCCGTCCACCAGCATCCTGCATTGTCAACCATGCTAGCAAAGCAAACCCTGCAGGAAGCTGGTGGATAAGGTGAGGTAATGAAAAGGTTAAGTTTCAGGAAGCTGGTGGATAGGGTGAGAGAGTCAAAGGGTTCAGTTTTAGGAAGCTGGTGGATAGGGTGAGGGAGTCAAAGGGTTAATTTTTTTAATTGGTCGACAGGGTGAAGAAGTCGAAGGGTTAAGTTTTAGGAAGCTGGTGGATAGGGTGAGGAAGTAAAAGGGTCAAGATTTTGCAGTTGGTAGATAGGGTGAGGGAGTCAAAGGGTCAAGATTTTGCAGTTGGTGGATCGGGTGAGGGAGTCAAAGGGTTAAGTTTTTAGCTGTTGGTGTACAGGGTGCGTCACAGTAGGAGAGGAAGACAGAGAAAGAGAAAGAGATAGGGAGGACAGACAACATCAGTGAATGGACAGGCCTCACACTCAGTAAGCTGCCTAAGAGCGTCTGAGAACCGGGAGGAATGGAGGAAGCTGGTTGCAAAGTTTTTCTCTGTGTGTGTGTGTGTGTGTGTGTGTGTGTGTGTGTGTGTGTGTGTGTGTGTGTGTGTGTGTGTGTGTGTTTGTGTGTGTGTGTGTGTGTGTGTGTTTGCATGTGTGTTTGCATGAGTGTGTGTGTGTGTGTGTGTGTTATGTGTGTGTAGTGTGTGTGTGTTTGAGAGAGAGAGACAGACAGACAGGCAAACAGACAGAGAGAGACAGACAGACAGACAGGCAAACAGAGATAGAGAGAGAGAGTGTGTGTGTGTGTGTGTGTGTGGTGTGTGTGTGTGTGTGTGTTGTGTGCGTGTGTGTGTGTGTGTGTGTGTGTGTGTGTGAGTGTGTGTGTGTGTGTGTGTGTGTGTGTGTTTGAGTGAAGGTATATCTGTGTAATGAGTGGCAGTATATACAGTATAACACACACACATATATATATTATATATATATATATATACATATATGTGTGTGTGTATGTGTGTGTGTCTGTCTGTCTGTCTGTCTTCCTATGTGTGTTCTTTACTACTCTCATATATATGACTAATATGTGCTCACATTTGTGAGATGGTTCAGGCTCATATTGCTTATAGCCCTCCAGACTGGTAGAGCTATATCAGTGTTAACACCACGTTAAAAATTATACCCAAGTTTAAGTAAAAAGACAACAATTAAAATCAAACTCATCATTATCCTTTTGAGTCTAAAACGCATGTTAAAAATCCTTCTCGTAGGTAAAATCATATCAAATGAAATCCATTGATCTGTTGTAAAAACTTGAAAATTGCATCCGGAGGGACGTCTCTGAAGAGGTTCTTTAAGGAGTCCTCCATGTAGTGCTTATGTCTAAGCATTCTATAAGAAGGTGCCTGATGCTCAACGGCTCGTCACATGGTATACACTATGGTGCTTCTTCATTTTTTCAAAAGGTACGAATGACTGTAGGATGTGTGTGATCCGTGTGTAACCAACATACCACAATATCTTTCCTACGGTTTCCACTTGTAAGTATTTTTGTAAATATTTTTGTACACGATACTGGGAATTACATCCCCTGATTCACCTCGATACATTATCGATGACAACAGAAAAACGGGAAAACGGAATGAACTTTGTTATTTTGTGGAAAGATATCCTCCATCATGTCAGACTTTTGTCCGGAATATGGATTGTTAGATTATCTTACAATTATTTTTCATTTATGTACTTTTTCATTTTTTTTTTTTTTTAGATAATATTCTCTTTTCGAAAAGAAATCTGATACTGCAGTCTTACGTATGCATTTGCGCTCACGCTATCAGAGTCATGTACAAACGTCTACACTCACAAGCGCGTACATGCACTAACATCTGTAGGCTCACACTAACAGACTCACGCGCACACGCGTACACGCTTACATACACATACACACAAACTCTTATGCGAGCAAACATGCATTCTTGACAAACGCTGACTTATCTCTGTGACCTAAATAATAGCAGGATGGATGTGTAGCTTTCAGCTTTGTCACGAATATCCCAATCCTTGATGAGACTCCACTGTATTATAACCTTCGTGTCCATTTTTGTGAATTATCACACCATTGTAAATATCACCTCAGACTCTCCCCCGTGGGGATGCCGGGGGCTCTTTCAGTATAAATAGTATCTCCACCTTCTGGAAATTCTGTCCCAGAAATTTCCTCTTTTCTGTCACTCTCTGTGTTTCTTCCTTGTTCCTGTGTCTTCTGTCATTTCTTCCTGTCATTTTCTGCCTCGCTGGTCCATTCACCTGTATGTGTTTGATAAAGTCTTAGGTACTTTTTCTTAAGATTAATGATTGGGTATGTGTATTAAGTGCATTTTGGCTCTAGGGGGTGAGATATGCGGAAGCAATTTCAGGCAATTTATGCCTGTTTTTGTATATGTTTTGGTGTCCCTAAGTATGTTTGAATTTGTATTCAGGTGTGTTTTTTAAATCCCCTGTGCGATAAATTGCGGTCGGCTGCTGTGCCTTCCCAGCTGTCTGCGTTGATGTCCATAGCTTTCATATCGCGCTTGCTGACGTCTTTGTATCGTAGCTGGAGGCAGCCAACAGATCTCTTGCCGGCGACTAGTCCACCGTGAAGGATATCTTTTGGGATACGTCCATCTTCCATCTGACGCTCATGGCCAACTGATTGATTGATTGGTTCAGTTTTTACATCGACACCCACCTCAGGTGATATGGCCGATGGGGATAACCATCCTAGGGAAGTGGGGGAAGGGGGACTTATCTAATCCTATACTGACACCACCAGAACAACAAATGATGTTAAGATGGGACAGTGAGAAGGCCGGTTTTAATGTAGCGCACCCCGGGGGTTCGAACTCACAACCAATAGCATGTGAATCCGACGCTCAAAGCGAACTGAGCTACTGGGGCCCACCTGCTCATGGCCAAGCCAGCGTAGCCTGGTAGGAAATCTACGTCAAATCAACAGCATAAAGCCAGCCACACAGAAGACTTGCTCTGCTGCTGTGATGATTTCAATGTAATAATACCTTCAATGTAATAATACCAGTACATAATGTAATGATAACAGTATAAAATATAGACTAGGTAAAACATAGTCTAGGTAGGGCCTCAGGACCTGACCAGCTCATGGGTTTATGTGCAGGCTTAAAGCTTGTGCCATGATCACCATACACATGGCACCTGTGACGTTAGTGCATATGGAATTCGTTCTGAGCGCGGAGACGTCATCTTGACAAGCTGACACTGAAAATAACATAGCCTAGGTAGGACTCAGGACCTGACCAGCTCATGGGTTTATGTGCAGGCTTAAAGCTTGTGCCATGATCACCATACACATGGTACCTGTGACGTTAGTGCATATGGAAATCATTCCGAGCTCGGAGACGTCATCTTGAGAAACTGAAACTGAAATCGAGACTGATGATGTTCAGCAACCTATCCACAAGCACAGAACGTTTCCAAGACAAGACCCTACAGACTTGAAACCATCCCTCCCTCGATCAGTGTCACAACAGATCTCTAAGATAGATAGTCATCGTTCTCTGCTCTTTGGTGCCAGACTAACGACCAATAGTCCCAAGCGAACTGAGCTAATGGTCGATCATCGCTGGCCTTATGGAATGGCAAGGAGGCGAAAAAAACGATAAATAACGTATCGATTACGGGGAGATGGACTACGCGTCTGCGTGGTAATAAGACTGCTGATGAAAAGGGAACACTTTTTTTTACTTATTTACGTTTCCTCTTAAAGTATTTGTAGACTAGGTGGACATTTTCATAATCCAAAAGAAATGTGACTGCCCGCGTTCAAGCAAACAGTACCCAGAAGAAAAAAAACACGAAAAAAGATTAAGAACGCGTAATTTAATTAATACAACCAGACAAGACAGTTGGCAGAAATTTTGCGGTTCTCTTACCTGGTTGTATTAAGCACGCGTTCTTATTCTTTTTTTCGTTTTTTTTTGTTTTTTGTTTTGTTTTGTTTTTTCTCGTTCTGTAGACTTTTTCATGTTCAGTTTTCAGTTTCAGTTTTGGAGACCTTTATAACGACATATGTGTCGCTATGATAACGGTGGTGATGCTGGGTGCAATAAAAGCATTTCTTTTTTCTCCACTAAAGAGGACACTATTTTAAGCAGAGCTCTGAAGATAGCAGACAGTTTGGGAAAGTCAAAGTCTTTCTTTTAGAGTCAACTTGCAAATAAAATCAATTAGACACATCCTGAGGCTGACACAGCTCTTTTGTATACTTTATCAATATTGGACATGTCTAAGATAGATATTGTACACTTTTCCACCCAAACCGAATATTGTTTGTTTTTGTTTTTTCATTACAAATGGATACTGAAAACAATGAAGTTCTATCAGTGATTGTGGAAGACTCTTAGTAAAGTTCTGCCCATATCTTCTAGGAAAATAGTTTCTTGACATTCTGCTTTAATTGGACATCAGAATGACAGTATAGAATGTGTCTGTGTAATATCACCATTCTGACCTAAAGATTTTACTGGAAAATCTGCAAGGGAATTAAAAATATTGGACGTATATATTCCGGGAGGGACAGTAACTTTAGTAAAGTTAAATTCATACGACATAAATTGTAAGCAAATCCACCATAACCTCAGAGGATTATTTTCCTCTCTCTCTCTGTCTCTCTCTCTCTCTCTCTCTCTCTCTCTCTCTCTCTCTCTCTCTCTTTTCTTTTTTTTTCTCTTCTCTCTCTGTCTCTCTCTCTTCTCTCCCTGTCTCCCTCTCTCCCCCCTCTCTCTCCCTCTCTCTCTCTTGTTCTATAGCTTTATCTCTCTGTCTCTCTCTCTTTTGTCTCTTTCTTCCTCTCTCTCTCTCTCTCTTCTTGTTCTCTCTCTCTCCCTTTTCTCTCTCTGTCTTTCTCTGTCTGGTCTCCTGTCTGTCTCTGTCTCTGTATTGTGTGTGTGTGTGTGTGTGTGTTTCTCTATCTTTGTCTCTCTCTGTCTCTCTCTTCTCTCTCATCTCTCTCTCTCTCTCTCGTGTCTCTCTCTTCTTCCTGTCTCTCTCTCTCTCTTACTCTCTCTCTCTCTCCTCTCTCTCTCTCTCTCTTCTGTCTTCTCTTCCCTTCTCTCTCTCTCTCTTACTCTCTCTCTCTCTCCTCTCTCTCTCTCTCCCAGTTTTCTTTTCCAGAGGGCTGATTCTGGTGGTATAGTAATTGTAGGGTGAGGGTAATACTGGAATGTAGTGGTGTATCGGTAGGTAGCTGTCCGTGAGTGTAATAAAATCCTCCTCCTTTCCCTTCACTCTTAACACAAAAGGCTGTTGAGCTGGCAATTTAGTACAAGCCAGACTTGACATGTGGATTTCTCTGTTATACAATCACTCTGATGGAAGAGTTGTGTTGGAAGAGCAACAGTGATGAAAAAAGAATGGAATAATAATAACGATGATGATGATGATGATGATGATGATGATGATGATGATGATGATGATGATGATGATGATGATGATACTAATTATAATTACAGTATTTATACCGCCCAAAATCTTTACAATTCAACTCAATGCGCACTCACGCACCAGGCACACGCACCAATCGACAAAGACTACCTTACAATATTTTATATTTTAAAAAAAGCGACGATGTGTCACAGCTTGAAACTTAGATTTAAAAATAAAAAAATTTTTTAAATCCTTTTATGGCTTCAAAGATTTTCTCATCCTTTTGCCAAACAACAGCACGTTAAAATGTGTGGCACAGTAAATCCTAAAACACAAAGTTGATAAAATAACTTTGATGAACAAGCCCAAATCTTTTTGTTTTAAAGGCTCTTAAGAAGACTAGCATAGTCAGATTTTTTGTGCCTTGATCCATGAGCCTTGATGGATGAAATGACAAAAGTCTGAAAATTGGAGACACAACAGGAAATCAAGTTTGTAAAAATAGACAGATCACATAGGAGATGGCCGTGTTTTGACTGACGTATATCCGGTTCGTCATTTCCTCTCTCCGTCTCCACACAGTTCTTAGGTCTATGTAAAACTCACTGTAATATGTAGATTATTGTCCACAGAAAGTTTCTAACAAAATTCAGTAATACGTTCATCAGACACTCATGTGTCTGATGCATCCATAAATTCTGCCAAGGTGAGAATAAAACAGGATCTGTTTTCTCTCTGCATGTTATTGTTACTGCTATTGTTATTGTTATTTTTTGTTTTTAAAAGCCCAGTCGACGGCGTAGATCAATATCAAGACAATGACTGTTCCAAAACATACACAATACTGCAAAAGTGGAAAAAAAGGAAAAGAAAATTAAGTACCCATATCAATGCTTTCGCTACATTATCTAAGGAGACCCCCTGGTGTTGACCACTCCGTCCAATTTATCACAAAAGATTTTTTTAAAAACATACCTGAATACAAATTTGAACACAATTAAGGACATTAAAACATACATAAAATCCGACCTAAATTACCAAAAAAAATTTCCGCATATCACATTTCCTACAGCCAAAAATACACTTGATACAGGTACTCAATTATCAATCCTAAGAGAAAGTACTTTCGGACTTTATCTAACACATACTGATGAATAGACCAGCAAGGCAGAAAATGACAGGTAGAAATGACAGAAAGCAAAGGAACAAAGCAGAAACAAAGAGAGCGACAGGAAAGAGGAAATTTCTAGCACTGAATTCCAGAAAGTAGGGATACTATTTATACTGAAAAAGCCCCCGGCATTCCCCTGGTGGGTGGGTGGGGGGTCTCATTGCATATATCAACAGGTCACAAAAGTAGCTCGAATGAGTAGATGGGACTGTCAGATGGGTTGACGGTTGATGACACTGTGAACTGCAAACGTCATGACTATAGTAAGCCACATTTGCTGTACAGATAATAACTTGTACTCTGTATGTATGAAAAATGCTTGGTGTGCTCAGAGTTGATCCAACAAAATGGAAAATGCAGACAAGGAAGATATCTATATTTGGTAAACAGTAGATATGAACGAATGCTTACAGATGGCTTCTGAACAGACAGGGCTAGTGACCATGTTGCTTTTAGTCATCATCAGAGCTGTAAACAAAAGTCTTTTCCTTTACCTTTGACTCCTGCACCCTTGCCCACTAGCATCCTGCATTGTCAACCATGCCAGCAAAACAAAAATTTAACCTCTTTGACTCCCTAACCCTGTCCACAGTTTCCTTGCAGGAAACTGGTGGATAGAGTGAGAGAATCAAAGGGTTAATTTTGCAGTGGTGGATATGGTGCAGGAGTCAAAGGGTTAAGGATCATCGCACTTAATGATTTCCTTTGTGCTCAATTGTGTTGTTGTTGTCGTTGTTGTCGTTGTCGTCGTCGTTGTTGTGTCGTCGTCGTCGTCGTTGTCGTCGTTGTCCCATTTTTATGTCACCTTAATGGCAACAGAAACTGGCACAATTTTATGATGCAATTATATCGATGACGATGGGGATGATAATCATGATGGTTATGGAGTTCAATCTAGGACTGAGACTTCAGGACAGTGCTGTGCTCTACGCTTACTATCATAATATATCATGGTCTCAACCAGACCCGAGAGATTGAGACACCTGCGATGCTGATCAGTCGATTTAAGCAACACCCTCAATGATGCATCCGTGAAGTGGATAAGCCTCGACTGTGTGGTCCCAGTCGTTCCAATGAGCCCATAACACACTTAACTCTGGGTAGGAACTGGTTGACGCAGAAAAATCCCAGTATAGTGATTCGAACCCACAACCTTCCAGTCGGTAGTTCGTTGCGCTAACCACTATCCTAAGGCGACTGGTCTTAACAAAGGTCTTTGTAATGTTGTCACTCTGCATCGTGAGTCCTGATGGAAGATCAAACTGATGAAATAAATTTAAAAAAATAAATAAATAAATAGATAAATAAATAATAAATCATTAAACTGATACATGTACAAATCTTTATTTACCAGCAAGCTTTTGATGCGTATATCATTCCAAAGTTTTAAAAGACGTCACAGCAACTCAATCACAGTCAAAAACAAATAAACAAGCAAACTTTAAAAATACGACATAAATCCTTATACAGAAAATGAAGAGAACCACTTTTGAAAAAAAAACTGAATTAAATATTCTATTATCACAACTTCAGACACCAAGATTAATCCCACTTTATTTTTTTTATTTAAACAGCTTTACAGAAAATGAAAAAGCCAGAAGTATGGAGATAGTATCAAAATAAATAAATAAATAAAAACATTGAACATGTCACACAGGAAATCAATCTTCGTTTGTTTGTTGTTGTTGTTGTTTTCTATATACATCCAATCCTTAATTTCCTGCTGTCTCTTCATGTCTGCAAGATCTATCCAAAACTTCTAATAATCTGTAAATTGTTTTTTGTTGGGTTTTTTTTGTACAGTGTTTCCACCACAGGTCAGTCTTATAATCAGCTAGCACGCTTGTGTTTGGGGCCACCAATTTCCTGTATGGCAAGATTAAAACTAGACATTTTCTCACTGCTTACGTCAGGAGATCACAAATATGTTTCCTCGATAAAGACACTGTGATAGATCGCCAACGCAAGTACAATATTAAGCTTATACAATACAGAAGATGTAATACAATTTAATATTGTTGTTATTGTTATAGATGAAAAGGGGTTTCCAAGAAGAATGTTAAGAGTTCCATGAACAGCAGAGAAAACGAAACGAGGCAGTCTTGAAAGAAACAGACTCAAAAAGAACATTAATAAAGAAGATTAGGAAAAGACAAGCAAAATTTATAGGGCATTCTATGAGGCAAGAGAAATTTGAGCACCTAGTCACAACAGGAAACTGGAGAGAGAAAAAGAGCACCAAGTAGGCTCAGGAAGAAAATGCTGGACGGATTTGCGGAGTAGATGAAAACAGAAAGGGTGGGAGATGTACTTGCAACGACAAAGGATAGTTTCTTATGGTGGGCCATGATGGCCAACTCCGTGCGGCAGGGCACATGATGACGATGAGTCACAAGAGGAAAGCTGGAGAGAAAAAGAGCACCAGGAAGACCAGGAGGAAATATTGGACGGATTTGAGAAATGGATGAAGACAGAAAGGGTGGGAGAGATACTTGCAGCGACAAAAAAATGAATGAATGAATAAATTCATATGAAGGGCCATGATTGGCAACGCCATGCGGCAGGGCATATGATGATGATGATGATGATGATGATGATGATGATGATGATGATGATGATGATGATGATGATGATGATGATGATGATGATGATGATGATGATGATGATGATGATGTATGATGATGATGATGTATGATGATGATGATGTATGATTGATGTATGATAGATGATGATGATTGTTATTATTATATACCAGCCTTGTACACAGAACTCTTTTCCAAAGCTCCTTCGGACCACTGTCCTTCACTCATAATCACACTCTCACTGGAGCACAAAAATCTTAAGCTGTTGTTGCACAGTCTGCATCTTCAGTGAGACTTCATGCTGGACGTTTTCATATTTCCACAAATTATCAGAGCTCACATGACTTTCAGAATATTTAACATGTATCGTTTAATATTCTGCCCTCGTATACTCACAAAAGGAGTTTGTGAGAAGAGTGACAGAATGGTTCAGACGTTCGCCTGCCAATAACTAAACTCGAAGTTCCAAATTCTCTTCCCGTTGAGGCCTTGACATTTTTCCTCAGTTTGAAAGGAAAATCAAAGTAAACTTCTAGTCCTTCGGAAGGGGACAAAAAAGGAGTCGGACCCGTGTGCCCTCTGGCCTGCGCACGCTTAAGCTCCTACGGCAGTTTGAAAATCGTGAAGATGAGAGCATTCGCTCAGCTTTCCATGATTGAAACACTGAGATGATAGGTTCTCTATTTCCAAGGTCCTTGACCTTGAGGCCAAGAAGTCTTCTTGCCTTTCTGAAGCTGCCTGGATAGGCAGAGGGAGTCATAAGGGTGAAAGTTTTTGCAGTCGGTGGCTAGAATGCGGGAGTCAAGGGGTTAAGTCCTCAGAGGTGAAGTCCCGCTCAATCAAGCCCTTGACTTCGTACACGCTAAAGAGATCGGGCCGTATCCAAGTCATTATGATTCCTGGACGCCCTTCTGCTGTCGGCTATCTTCCTCCTTCCGCCTGGGTTCAGACCCTAACCTTCAAGGTGGTCGGACGCTTCAAGGCCAAGTCACCTTTGTGAAGGGACTTTTTTTTTTTTTGGATTTATTTATTTATTTATTTATTTATTTATTTATTTATTTATTTATTTATTTATTTATTTATTCATTTATTTATTGTTACTGCATATGGAATTTGTTCCGAGCGTGGAGACGACACGTTGAAGCTGAAACTGAAAGTGAAACTCATGTATTTATTTATTTATTTATTTATTTATTTATTTATTTATTATTTATTTATTATTTATTTATTTATTATTATTTATTTATTATTTATTATTTATTTATTATTATTATTTATTTGCTATTTATTATTCTTATTTATTATTCTTATTTATTTATTCATTTATTTCTTATTTATTTGTTGATTTATTATTCATTTATTATTCATTATTTTTATTTATTCATTATTTATTATATATTTATTATTTATTCTATTATTTATTCATTATTTATATCTATCTATTATGTATTTATTACTATTTACTATCTATTTTATCTATCTATTCTCTTATTGTTTTTATCTATCTATCTATTTATCTATCTATCTATTTCTTCTACTTTTTTTTATCTATTTGTTTGTTTGTTTGTATATTTATTTATTTATTTATTTATTGCAATTGGCCGTCAAATTGAGTTAATTAGCATGCGCTCACAATCTTACATAAAAGGCAACCCTCATGACAAAATGCAGGAAGGAACCTACATAAGCTTAGATAATTATTTTCTCATCTCTCAGAAGGTCTACTTTAGATTTTAACACGATTCTTTTTTCGTTTCATCTTTCACAACGGATCTCTCTCGCATTTCTTCCCTTTCTTCTTCTTTCTTCTTTCTCAAAATGTCACTGTAACGATCAATTAGACTTTGTGTGTTTGTGTGTTTGTGTGTGTGGTGTGTGTGTGTGGTGTGTGTGTGTGTGTGTGTGTGTGTGTGGTGTGTGTGTGTGTGGTGTGTGTGTGTGTGTGTGTGTGTTTGTGTGTTTGTGTGTGTGGTGTGTGTGTGTGTTGTGTGTGTGTGTGTGTGTGTGTGTGTGTGTGTGTGTGTGTGTGTGTGTGTGTGTGTGTGTGTGTGTTGTGTGTGTGTGTGTGTGTGTGTGTGTGTGTGTGTGTGTGTGTGTGTGTGTGTGTGTGTGTGTGTGCTTTTACCCTCATTTCAGAGACAGGACAGAGTGCACAAATTGAGCCATTTATCGACATTTCTGTGAAAACCTAACTCTCTACGTGATAATACTGTTGTCTCAATCGTTTCGGCAGACTGCAATAATTGAACTATTTTGGCTATGTCTCCTTGAAATATACTTTAAAAAAGTGTGGGGGGGGGGGGGCGGAAAGTGCTTTGCTTCAGCCAGTAATGACAGATTGTAGAAATTGATTATAAAAAAAAATTTTTAAAAAAAAACCAGCAACAACAATAACATATTTTAACCTTTTGACTCTCGTACCTTACCCACCAGCATTCTACAATATCACCCATGCCAGTAAAGCAAAAACTTAACCCTTTGATTCCCTTACTCTACTCACCATCTTCCTGTAGGAAGCTGGTCGATTGGGTGAGGGAGTTAGTGGGTTAATTTTTTTCCAGTTGTTGAGTAGGGTGCGGTAGTCAAAGAGTTAAAAAAGTGAGTGTTATCTTTGTAGTTTCTGTGGTACTGAAGAAGACAGAGTAATACATCTGTTATGGAATTGTCTGAGTTTATTGGCAGAGGTGGCTTGCTGTCTAAGAGACTGTCAGAACTGCACCAATTTCAACTTTTCAGAAGTTGTCTTTTATTTAATCTTTGGCTGCGAACGTAATTACAGAACAAGATGCTGTGAATAGATGTGACACACACACTCACACACAACGATACACAGATACACACATATATACATATATGATACTTAGATATAGATATATATAGATATAATACGTACACATATATACATATGTATACAGATATGTATATAGATAGATATATATGTATATGTGTGTATAGATAGATAGATAGATAGATAGACAGACAGATAATAGATAGATAGATAGATAGATAGATAGATAAATAGATATGTGTATGTGTGTGTATACATGCCTGACATTACATAATAACATTACATTGCCTTACATACATACATACATACATACATACATACATACATACGCACACATACATACATACATTCATACATACATACACACACATACATACATACACACACATTCATACATACATACATACATACATACACACATACATGCATGCATGCAGACAGACAGACAGACAGACATATATACATACATTCATACACACATACATACATACGCATACATACATACGTACATACATACATACATACATACATACATACATACATACATGCATGCATATAGCATGTATGCATGCATGCATGCATACATACATACATACATACGTACATACATACATACATCATGGTTCTACATCACATCTTCCAATCATCAGAGACCATTATACACAAAAGCACAGGAACAAAGAAAAACCAATTTCTGGCTACTGAGAAAAACAGAATTGAATGAACCTAAATTATTCGCTCTCGTAACTTTCAAAAACTTCACGAATAAACACTATTTTGTCATCGGACCATTGTAAAAAAAAAATCTGGAGTAAGACAACAGTTGAAACACCAGGAAAATAAGTTTGTAAAAATGAACAAGTCACGCAGAGAATGAGTGTGTTTTATATGGCATCTGGTTCTAAATTTCCACTGTCTGAAAATGTCTCTAAGATCTGTTGAAAACTTCCTGTAATCTGCCATTTCTTCTCCACAGAATGCTTTCACCAAAGATCATTTGTGTGTCTGAGGCACCAAAAACCTCGTCAAAGCAACATTAAAACTGAACATCCTTTTCTAACTATTCTGAGACGAATGGAGTATCATAATGTGTAACCCAGATAGACGATGGCACAAAGATGTTGCTGCTTTTAACAAATATATAACCACATACATTTCACAGGTAAATATCCACACACATATGAATGTATGTTTGCACTTCTGTGGTCTCGTTAAGCTCTTCGTTTCTTCTCCACATAACGAACAGTGAAAATAATAAAGTTCTCGTGGTGATTCCTGAATAGGAAAAGGATGATAAACTGCCGATTTGCATTAGAAGCTAGTCTTACAGTCTGGGATGTTACTGTGTAACATTCTCGTACCATTCCTCTGATGCTGGTAAAAACTAGCGGTTGTCTTCAAAGAAAGAATATAGCCTATTACATGAAAAGCAAAATAACGTCAGCTAGCTTTTGTAAGTATTTTATGCCACAGCTTAAAGGTCAAAATTAAATATAAATGAATAATAACTATAATAATAGATAATCAAATAAGTAAGTGTATGAATAATAAATATGTATAAATAACTGAACAGATAAAAAAATAGATAAACAAATAAACAGGTAAGGAAGTAAATAAATAAAGGAATGAATAGATAAGTGTATAAATAAACAGATAGATGAATAAATACGCGTACAAGTAAATGAAAAAATAAATAGATAAATGTATAAATATATAAATGAGTGCCTAAACAAATGAGTAAATCAATCAATGGGTGTATAAATGAATAAACAGATTAACCAATAAATAAATGGATAATAAATAAATAAAGAAACAAATAAATAAATAGATAAATAAATGAGTGAGTGAGTGAGTCAGTGACTGACTGATGACTGACTGACTGACTGACTGACTGACTGACTGACTGACTGACTGATTGAATAAATGAATGAATGAATGATGTAATTATTTAATTAATAGATGAACAAATGAATCAATCAATAGATAAATAACGAGTTAAAAGACACAAATATATCAATAATTAAATAAACGAATAATATCAAAAGTAATCGTTTAAGGTCGCGCGGATTTGCTTCTTGTTCTTCAAAAGAACAACATTCCAAAATGTGGGGTGATTCCTGGAACAGAATGTTGACAAAGCTTCTTCACAAAAGAAAACAACATCACAGGCCCAGACGTTTTGCTTTTAACAGCCTTCAAGAGCATTAGCATTAATCAGAATGCTTTTTCTTTGGTGCCTGGATATTTAGGGACAAAATCGATGAGAGACTAGGGCCGGCTTAAACAACAGGAAATTAATTTTGTAAAAAAAAAAAAGGTTGATAGGTCACGGGTCACACAGAAGATGAATGTGATGGGCGTGACGTACATCCGGTTCGTCATTTCCTGTCTGTGTCTACATGTCTCTCAGATCTGTCGAAAGCTTTTTGTAATCTGCGTGTTATTGTCCGCAGAATCTGTCCACCAAAGTTTAGTAATACGATCAACGGGCATTTATGTGTCTGGAGCACCAAAAACCCTGTCGGATAAGATTAGAACGAGATCTTTGTTTTGCTCTGCTTGTATCAGAAGGTTATGAAAGAGAGTCCTCGATAAGTCTGATGGAATGGATCGCCATTACAATGCTCTACACAACAGCACAACACTGCACAGCACAGCACAGCACTGCACAGTACGGTACAGCACAACTCAACGCAACACAACACAGCACAGCACAGCACACTACAGCACAGCACGTTACAACACAACACAACACAACCTAACGCAACGCATCACAACACACAACCCAACACAGCACTATACAGCACAACACAATGCAATACAACACCGCATAACACAATACAACACAACACAATACAGCACAACACAATACATCATAGCACAACACGATACAGTACAGCACAACGCAATACAACACAACACAACACAATACAAAGCAGCACAACACAACACGATATAGTACAGTACAATACAATACAATACAATACAATGCAATACACCATACCTTATCGCTGTTTTCTGTTCAGCAGCAAAATCACGTCACAGTGAATATTATGATAGATTTTGTGGACTGAGGTAATTCTCAAAAAAAAGTCTTTGTTCAATTAAACAAAATTGCCTGTGCTAAATAATGAATCCTGTGACATTGTTTTGGCTTGCTTTGTTCTGTGTGCTTGTTTCTTGTTGCTGTTGTTGTTGTTGTTGTCGTCGTTGTCATTGTCGTCGGTGTTGTTGTAGTTGTTTCATCTTTTTGTGTTCCTCCATTTAAAGCAAAGGTTCGAAAGAGAAATCCAGAAACTAAAGATAGCATTTGCAATCATATTCCTTGTGTGACAATTTTTTTAATGTCGTAATTGACTTGTTTAAAATCCTGTGCTTATGCAAACTTTCACTATTCTACCTTGGATTTAGACGTATTATTACCCTTTCTTTTTCCATCTTTGATCAGCAGAATCCTCTCTTCCTTTCTCCACATTTTTCATTACATTTTCAGCCTATCCCCATTACAGCCAGTCTCGCTGTCTCTGTGTGATTGTCCCCTGTGTCCGCGACATGACAAACTGCACAAATTGGGCCACTTGTCGATGTTTCCCTGAAATCGAAACCCAGACTGTTGACAATGGCTTTCTCGCAATCGTTAACGACGAACCATGGTAATTGAACCATTTTCGCTGTCTTCTCTCAAAGTGTAAAAATTGTGAAGTACTTTGGTTCAACCAGTAAGGACGGATAGATGCAAAAAGAGACTGTGTCATTTTCCTGTCCTATCCGGAATTGGGAGCACGCTCTTCTCTCTCTGTCTCAGTGTCTCTGTGTCTCTGTGTCTCTGTCTCTGTCTCTATCTCTGTCTCTATCTCTCTGTGTTTGTCTCTCTCTCTCTCTCTCCCCCTCTCTCTCTCTTCCCCC
>JAPXFY010000014.1:68150740-68168240 GCA_030674185.1 Monoplex corrugatus
GCATTTGAAAGCAGGAAAGAGCGCAGGACCAGATCAAATAATCAGCGAAATGTTAAAACATGCAAATGCTAATGTAATTGATTTCCTTGTCCATTTATTTAACAAGCTTTTTGATAATGGCATTTTTCCGTCAGAATGGGCAAAGTCCATAATAATCCCAATTCATAAAAAAGGAGATGTGAATAATCCAGATAATTATAGAGGAGTCGCTCTAACAAGTATAGTGAGTAAAGTTTATACATATATTTTGAATAAGAGATTAACAAAGTGGGCAGAAAAAGAAGAGAAAATAGTTGAAGAACAAGCTGGATTTAGAGCAAAATACAGTACAATTGATCATATTTTCACACTTTACTCCCTTGTGCAGAAGCATTTACTTTTAAATAAGAAACTGTATGTTGCATTTGTGGATTTTAGGAAGGCATTCGATTCTGTGAATCGTAATAATCTTTGGAATATATTACGTAAAAGTGGTGTGAATGGAAAATTATATATGGCCCTAAGAGGAGTTTATAACTCAGTGTTTGCATGCGTGCGTGAGAAGTGTGTATATTCAGATTATTTTGAATGCCCTAAAGGAGTGAAACAGGGGTGTCAATTGAGTCCTCAATTGTTTTCATTTTTTATTAATGAATTAGCAGTGGAACTGTCAAGAAAAGACAGGCATGGCATTCAAATTATCCCTGGGGTTATTGAGATATTCCTATTGCTGTTTGCAGACGATGTTGTTCTTCTCTCTGGTACAGTCAAAGGCTTACAAAACCAGTTAAATGTCTTAAAGGAAGAATCGGATCGACTAGCTTTAACAGTTAACATGGATAAAACTAATATTATGATTTTCAGGAAGGGTGGACATTTATCAAAACACGAAAAATGGTTCTATGGAATTAACGAGGTTAAAGTTGTTAATTCTTATAAATACTTAGGAATAATATTTTCGACAAAATTAAGTTTAAATTATGCATGGTAAGAATCTTGTAATAAAGGGAAAAAGGTGTTATTGAAATTCTAAAATCCTTACGGAAGCTCAATTCTATTGATTGTAATTTATATTGGAAAATGTTTGATACACAGATAGAACCTTTACTTACATATGCAGCTGAAGTATGGGGTCTTACTGTAAATCCACATATGGAAAAAGTGCATACATATGCTATAAAACGTTTTTTGGCTGTACCAATTCACTCTTCTAATACTGTTTTATATGGAGAAACTGGAAGATATCCTTTATACATTAGAACCTTTGTGAAGAGTATTAAATACTGGTTGAAATTGTTAAGGCTTCCACAATCTCGGTTATGTAAACAGGCATATGAAATGATGGTTACTCAAATGGAAATAGGAAAACAGAACTGGGCCTATCAGGTAAAAAAGGCTTTATCAGAACTTGGGTTTGGAATCGTGAGGTTGTCCCAGGGAGTAGGAAATGAGTGTCAGTTTATTAATGAATTTAAAGACAGGCTTATTTGTTCGTTTAAACAAAATTGGCACTCAGATATGGAAAACAAAGAAAAATATAGTTGGTTCTTCTCATTTAAAGATGTTTTTCAAACCGAAAAATATCTCAGTGTTGTTACGGATAAATGGCAAAGAACTAATTACGCAAGATTTAGATTAAGAACACTTGGTTTCAATGCAAATAAAAATTGGTTTCAACCTGGGACGTCCACAGTATATCCTTGCCCCTTATGTGGAAACAATGTCGATAATGAAAAACACTTTTTATTCCAATGCCAAATTTTTGACACAATACGTGGAAAATGCAAAGTTTTTGAATCCGACATGGCCAAAAGACAAGATGTTGTATCTATTTTGTCATCTGATGACGAAGTCATAATCAAATCAGTGTCACTATATATTGCGGAAGCACAAAAAATAAGACATAAACACTTACAAGCCCGACAATAGTGCTAGACAATATCATACTGGGATTAATTTAATCTCTTTTGACTGATGTGGGCTATATCACGTTAACTCCAAAAGAAGCCGCTTTATTATAGACTGTTTTGTAAAGAGCTGTTTTCATTTGCTTTATTTTGCTTTGTTTGCCGATAATTTAAGAGTAGCTAATAATATGAAAATAATGGTATATTTGTAGAATGTTAGAAGTGGATATTGAAAGGGTATATAGACACTTAAGGGTCTACTATACATGTTAACAAAAACAAAAAAACAAACAAACCAAAAAACAAATAAATAAAAGGCATAGTGATGTCCCTTGTTAACAGAGTATTTTGGGGCAGTTATGTGAAGATTATATTATTATCACTAAATGTAAGGTTTGGGTGGTCTAGCCCAGATGTTTCATCATATTACAGTTTTGATGTGTGTGTGTGTGCGCACGAGCGCGCGCCCGCGTGTGAGCGTATATGGATGCGTGTGAGTGTGTGTGGGTGTGGGTGTGTGAAAAAGATTTGGTTTGTCTAAACCTAGACAAATTATTGGCCTGAATGTGGGAACACTGTTCTGATATTTTTTGTTGTTGTTTTCTTTGTATTATGTAGTAGTGGTAAAATGGATGATTGTTCATTATATATGATTTGAATATGTTCGACTGTTCAAGGAATGGATGTTCGATATTTTTTTTGATTATGTGTGAAGAATTTGCGCACATACAAAGAGTGGATTATGTGTCGCACTACTGGAAAATTGTTATCCCCTTGTCAAAAGACCTTTTCGGGTAATGACAATAAACAGTTTCAGTTTCAGTTTCAGTTTCTCTCTCTCTCGCTCTGTCTCTATGTCTTTGTCTCTCTATCTTTCTGACTCTGTCTCTGTCTGTCTCTCTCTCTCTGTCTCTCTTGGTAATCACTTCCCATCCTCATCATCATGTGCCTTGCCGCATGGCGTTGGCGACCAACGACTTCCATCTGTCTCTATCTCTTGTTGCCTCAAGCATCTCTTCCACCCTCTTTGTCCTCAACCACTCTGCAAGTCCGTCTAGTATCTTATCCCTGGGGCTACCTGGTGCTCTCTTCCCCTCCAGCTTTCCCGTCGTGACCAGGTGCTCCAAGTTCCCCCCTCTTCATAAAATGGCCTACAAATGTTGCCTGTCTTTTCCTAATCTTCCTTATGAATGACCTTCTTGTGTCTGCCTCAATCAAGACTGTCTCGTTTGTTTTCTTTGCTGTCCATGGAACCCTCAACATTCTTCTTAGAAACCACATCTCGGCTGCCCCAATCTTGTTCTGGTTTTGGTTGTTGACTGTCCACGCCTCACAACCGTATAACAGTATTGATTCTATATAACATTCAAGAACTCTCTTCCTGATGTTAATTGATAGGCATTTGTTGGTAAGAATGCTTTTTATCTTCTTGAATGCTGTTTTGGCGTGGCCGATTCTGCTGGCTATTTCTGACGTGCATCTGCCGTCTGGTGAAATGATCGTTCTCAGGTATTTAAACTTATCAACCTGTCTCAAGGTTGTGCCGTTTGCTGTTATTAATCACTTATCATCATCAGGTGCCTTGCCGCATGGCGTTGGCGACCAACGACTTCCATCTGTCTCTATCTCTTGTTGCCTCAAGCATCTCTTCCACCCTCTTTGTCCTCAGCCACTCTGCAAGTTCGTCTAGCATCTTCTCCCTGGGTCTACCCAGTGCTTTCTTTCCCTCCAGCTTTCCCATTGTGACCAGGTGTTCCAATTCCCCTTTCCTCATAAAATGGCCTATAAATCACTTCAACCATTGGAAAATATATCATAATTGTCATCATCATTATCTCTATCTCTGTCTGTTTCTCTGCCTGTTTGTCTGTCTGTCTGTCTGTCTGTCTCACTGTCTCTCTCTCTCTCTCCCTCTCTCTCTCTCTCAAACACACACACATACGCTCTGTTCTCTCTCTCTCTCTCTCTCTGTGTCTGTCTCTCTCTCTCTCTCCCTTCTCTCCCCTCCATCTCTTCCTCTAATCTATTTCCCTCCATTGAAACTTCATGGAGAAATGGCACACTCATGGCTTTTTCGCATGCACTTCCCCATAGTTTCCAGCTCCGGTCTGCTTCCATCGTTCCCCTGAAATGTTAAAAACTTGCTGGGTCTCCAGAGGACAAAGTCATTCCAGTCTGAAAAATTTTCAATTACAGTTTCACACTGCACGATAGGGCAACACCATTGCCACGGATATTGGGTGAAATGAGGACGTCCATGAGGTGTGCATTTCAAGACGTGAGAATGATGGTGATTGGTTTGGGGGGAACAGATAGAATGAGACAGGAGAGATGGGTCAAAAAATGAAAAAAGTAAAGGGTAGGACAGGGAGATGGTCATGGGAAAGAAGACAAAAGAACAAATAAAAAGTGAGAGGGAGTTTCTTGTTGTTTTTTTTTATGTTTCTTCATAATCAGCAGTTGATACGAACCAGCTTTTCATCGTTACAAAAACTTATTTTCTAGTTTAAGTATTTCTCATTTTGGTGTGAGGTTATTAAGTAAGTTGTTTTTTGAGAGGACAAAAGAAGAAGTAGGGGAGTGAGAGAGATTTTCCCGGTTTTTTTTTTTAAAGTTTCCTCATAACCAGCAGTGGATACGAACCATGTTTTTTCACCGTGACGAAAAACTTATTTCCAGTTTATTTCTGAACTGGGTATGACGTTATTAAATAAGTTGAGATATCTCCAATACCAAAAGAATAGTAATAGTAGTAGTAGTACTAGTAGTAGTAGTAGTTGTTGTTGTTTTTGTTGTTGTTGTTGTTGTTTTTTTGTAGTAGTAGCAGAAGAATAGTAGGGGCAGTTGCAGTAGTAGCAGCAGTAGTAACAGTATTAGTAATACACTATGTCTAAAGGAAGAATGCAAAATGGTGGTCTGGTGCAGGGTGTATCGCAGGGGCCTAGTTAGTTGTACTGGATACAGATCTTACCTTTGGCTACTTTCACTGAATACTCTACTCACCCCCCCCCCTTCCCTCTCCTGTCTGTCTGTCTGTCTGTTTGTTTCTCTGTTTCTGTCTGTCTGCCTGTCTGTCTGTCTGTCTCTCTCTCTCTCTCCCTTCTCTCTCACCCCTATCTCTCTTCCTCTGATCTATTTCCCTCCGTTGAAACTTCAAGGAGAAATGGCACACTCATGGCTTTTTCGCGTGCTCTTCCCCATAGTTTCCAGCTCTGGTCTGCTTCCACCGATCCCCTGAAAATGTTAAAAACTTGCTGGGTTTTCAGAGGACAAAGTCATTCCAGTCTGAAAAACTCCCATTACAATTTCACACTGCACGATAGAGCAGCACCCTTGCCACCGATTCTGGGCGAAATGAGGACGTCCATGAGGTGTGCATTTCAAGACGTGAGAATGATGGTGATTGGTTTTTTGGGGAAAGAATTAGAAGGCGAAAGGAGAGATGGGTAAAAAATAGAAAAAGGAGAGGTAGGGCAGGAGATGGGAATGGAAAAGAGGACAAAAGAACAAAAAAATAAGGAGTGAGAGAGAGTTTCTTTTTTTTTAATGTTTCCTTATAACCAGCAGTGGATATGAACCAGCTTTTCATCGTGACGAAAATATATTTCCAGTTTAATTATTTCTCATTTTGGTGTAATGTTATTAAGCAAATTGTTTTTTTCAGAGAGGATTTCCTGTGGTATTTTTTTTGTGTGGTTGTTGTTTGTTTGTTTATTTGTTTGTTTGTTTGTTTGTTTGTTGTGTGCTTGTTTTTGTTTGTTTGTTGTTTGGTTGTTGCTGTTGTGTTTGTTTTGTTTTTTGTTTGTTTGTTTTTTACATTTTTTATGTTTCTTCATAACCAGCAGTGGATACGAGTGAACTTTTTACTGTGACAAAAACTGATTTCCAGTTTAACTATTTCTCATTTTGATGTGAAGTAATTAGTTGGATTTTGTTGAGACAGAGAAAGAGAGAGAAGGAGAGAGAGAGACAGACAGACAGAGAGAAAGATAGAGAGAGAGAGAGAAAGAAAGAGAGAGAGAGAAAGAAAGAGAGAGAGAGAGAAAGAAAGAGAGAGAGTTACCTGTTTTTTTATGTTTCCTCATAACCAGCAGTGGATACGAACCGACTTGTCCTCGTGAGGAAAACTTATTTCCAGTTTAATTCTTTCTCATTTTTGTGTGAAGTTATTTAGTAAGTTGTATTTTGAGAGAGAGTTTCTTGGGTTTTGTATGTTTGTTTGTTCCTTTGTTTTTTGTTTGTTTTTTGTTTTTTGTTTGTTTGTTTGTTTTTACATTTTTCGTGTTTCCTCATAACGAGCAATGGATACGAACAAGCTTTTCGTCGCGACGAAAACTTATTTCCGGTTTAATTATTTCTCATTTTTGGGTGTGAGGTTATTAAGTTAAGTAAACTGAAATATATCCACTACTAAAGTAGTAGTAGTTGTAGCAGCAGCAGCAGCAGCAGCAGTAGTAGTAGTAGTAAGTAGTTGTGGTTGTGGTGGTGGTGGCGGTAGTAGTAGTAGTAGCAGCAGCAGCAGCAGTAGCAGCAGTGGTAGTAGCAGCAGTAGTAGTAGTTTTTGTTGTTATTGTAGTAGTAGGAGTAGTAGGGGCAGTTGTGGCAGTAGTAGCAGTAGTAACATTAGTAATAGTAGTTGTGTCAGTAATATACTACGTTTAGACGAAGAATGCAAAGTGGTGGTCTGTGGGGGGAGGGGGTGCCTCGCTGGGGCGCAGTTGTATCTGGACTAATGTTCTTCCCTTTTATTAACTACTCCTTTCACTACGCCTACACCTTCTGCTTTTAGATCCAATTTAAAAACCCACCTCTTTTCCCAACAATGAATTCTACAACTACTTCTTTCCCTCAGCTTCTGTTTTTGTTTTTTGATATTAAATATTGTAATGTAGCCTTTGTCGATTGTAGGCGTATGTCTGGTGCGTGAGTGCGCTTTCATTTGACAGATAGATATGTAGATAGATAGTTGATACATACATACATACATACATACATACATACATACATACATACATACATACATACATACATACATACATACATACATGTACATACATACATACATACATACATACATGCATGCATACATACATACATACATACATGTACATACATACATGCATACAAACATGCATACATACATACATACATACATACATACATACACACATAGCTACATAGATAGATAGATAGATAGATAGATAGATAGATAATAGATAGATAGATAGATAGATAGACAGACAGACAGATAGATAGATAGATAGACAGACAGACAGACAGACAGACAGATAGGTAGATAGATAGATAGATAGATAGATAGATAGATAGATAGATAGATAGATAGATAGATGGATGGATGGATGGATGGATGGATGGATGGATGGACAGATGGATGGATGGATAGATATATAGACAGTTAGATAGATAGGTAAGTAGGTAGGTAGGTAGGTAAGTAGGTAGGTAGGTAGGTAGGTAGACAGCCAGCCAGATAGATTTAGATACATACATAGATACATAGATATATACATAAATACATAGATAAACAGATATATAAATGAATAAATAGATAAATAAATCAATAAATAAACAAGAACTCACCAATTTCTTTCAGACCAGGAATATAAATGCCAATTTTAAAAGGAGAAGATCAAAGCATAAAAGAAAAAATGTTTACAATAACCGGCTCAACACCATGAGTAAGATACTCTGTTTTTCCCCCGTCTAATCAAACTAATTAAATTAGAAACGTCTTTTCTGCAGTCAGATTACTTCAGACAAAAGACGACAGCCCAGAATGCGTCTCTGGAATTTCCTGCCATTCCCAGAAGACATGTTTCAAAGAAAACGTAGCTAAGAAACGTCTTTTGGGCAATATCATTTTATGAGTTCAGAAGACGCAAGGGAAATAACTCGCCAACAGTCCACACACGTAGCTGAGAAACGTCTTTTGTGTAATACAATTATATCAGCTCAGGAGACGCAAGGGAAATAACTCGCTAACAGTCCCCATAGTCTCTACAACGACATATTGCAAAGGATGGTACACAGTAAATTCTCCGCTTGGGAAATCTCCCTCAAGTTGACACTGGCCGTAACAAATAGCCTGGTCTAGACAGGAAATAGTGAGTACAAACTAAGTTTTCTGTAGGACATTTATTTACTTCGAGTTTAAACTATTGCAAGTTCAGTTCAGATGTGTTGGATATGTTGTTGTTATTGTTATTGTTATTTTTGTTTTAAATCCCATTCGACTGCCTACAGCCATATCAGGGCTATAACTGTTTCAAAACACACACAATACTTCAACAGGACCGAAATAAGGGGACAAAATTAAGTACACATATCAATGCATTCGCGCACATAATCTAAGTAGATGCACTCCGTCCAACTTATCGCACAGGGGATTTAAAAGAAATTACCTGAATACAAATTTAAAAACAAGTATGGACACTAAGACATATACAAAGACGGGCCTAAATTACCTAAAATTGCTTCCATATATCTCATTTCCCTAGAGCCAAAAATGCACATAATACATTACTGATTATCAATCCCAAGAGAATGTACGCAAGACTTCAGCGAACACATACAGGTGAATGAACTAGCAAAGCAGAGAATGATAGGAAGATAAGACAGAAAGCAAAGGAACAACGCAGAAACAAAGAGAGTGGCAGGAAAGAGAAAATGCCTAGCACAGAATTTCCAGAAGGTGGGGGATACCATTTGTAGTGAAAGAGCCCCTGGCATCCCTAAGGAAGAAAGTCTGGACCTGAGTCATGAAGATGCAGACATAAAATGAACAGACTCTACCAGAGTCTGAGACTAAGAGATTGTTTAGTGTTTTATTTTGCTTGTTATGTTTTATTCTCATCACAGTTCTTTTTCAGTTTTCCATTATACTGTGCAGTATTTTATTTTCATCACAATTCGTTTAGTTTTCCAGAAGGCACACGGGTCCGACTCGTTTTTCGTCCCCTTCCGAAGGACTAGACGTTCAGTTCGATTTCCCGGTCAAACTGAAGAGAAAAGTCGAAGCTTATACGGAGACCGAACCCTGGAACCTAGAGTTTAATTATTGGTAGGCGAATGTCTGAACCATTCTACCACTCTTCTCCCTCTGCTCACGCTAAAGATCACATGGCAGTTGAAAATCGTGAAGAACAGGGCAGTGAACGGGTGCCTTGGTATAAAAAAAACATTGGATAGATAGGTTGATTTCCCAGGTCCCACCCCTTGAAGACCAATTAGCCTTCTTGCCTTTCTGAAGTCTTGGTTAGTTTTCCATTACACTGTATCTCTATATTGCTTGTCAGCCCCCCCTCCCCCCCCCCCTGTACCCATCTATCAATCTGTGCAAGTAAAACATACAAGCATTTTGCTAGTGTGTGGCTGTAGCTGGGCTTGTATTATGGCTGGTAGAGTTTTCAATTTGGCTGTCAATATTTTCAATCTGGCAAGTAAAACTTTTCCAGCACCAAACAAAGGTTAGCAAGATCCAAAACAAGTGTGACTGCCCGCGCCCAAGCAAACAGGAACCAGAAGAACAAGAAAACCAATGTAAGCGCGTATCCAACAAAACAAAACAAAACAAGCGCAAATTTTCGGCCAACCAGCCTTTGTCAAGCGCGAACGCACGGTCACAAACAGATCACAAACACCAAACAATGGATAATAAAAACAGGACTAAAAACTTCCCTGCCGCCTTGTCCAGTGGGTAAGAAGGGGACCAAAGGTTAGCAGGCAAAACTAACAACTTGCAGGGCTGCAAGGAGTGACATAAAGCACAAATGATATTACTAAAAGCATTTAGAATTATCGGCACTTGTACGCACATTACGATTAAGCTTGATTTAAATTATTATAGTCGATGGTGATCTTTTCAGGCTGTTTTTTTTTTTTACAGGAAGCTGGTAGATAGGGTGAGGGAGCCAAAGAGTTAATTTTTTCGCAGTTGGTGGATAGGGCGCGGGAGTCGAAGGGTTAATGTCATATCGCTTGAAAGGGCGGCTGTCGAGTGGCGTCGGGAGCTTGGGAGCTGGTTGTCCGGAGAGTGGCGGGGCATTGTTGCTCTGGGTCCCATCCGCGCCATCGTGGTGTTTCTTGTTAAGGCTATATCGCTTGAGGGGATATCGAATACTTTTTTTTTTTTTTTGCTCTAAAATGCGCATAGCTTATTGCATGCTTAAAAGTCAAGGTACATGCGGATTTGGGAATCTCATCCGATATTTACGATAACAAATGTTTACAGTCTTACAAATATACGTGCTCAAAATGTACAGACATGCAGACGGACGTGCATGCAGATATCCATATATTGCTTGTATGTATAATTATGTACCCAATATAATTACAGGTCCTACGCATTTACAAGCGTTATAACACTGATGACGATAACACTGATAATGATAATCATAATCATAATCATTATCATAATCAAAATAAACATAACAGTCATGATGATGATTAGAGAAAGAGAGAGAGAGAGAGAACGAGAACGGAGGGAGAGAGAGAGAAGAAGAAGAAGAAGAAGAAGAAGAAGACGAAGAAGAAGAAGAGAAGAAGAAGAAGAAGAAGAAGAAGAAGAAGAAGAAGAAGAAGAAGAAGAAGAAAAGAAATGATCAGAAAAACAGTCAAATACACTTCGAGAATTTAAAAATGAAACTGAGAAAGCTTTCTGACTGAAAGTAAACGGAAAATCTTTTAGGAAAACAGAAAAACCACAAAAATGTTTTGCGGGAGAAAACAGAACGAGAATGTGGAAGGAGAGAGAGAGAAAGAGAGACAGACAGACAGACAGACAGACAGAGACAGAGACAGAGAGACAGACAGACAGACAGACACAGACAGACAGACAGACAGACACAGACAGACAGACAGACAGACACAGACACAGACGCAGACACAGACACAGACACAGACACAGACACAGACAGACAGACAAGGAGACAGAAGCAGACAGACTCAGACAGACAGACAGACACAGGAGCGAAGAGATGGCAGCCCATAAGCTGGCCCGATAGAACAATTCAATAGGACGCGGGGAGCTATGCGATGATTTTACGACAGCACTGGAAACGACCGCAATTGATTTGACGTGTGTTGAAAATAGTGGGGCGCTGCCTTAAATAGCCTCGTTAGTCCTAAGTATAACCATAAAATGGGAGGGAAAAAGAAAAGAAAATGGAGATCAGGCCATTGAAACAATCTCTGTCTCTGTCTCTGTCTCTGTCTCTGTCTCTCTCTCTCTCTCTCTCTCTCTGTTTCTCGCTCTCTGTCTCTGTCTCTCTGTCTCTTCTCTGATTCTCTGTCTCTGTGTCTCTCTGTCTCTCTCTGTCTTTCTCTCTCTATCTGTGTCTCTCCCCTCTCTCTGTCTCTGTCTCTTGCTGTCTCTTCTGTCCCTCTGTCTCTGTCTGTCTGTCTGTCTGTATATCTGTCTGTCTGTCTCTCTCTCTCTCTGTTTTTTTCTCTCTCTCTCTCTCTCTCTGTTTCTCTCTCTGTCTCTGTCTCTGTCTCTCTGTCTCTGTCTCTGACTCTCTGTCTCTGTCTCTCTGTCTCTGTCTCTGACTCTCTGTCTCTCTGTCTCTGTCTCTCTATCTCTCTGTGTGTGTCTCTCTCTCTGTCTCTCTCTGTCTATCTCTATCTCTCCCCTCTCTCTCTGTGTCTCTGTCTCTGTCTCTTCTGTCCCTCTCTTTCTGTCTCTGTCTGTCTGTCACTCTCTCTCTCTCTCTAATGTCTGGTTTGAAGTCTCTATGAAGTCTAGTTTGTACTGTTTGCCTCATCTTGAAAAGAAAAATTCAGAGAAAAGGATACCTCTACCACAGTATTGTAGAAGGCCTTCTTTGTCTAGACTTATCTTCTAAATGTCATCCACAACAGGAACAAGTAAAGCAGCTTGTTATCTATTTGCACAAAGAGTTCAAAATTAGTTGATGCTTCTCCAATTCTGCTATGTGCATCCCCCATTGTAAGGGGCTGTTGTTAAAATAAATAATCCATCTGATATTTTGACTCTTTCTGTTTTTTCTCCCTTTTTCTGTCTGTCTTTCTGTTTATCTGTCTGTCTCTCTCTCTCTCTCTTTCCGTATGTCTGTCTGTCTCTCTCTTTCTGTCTGTGTCTCTGTCTTCTGTCTTTTTGTCTGTCTGTCTTTCTCTCTCTTTGTCTGTCTGACTCCCCCTTCTCTCTTTATCTCTCTCTCTTTGTCTGTCTGACTCCTCTCTCTTTCTCTGTCTTTTATCTCTCTCTCTTTCTCTCTCTCTCTCTCTCTTCTTTCTCTTTCTCTCTCTCTTCTCTCTCTCTTTTCTCTCCTCTCTCTCTCTCTTCGTGCTTTCCTGTCTAACTTTTTCTCACTCCTCCCCTCCTTTCCAAAGCATACACAACACACACACACACACACACACACACCACACACACCACACACACCACAAACATCACACACACACACACACAACACACACACACAACAACACACACACCACACCACACACACACACACACACAACAAACACACACCACACACCATACACAACACACCAACACACACACACCACACACACACAACACACATACACACACACACCCCACACACCACACACACACACACACAACCACACACAAACACACACACACACACACACATCACACACACACACACACACACGCGCGCAACATCACACACACACACACAACCACACGCAAACACACACACAAACCACACAACACACACACACAAACACAACAACACCACGCAAACACACACACAACAATTCACACACACACACACACATCACACACACGCAGGCACCAAAACACACAACACTCCACACCACACACACACACACACACACACCAAACAACTCACACACCACACACCACACACACCACACACACACATAAACACACACACACACACACACACACACGACACACAACATCACACACACACACACTCACACACACACACACACACACACACACGCTCACACACACACCACACACAATCACACACACACACACACACCACACACTGGAAACACACACACACGTACACACATACACACACGCACGCACACACACACACACACATACACACACACACACACACACACACACACACACACACACACACACACACACACACACACACACACACACACACACAATCACTCAATTATTCAACCCATGACACTTTTTAAATTAGATTGACGGGCGAAATTCGTGACGACACATGAATGCGTGTGTCAACATTGCAATGGCTGAGGACGTCAAACTGATGATCGATACCCCTGTAGCGGTTAAACTATCAGCATGTGATTTGAACTCGTTTTCATCCCGTCATCCATCTCACCTGTCGTGGCCAGGGTCATATTATTTTCAATGTTTCTGCGGACACACATATATTTGCGTGCTAGAGAGAGAGAGGCGGAGAGACAGAGACAGAGAGAGAGACAGACAGAGAAAGAGACAGACAGAGAGACAGACAGAGACACACAGTTAGAGCGAGTCAGACACAAACACAAAGAGAGTCACAGAGACAGACAAACAGACAGAGACAGAGAGAGAGAGAGAGACAGAGAGACAGAGACAAAAAGAGAGAGAGACAAACAGAGACAGAGACAGAGAGCGAGTTAGAGACAGAGACAGAAAGACAGAAACAGACATCATGCCTTCATGTGTTTTACATGTTGTAAAAACAGTTTTAAAGGCGTCAAAAGCTTGGGCTTGATTGTTGAGCACAGAACAACAACAACAGCAATAACAACAACAAAAGCACAAACGTACACACACACACACACACACACACACACATGTGTGCTGCGTACGTTCATATCGCAGGTTTACTGTATGAGAAAACAGAAGAATGGATGAATGGCAAAACCACACAAACAAGCGAAAAATGGCCAAACCAATAATACAAACATTCTGACAGTGTCTGATAAACAGACAATAAGCATTAACCCTTTGACCCCCCGCACCCTGTCCACCAGCATCCTGCATTGTCAGCCATGCTAGCAAAGCAAAAACTTAACCCTTTGACTCCCTCACCCTATCCACCAGCTTCCACCCTTCGACTCCCTCACCCTATCCGCCATCTTCCTGCATGAAGCTAGTGGATATGGTGAGGGAGTCAAAGGGTTACGTTTTTTGCAGTTGGTGGACAGGGTGCGGAAGCCAAAGTGTTAATCTGTCAAAGATATAATGAACATCTGAAACAGTAAGATACATATTATTCCCTTGTTATTCAGTTTTTTTCATCTTGCAGCCAATTGTGAGTAAACAGTTACTTCCTGCTCATCATATAGGACAACATAGAACATCGGTCACTCCTGGTTATTTTTTTCCGGATCAGCTTCTGTATGGTACCCCAGGGGTGTTGAAGGCCTTGGGGTCTCTTTCTATTTTTGTCGCCAAGCTTTCTCGGGTCTTCCTCTCTTACGCTTTCCGTCCGATGTCCACTGATGGACAGTCCTGGTGATGCTATCCAGCTCTTTTCGGATAATAAATGAATAAACAAATAGATTAATCACATTAAATTGATAAATAGATAAATTAATACATCTTCATCGTCATCATGTACCCTGCTGCATGGCGTTGGCGGTCATAGCCCTCCATATGTATCTATCCCTTGTCGTCGCAAGCACATCTTCCATCATCTCTGCCCTCAGCCGCCCAGCAAGTCCGTCCACTATTTTCTCCCTGGGTCTACCTGGTGTTTTGTTTTCCTCTAGCTATCCTGTTGTGACCAGGTGCTCTAATTCCCCTTTCCTCGTAAAATGGCCTACAAATGTTGCTTTTCTTTTCCTAATCTTCTTTAACGGTGCTCTTGTTGTGTCTGCCTCCATCAAGACTGTCTCGTTTGTTTACTTTGCTGTCCATGGAATTCTCAACATTCTTCTTAGAAGCCACATCTCGGCTACTTCAATCTTTTAACATTATCGGTTCTATACAACATTCTAGAACTCTCTTCCTGATGTTAATTGATAGGCATTTGTTGGTAAGAACGCTTTTCGTCTTCTTAAATGCTGTTTTGGCTGGCTGATTCTGCTGGCTATTTCTGATGTGCATCTACCATCTGGTGAGATGAACGTTTCCCGTAATATCTAAACTTACCAGCCTGTCTCAAAGTTGTGCCATTTGCTGTTACTTTCCGTAAGGGGATTTCAAACTTTTTAATAGATAAATAAAAATAAACAAGTAAAGAAAGAAAAAGATGAGCACAAATGAAATCACCTTCTGCGCGAGGATCTTTAAAAACTACCATTACAATATATTCAAGAAAAATGCAGCATTACTCCATATCCTATTTGAGATCGATTGTTACTGCTTACTGTTATCATTTACTGTCGTCTTCGATGAAACGCTATGAAAACAAATTACCGTAAATCTGCTATGTGTTTTTGCTGTGAATCAATTACACTGTATCACCATCTGTTTCAGTACAAAGAAGTGTGCCCCTTTTTACCAAAAAAAGGACTCCCGAGGGGATGCCGGGGACCTTTCAGTAGAAATAGTATCCCCACCATCTGGAAATTCTGTGCTAGAAATTTACTCTTTCCTTTCATTCTCTTTTTTTTTTTCTTCCTTCTTCCTTTGCTTTCTGTCATTTCTTCCTACTATTTTCTACCTTGGTGGTGCATTTACCTTGTATGTGTTCGATAAAGTCTTATGTACTTTTCTCTCAAGGTTGATAATAGGTACATGTATTAAGTGCATTTTTGGCTCTAGGGAAATAGGGTATGTGGAAGCAATTTTAGGTAATTTAGGACCGTTTTTAATATACGTTTTACTGTCCTCAATTATGTTTAAATTTGTATTCAGATATGTTTTTTAAACCCCTGTGTGATGAATTGGACGGAATGGTCAACGCCAGGGGCGTTACCTTCCTTAGATAATATGCGCGAATACATTGATATAATTATGTAGGCTACTTAATTTTCTTTTTCTTTTTTTTAAATTTTGAAATATTGAGTATGTTTTGAGATGATTATAGCCCTGACATGTCTCTACGCATTCAGCTGGGCTTTAAACAAAAATGACAATAAAAACAATGACCTAAAAAGGTTCAGAATTGCACAAAGAAATCCTATCTTCAAAGAACTGCATTCCTTTTCACCAAAAAGGTTCACATACAACAAACAACAGCTATCTTGAGGCAGACTTGACAGAACGTCAGATAAGGTTATGTTGGTTGAATCTACAAAAATCATTGGTAAAAGACTCTTTATGCATTTCTTTAATGTTAATTGGTTTTGTGATTTAGTGAGAATTTCTCCTTCATAGTTTCTGTCATGTTTCAGTTCCAACTGTCTACAAACCCATGTTTCTATCGCAGAAATGACTCATGTAGAAACAGGCCCATACATGTACTTCAGTCTGAGCCAACACGTTGACAATGTCTGGCGAGGTAGACGAACTAGCGTGTAGTGAAAGCTTAGGATTAAACCAACGTACAACTCCTCAAGTAGAAACAGGCCCTTACTGGTACTTCAGTGTGAAAATGAAGTGGACAGGTCTGGCAAGCCAGACAAATTAGCCTCTCAACTGATGGCTTAGGATAAACTAGTATCGGGCAACACAGCTGTTCTCACACTTATATAGACTGTAAACGAGACAGTCAAACAATAGAGCCAAACTGTACACGAAGCTCTGTTGGGATGTGTTCGAAGATCGCCCCAGTGGAAGAGAGCGGTCCATTGTTTCAGTGGACAGGGGCTGGCCTGTGCTTGTCCACGTCAACCCCTCCTTTATGCATTCTCAAGTAGAAGAACCTTCTCGAAAGTCGTCTTAAGATAGGTGGGGTCAGAGCCCCAGCGTGTTCTGATCCACGCTCTATAAATGAAAAGGGAAAATAACACAGGAGAATACAGACCCACTGAGGGAGAAGACCGACACAGGGAGTTGACGGTCGTAGTGGGAGACAGGCCACTCAACCTGGCAGAGGTGCTGAGCCTTTGCCAGAAACATGTAGTGAAGGTACGGTGATATTTCATTTCAGAGTTGGAGTTTTAGGGCTGATAGGCAAAGAAGTAGGATTGCTTTAGGACGTAGGCAAATAAGAATAAGAGGATGAACGATTATGCTTTAAGTTGAACATGCTTAATTAAAGAAGCTATATTGATTTGTAATACTATGTGTGGACTGCTTTTGAAAGTTTATTGCAGACATAGGGCAACCCCACACAACCATTCCCCTACATTCCAGAACATCACCCAAAATCCATCCTGTGATACATGATCACCCCAAAATTCTTCCCGTGACAGATGGTGGAGATGCAACACCCAAAAATTCATCCCATGACAGATGGTGGAGAAACAACCTCCCGTGACATTTCTCTTCTCTGTCTTCATCACTTCCATTCACACATTTTCTGTCTCTTACTCCATTTCCCATCCACACTCCATTCTGTTTTCGCCCCTCTGATATAAGTAAGAGACTTATAGTGAAAAGATCTTAAACGAAAAAAGAAACAAAACAAAAAACACGCACACGCACACACGCGTGTGCGCGACCACACACTTTACACACTACATCACAACATAACATACATGCATACACGCATACAACATATATACATACATAGCATACACACATACATACAACATACATACATACATAC
>JAPXFY010000014.1:68173240-68210740 GCA_030674185.1 Monoplex corrugatus
ATTGATAGGTGTACTTAATTTTCTTTTCATTTTATATCCTGTTGAAGTGTTGTGTGTTTTGAAACGGCTAAAGCCCTAATGTGGCTGTATGCAGTCGGCTGTGCTTTAAACAACAATAACAACATTCATATCCATATTCGTATTCGTATTCATTGTCATAGTCATAGTCAAAGTCATAGTCATAGTCATACTCATATTCCATCTCATATTCATGTTCATGTTCATATTTATATTCATATTCATTTCTTTTAGATTGACAACACGTCGCTGCAGTGCAGTGCTTTTTTTTTTTTTTTTTTTTTTTTTGATTGAGATTTTTAGGCTTCAGAAAGGCAAGACGGCCAACTGGCCTTCAAGGGGAGGGACCTGATAAATCAACTTCTCTAATATTTTTATATCAGGGCAGCCGGATGAATGCCCCGCTTTCGCGATTTTCAACTGCCGTGGGATCTTTAGCGTGCGCAGACCAGAAGGCATACGGATCTGATCGTGGCCTTCGCGAAAAGAAAAACCAACAAATTCTTTACGTGAAGACCCTGGGCCAATTCGTTTTTTTTTTTGTTTTTTGTTGTTTTTTTCGTCCCCTTCCGAAGGACTAGACGTTCAGTTCAATTTTCCCGATCACCCCGAGGAGACAAGTCGAGGCGTCAACGAGAATGGAACCCTGGAGCATCGAGTTTAATTACTGGCAGGTGAACGTCTGAACCAATCTGCCACTTTCTTCCTCTTCTTACGTAGAATTTATTACGAGTTCAGTGACATTATCTTGAGAAATGGAAACCATAACCGATTCTTGTGCCCAACACGGTTAACTCTGTTAATTTACAGCAACGGAAATTGGATTGGAGCCTCAATAATGACGATGATGAATGTGATGATGATGATGATGATGATGACGACGACGACGACGACGACGTCGTCGACGACGACGACGCTGCGACCCTAATGTAAGGAGAGTACCGATGTTAAGGGACTTGCTGGTTAGAATTCGCCAGCAAAATCTTATTCTTATTCTCATTTTTGTTTAAAGCCCAGCCGACTGCATAGAGCCATATCCGGGTTCTAATCGTTTCAAAATATATACAAAACTTCAACAGGAAAAAAAATAAAAAAAAAATAATACACGTATCAATACGTTCGTGCACATAATCTGAGGAAATGCCCCTGGATTGACCACTCCATCCAATTTATCACACAGGAGATTTAAAAAACACACCAGAATACAAGTTTAAACATAACTAAGAACACCTAAAACATATATAAAAACGGGCCTGAAATATCTAAATTTACTTCTGCATATCTCACTTCCTTAGAGCCAAAAATGCGTTCAGGTATCTAATTATCAATCCTAAGAGAAAATACATAAGACTTTATCGAACACAAACAGGTGAATGGACCAGCAAGGCAGAAAACGATGTGAAGAAATTATAAATATCAAAGGAGGAACAAAGAAACAAAGAATGAGACAGAAAAGAGGAAATTTCTAACATAGAATTTCCAGAAGGTGTGTGATACTATTTATACTGAAAAAAGCCCCCGGCATCCCCATGGGTAGGGGGGGAGGCAGCGATAATGACTTGATTCTTGGTAACGCTCTTGGTGAACATAAAGCATCTCGACAATGGACATGGCACTTCCCAAATGGTCAGTACCAAGCCAGATAGATTATATTCTTGTGAAGATCTGAACAGGTCTGGCATCAGCAGGACTTGAACAAGGACGTTTCCAGGAGCTGACCTTGGCAATATTAGCATGCATGTATGTATGTATGTAAGTATGTATGTATGTATGTATGTATGTATGTATGTATGTATGTATGTATGTATATATATATGTGGTGTTCGTCTGTCGTCGTCGACAATGACCACGGCTTCATGAAGTTGCTTTGAGTCAGTGTGTCCGGAGGTGACTGATCAATCCGATCCGGGCACAGAAGTAACGTCCACAGGTTGGACATCTATGGTCGGTTACTGTGGTTGAAGGGTTTGCAGCCCTAGCTTTCCGTGCAGCTCGTTTTTCTTGTGCAGATTGGATACGAGACACTTCTGAAGTGGTACATCCGGTTTTGATTCTTCTACGCCAACTGTATGGTCGAGGGCAAGGTTTTCCCAATTCTCCCAGTCTATGTTGAGGGACTTTAGCGATGCCTTCAAGCTGTCTTTAAACCGTTTTCTCTGGCCTCCAACTGTTCTCTTGCCAGACGCTAGTTCCCTGTAGAGGAGTTGCTTCGGAATTCTGGTGTCAGACATCCGGTACACATGGCCAGCCCAGCGAACTTGACTCTTTTGAAGTAAAGTGTAGATGGAGGGGAGATTGGCTCTCTCTAGTACTTCTGTATCAGGGATCTTCTCTTGCCATCGGATATTGAGAATCTTTCTGAGGCTTTTGGTGTGAAAATGATTCAATTTCCTTGCGTGTCTACTGTAAACAGTCCAGGTCTCACTGCCGTAGAGGAGAGTGGTGAGGACCACCGCTTTGTACACTTTGAGTTTAGTTGTGGCCGAGATACCTCTTCTGTCCCATACAGTAGGACGCAACCTCCCAAATGCAGTGCTGGCCTTAGCTATGCGTTTGTTGACTTCGTCGTCGATATGCACACAACGTGACAGGGAACTGCCGAGATATGTGAAGTTGTCGACCGCATGTAGTTTTGTGCCCTTGACCTCGATATTTGGTTCAGTATATGGAACACCTGGAGGAGGCTGATACATGACTTCGGTGTTCTTGGTGCTTATTATAAGACCGAAGTTGTCGCAAGCAGTTGAAAATTAGTTCATGCATTGTTGCATCTGTTCACCACTGTAAGCATTTAACGCAAAATCGTCTGCAAAAAGGAGGTCACGAAGAGTGCTGTAACTGCATTTAGTGGTCGCCTTGAGGCGTCTTGTGTTGTACAACTTGCCGTCTGTGCGGTAGCGTATATCTATGCCAGGGTCTTCTGGAGAGAATGCATCTGATAACATTGCGAGAACATCATAGAGAATAGTGTAGGTGCAAGAACGCATCCTTGTTTCACGCCATTGCTGACTGGAAAGTCTCTGGACATTTCTCCGTCATCAAGGACCCGTGCCATCATACCATCGTGGAATTGTCGCACCATATTTACGAAGGCTGGAGGGCAGCCGAACTTCGCCATTATCTTCCACAGCCCCTCGCGACTCACCGTGTCAAACGCCTTTGTCAAGTCGACAAAGTTGTGTACAGTGCTCGGTGTTGTTCCTGCGCCTTTTCTTGCAGTTGACGAGCAGCAAAGATCATGTCCACCGTACCTCTCCCAGCCCGAAATCCACATTGACTCTCTGGCAACAGACCCTGCTCAAGATGATTAGTGAGGCGGTTCAGCAGCACCCTTGCTAATATCTTGCCTGCAATGGACAGTAGTGATTTTCCTCTGTGGTTGTCACATGATCGCTTGTTTCCCTTCCTCTTGTATAGGTGGACTATTGTGGCATCTTTGAAGTCTTGAGGGAGTGATTGACTGTTCCAGAGTGTTACAAACATCTCAGTTAATCTTTGTGTGAGCATTGGACCTCCAGCTTTGTAGATCTCAGCAGGTATGGCGTCAGCGCCAGGGGCCTTGCCACAGGAGAGTTGGCCGATGGCTTTGTGACCTCTTGTATGTTAGGTGGTACATCAAGTTGGTTGTTCTTTTCTGTTTGAGGGAGGCGATCAATGGCTGCTTCATTTATTGAAATTTGATGAAAAAAAATGTATAGATCTATATGTATGTATGTATGTATGTATGTATGTATGTATGTATGTATGTATGTATGTATGTATGTATGTATGTATGTATGTATGCATGTATGTATGTATGTATGTATGTATGTATGTATGTATGTATGCATGTATGTATGTATGTATGTATGTATGTATGTATGCATGTATGTATGTATGTATGTATGTATGTATGCATGTATGTATGTATGTATGCATGCATGCATGTATGTATGTATGTATGCATGCATGTATGTATGTATGTATGTATGTATGTATGCATGCATGTATGCATGCATGTATGTATGTATGTATGTATGTATGTATGTATGTATGTATAAAGAACACGCACATCAGGTTTGTTTCTTTGTGTATGTGTGTGTGTGTGTGTATGTGTGTATGTGTTTGTTTGTTGTGTGTGTGTGTGTGTGTGTGTGTGTGTGTTTGTTTTGTGTATGTGTGTGTGTGTGTGTGTGTGTGTGTGTGTGTGTGTGTGTGTGTGTGTGTGTGTGTGTTTGTGTGTGTGTGTGTGTGTGCTTTCTATTGACCATAGTGACTGGTCTCTCCTAATCAATTTTTTTCGTATTATTATTATTACTGCCACTACTACTACTATTATTACTGATACTACTACTACTACTATCATCATCATCATCAGTGTCATTGTCAAAACAACAGCGATAACTATAAAAGCAATAGTAATAATAGTCATAACAACAATAAGAAGAAGAATTCTTTGTACAGTGCTTCAAAATGATTCATAATTTTAAGGTTAAGTTTGTACACTTACTAGTATCAAAAGTTTGGTGTTAAAGGGGTGTAATCCCTTCTGAAAAGTGTCTATCGCCCAGCGTTATCCTCCCTGCCACTTCTTGTCGCCATTGCTGTTCCTTTCTCAGCGACTCAGCACTGTTGTATGTTGTATATTGAACGGAGTAAGAGCTAGATCCCTTTCCGTACGATCGAGACGTTGTTGATCTCTCCTGGAAGTGCACATGTTTCCTAGTAACGTCGGATAAGCTTAGCAATGGTTGCGAAGGTTATGTCTCTTTGGTGATTGTTGTGTTCGTCATAATAGGCCTATGCTATACCTCCCTTTCAACTCTCTCTCTCTCTCTCTCTCTCTCTCTCTCTCTCTCTCTCTCTCTCTCTCTCTCTCTTCATATTTGCGAATTTCAACTGTATGAGTTATGTCAAAGTATGTGTCAATTTTTCTTTGGTATGATTTCCATCACAGATCAAGCCTCGTTGGTCTGACTTCGTCTTCGTCATAATAGCCTATGCTACAAGCACTGGTTTCGCGATGACAGTTCTCGACTGAGATTTTATCTGTGAAAGTGCTTAATGGGTGCTGATACCTAGTAGCCACGAATCTGATTTACTGTGTAGATACATAGCTAACTGCTGTGTTTTGATCAGGTGCTTGGTTGCTCATACTTAGTAAGCCATGAATTTGATTTTGCTGTGTGATACCGAGCATAGATCTGCAAACACACATACACACACGCACCCACACACACACTCTTTCGTTCTTTCTACAGCCAACTCGGAAGACAGGGCAATGCTTCTTCGTCTTTACTCCTCACTGTCTGATTCTCAACTGACTATATATACATTTCACAGTGAACAGCAATCAGTTATCATTTATACGAATATCATGCCGTGCTGTTATCCGCACGCTGTTTACTGTCAACACACGTCACATCTCCCTTTCTTTAAGGAAACAAAATCAATCATTTTTCCTATCTTTCAGTCCATACGAAACAAATGTGTTTCCTACCTTTATCACAACATTAACTTAACAAACACTCATTCTCACGCACAGGGCCCAATCATTCATTCACCTCATTTTATCTCTGATCATTATACTATCCATCATCATCATGTCCATATTTCGCAATGCTTTCAGTTTGTCTGATTGTGGTAGAGTCTTCAGTTTCATTCATATTTCAGGAAATCTGGCCTTTTGCTTTGTCTTCCAGATCTTGTTCTGTAAGGAGAACTAACTGGTTCGGGTTGTCCTGTCCTTGTTTGTTTGATAACTTCATCTGGCTCCTTGATGCTGGTTGTCTCAGACATTTTGATGACTGGTGACTGATCAGATGAGTTCTCATGGACAGACGATGCTGGCGTCCTGACATCTGTTCCAGTTCCAGTTTTCTTGTTATCTTCCAGCATCTGTTTTGATGGAATGATGATTTGTTGTTGCTTGCCCGATCTGTCGCTTTCCTGATGTCTTCCAGAAATCATCCTTTGTTGAGGGTTGATTGTCTGCTGAAGCTCCGTTTCTGTTGTGTCTCGTAGCTGACGACGATTCCTTCTGTACTGACGTCCGTCCTCTGTGCGAATGTTGTATGACCGGATGTTCACCTGTTGGTCTACTTTGGCGCTGATCCACTTTTTGGATCCTGGAGGTTGGAATTTCACAATCTGTCCCGGACTCAGTTCTGTCAGCTCTACTGCGCTTCTGTTGTAGTAGTGCGCTTGCTTCAGTTTCCTTTTCTCAAGTTCTTTCTTGATTGGTACAACTGTAGGTTGAAGTAATGTCTTTGACGTCGGCACTTGTGTTCATGTTCTTCTGCCGAACAGTCTCTGAGCAGGCGAACTGTTTACAGTCTCTATCGGGATGTTTCTCAGCTCAAGTAAAGCGAGGAAGGGATCTTGATTGTTGTGTTCTGCTTTCTTCATGCACGTCTTTGCAGCCGTCACCGCGCTCTCTGCTTTTCCATTGGACTGAGGGTAGTGTTGTGAGCTTGTTACGTGTTCAAACCCATATATTTTTCTGAACTTTCCAAATTGGTTTGATGTGAATTGAGTTCCAGTCTGTTGTCAGGCGTTCTGGTATTCCGTGTCTTGCCAAGTGTCTCTTCAGACAGATGATGACCTCTTTGGATTCTCTTGTTTGTAACCGATCAATCTCAAAGAAATCAGAGTAGTGATCGACCGTGACCAGGTATTCATTGCCATTATGTTCAAAGATGTCACAAGCGATGTGTTGCCAGGGCAGGTCAGGGATCTCTGTACTGATAAGTGGTTCCTTCTGCTGACCACGTTGGTATGTGTTACAGGCGCTGCATGTTTTGACAAAATCTTCAATGTCTATGTTCATCTTGGGCCTGTAGACTACCTCACGTGCTCTTCTTATGCAGCTCTGAATTCCTGAGTGGCTTGCATGAAGTTTCTCAAGGATGTCTGCTCTTTCGCTTTCAGGTACAATTACTCTGTGGCTTTTGAAGACAAGTCCGTTGTGGACTGACAGTTCCTCCCTGAAAGGAAAGTAATCTTGTAACTGTAATGAAAGTTGTTGTTTCTCCTCTGGCCAGCCTTGTAGAATGACAGCTTTCAGGGTTTTCATGGTTTCATCTTCCTGAGTTGCTTGCTGCACACTGTTCAGTCTCTCTTGGCTGATGGCCAGTTCTTGCAATGAGTCTGTTTTCTCCAGGTCTGTGAGGAAAATGGCTTCCTTGTGGGTGACTTGCTGTTCCGCTTTTCCACAGACTGCTCTGCTGAGGGTGTCGGCCAGGTGCATCTCAGATCCACGCTTGTACACTACCGTGTACCTGAACTTCTGAGTTCTGAGTAGCATCCTCTGAATCCTCTTAGGTGCTGAGAGCAGGCTCTTCTTGTGAATGGTCTCTAGTGGTTTGTGGTCGGTCTCCACCAGGATGTCTCTTCCATAGACGTATCTCTCAAACCTTTCCAGACCGAAGAGTATTGCCAACATCTTTTCTATTTGAGCATAGCTTTTTCTGTCTCGGTCAAGGCTCGTGATGCGTACTGAATCGGTTGACCATCCTGCATGAGACAAGCTCCAAGTCCAAACTGTGAAGCATCACAATGAAGGGTGGTTGTACGCTTTCCTGAAGAGTCAAAGTAGCGAAGTACCGGTGGCTCAAAGAGTATCTTCTTCACTGTCTTCAGGACTTCTCCGTGGACGTCTTCATCCCGTCTGAAGTGGACGTCTTTTTTTACCAGTTCTCTGAGTGGTGCTGTTGCCTCAGACAGGTTCGGTGCAAATTTCTGAAGGTATCCGACTACACCGAGTAGTCTCTGCACAGCTGCTTTGTCTTCTGGCACTGGGAGTTGTTGGACAGCGTCCAATTTCTTTGGGTCGGCTTTCAAGCCTTCTCTTGAGAAGATGTGTCCCAAATATGATATCTCTGTTCGTTTCATCTCAACCTTCACCTTGTTGAGTTTGATTCCAGTCTCTCGGCATCGTTGTAGCAAACGGTTCAGGTTGGTATCATGAACTTGTGCTCCTGCTTCGTCGGTTGGTCCTCTGCCAAAAACAAAGATGTCATCATGAACCGCCACCACGCCTGGCAGTCCTGCCAGAGCGATGTCAATCCTCCTCTGGAATTCTTCTGGGGCTGGTGAAATTCCAAAGGGCATTCGTTTCCATCGGTATTTGCCAAAAGGCGTCTCAAATGTTGTCAGGTAGCTGCTGTCTTCGTCCAGTTCAACGTGCCAAAACCCATTTTTCGCATCCAGGTGTGTGAAGTATTGTGCATCTTTGAGGAGAGGCAGTACGTCATCATTGGTTGGCATGGGTACTCGTTTCTCCTGAGGGCTTTGTTCAGTGGCTTAGGGTCGATGCACAGTCTGACTTTCCCATTGCTCTTTGTTGTTATGACCAAACTGCTTATCCACTCCGTTGGCGTGTCTACTTTAGTGACCACGTCCAGTTTTTTCAACCTCTTCAGCTCGTCCTTCACTTTCTCTTGCACTGCTATCGGCCACTTTCTGCAAGGCATCTTCACTGGAGCAATACTGGGGTCTGTTTCTAGGTGTAATTTCCCTTCTAGTTTTCCTTCTCCTTCAAAGACATCGTTGTACTTTGTGAGCATATCTTTTGGATTTTCCTCCTCTTTCTGATTCCCCGCTATCGTTGCAATATTCTCTTCATTGATCGTCAACAATTGCATGTGCTGTACAGCTTTCAGTCCCATTACTGGCTTACAGTCCGTTTTGGTGATCGCGAAGTTGACTTTGTATTTTCTTCTGTTCTTGGGGTTTTTCACTCGCAGCACTATCTCCCCTACAGGCTTCATTTCTGTTCCGTTGAACATCACCAGCTTCTTCTTCGTCTCTTGCAGGTCAGACTTTCTTTCATCTCCTGTGACTTCTCTGTACAGGCTCTGACATCACGTTTGTTGTTGCACCTGTGTCAAGTAGAAATGTTACCGGCATCTCATTTATCAGCATCTTTGCTCGTATGTTTCTCTCCTTTTTTCTGGTTTTGTCTTCGATCCCGAGGATTTCATTATCGCTTTCAGTGTCAGTCTCTTCTTCTTCGAAGTGCCGAACTCTTGTTTTCTTTTGATTTTTCTTGGGTGTTCTGCAGCATGAAGCAAAGTGATTATTTCCTCCACAAGCTTTGCATTTTCTTCCAAATGCTGGACATTTCTCTTTTGCTCTTGGGTGCTTTCCACCACAATATCCGCATGTCTCTCTGTACTCTGGTTTGTTTCCTTTGCTATAATGCTTTGCTGTCTTCTTTTCTTTGAAAGCTTGGACTTCCTGCGTGTCCTGCGTTTTTCTCATGATTTGGACGGTTTGTTGTTGACTTGATTCATGCGCTCTGCACATATCAATACATGCAGTCAATGTCAGCTGTCGCACTTCCAGTAATTTTGATCGCAGAGTCTCGTCATGTACACCCAGTACGATTTGATCTCTCAACAGTCTGTCTTCCAGTGTACCATAGTTACAGGTCTTGATCAGTCTCCGCAGTTCTGCTACAAACTGTTCGATAGATTCTCCTGCTGCTTGATGTCTGCAGTTGAATCTGAATGCTTCGTAAGTTTCATTGGTTGAACCCACACAGTATTCTTCGAATTTCTGGAGAACGGTGTCAATGTCATTTCTTTCAGCTTCATTAGCAAATGCCAATCCTTCATAGATGTCCATAGCATCCAGCCCGATGCAAGAAAGAAAAACTGCTGTTCTGTATGTTGAGTCTTCTTCTGACTGTGTTGTCACAATTTCATAGCTGTCCCAAAGCCTCTTGAATTTCCTCCAGCTGCTCTGCAGGTTTCCTCCATTCACATCAAGTTTAGGAGGCAAGGGAATCTTGGCATGTCGTCGACTGGCTCTTCTCTCTTCTTGTTCATCTTCCATGGTTGAACTTTAGTCTTCAATATTCTGGATTTTTGTTGGAGTTCGTAATCACGATTCTGACACCATCTTTCGTTCTTTCTACAGCTAACTCGGAAGACAGGGCAATGCTTCTTCGTCTTTACTCCTCACTGTCTGATTCTCAACTTACTATATATACATTTCACAGTGAACAGCAATCAGTTATCATTTAAACGAATATCATGCCGTGCTGTTATCCGCACGCTGTTTATTGTCAACACACGTCACACACACATACACACACACAAACACACACACACACACACCACTATAGCCTTCCCAAGTGCCGCACGTGGCGCAGTTTAAATTGGTATCCTTTCTGTCAGCAATGACCTGACAAACAAGAGAGAGAGAGAGAGAGACGAAGATGGAGAGTGAGAGAGAGCCGAAGAGAGAGAGATGAAGAGATAGATAGATAGATAGATAGATAGATAGATAGATGGATAGATAGAGATTAAAAAAGAGAGAGAGAGAGAAAGAGACGAAGAGGTAGATAGATACGAGATAGATAAAGAGAAAGAGAGAGAGGGAGAAAGAGGAAGAGATAGACAGATAGAAAAAGAGAGAGAGAGGAAGACGAAGAGAGATAGATAGATAGATAGACAGATAGATAGATAGATAGATAGATAGATAGCTAGATAGATAGATAGAGAGATGAAGACAAAGACGAATATGTATATATATATATATATATATAAATTTGTCTGTCTGTCTGTCTCTTTCTCTCCATATATATATATATATATATATATATATATATATATATATATATATATATATATATATATATATATATATTCGTCTGCCTGTCTCTTTCTATCCATATATATATATATATATATATATATATGGAGAGAGACAGACAGACAGACGAATAGATACATAGAAAGATAGATAGATTGAGAGAGAGAGAGAGAAAGACGAAGAGGTAGATAGAGACAGAGTGGAAGAGATAGATAGACTGAGAGAGAGAGAGAGAGAGAGAGACCACTTTAGAGTGAAACCTATCAATGTGGTTTGTGACAGAATCTGATGGCACTAGTTCAAGAAATACGTCAGCAGACAACACGGACAGCTGTTTGCAATGCAACTGGACTCAAATACACACGTACACATCACACCTAGAAGACACTGAAAGCCAAGTGGAATGGACAGAACCTGTCAAGAGTTGCCGTTGCATCCACGATATTAGTTGGGAAATCAAGCCGGCCCAAGACAACCAGGGCATAGTTCTGCATTTCACTCACTTCCACTTCAAATGGTACGAACGTCTTGAGGTGCACAGAGGAAATCGTCGCAGTAAAGACTCGTTGCTCTTTCGTTATCCCGCCCTAAAAACTGCTGTAGTGCTTTTGCCTTATGGTGACATTTCTGTGTGGGTCAGAACCATGCCTTGGCCTTTCTTCACTGTAGAGAACGCCCCGTCCAGTTTCGGCTTCAATTATTCCACTCATCCCCTGCACCTCATGCCCACAGCTTTATCACACACAAACACACCGTTCAGACGTGTAGCTCCGCTAGTTGCAGTTGATGGTTTGCATGACTGTTCTTCTGCCACCATCCCTGCCTATATCCTGTGTGACAAGGTGCAGCAGTGTGTGGGGGGAGAGGATGAACCTGCTGACTGTCCCTACAGGTCTGTCTCCTGTGGTCACAACTGGTTTCTCCACCACGACCGCTGTCTTCAAGTCGTCATCACTTCCACAAAGGACACGCCTCAGCCGTGTGGTCACCAGTCTGGTGGTGAACTGGCAGTCCTCCCAGAAGCCGTAGAACGTAAAATGTTGGGGACCATGATCGCGCGTTCTGGTACTTCGTACGCCTGCCTTGCCGTCGATTTGACCAGCAAGGTAATGTCCAGCAAGTCGGCGCAGATAAAGGTACAGTATCAACACGTATGGCAATGGGGACAAGGAATCATGAACCATGGGGAGGTACCACTGCCAGGCATAGGACCAGATTCAGAGTTGGCTCTTTTTTTCTCACGCGGAAAGGCATCAGTGAGAACGCTGTACGGATCAGAATGCGACTACAACACAACAGTGACCGGGGCTGTCTGCGTGAAGGCAAACGTCCATTCCAGGAACCAGACAGTTAACAGCCAACGATCTGTCAGACTTCACCTGAATGTCAACACCACCACCACCACCACCACCACCATGAACAACAACAACAACAACAAGACCACCAACAACAACAACACCACAACGCCCTTGCTCCCCGATGGCAGGCTTAGTACTCGTTCGCTTAAAAACTGCACAGATGGTTCTTTGGTGTTGCCCTTTCAGCGGTGTCCCCAGGAAAGCCCTGCTCTGCCCTGGTCCCCCAATGACTTCAGGCTGTTCGACTGTTTGCTGGGCGGTCAGGTTCACTACGCTTTGGTGTGCGATGGACACAGCGACTGCGTGGATGGTAGTGATGAGACGGGCTGTGACATCCCCACAGACATCTCCATACTTCAGTCCTACCACGTCTGTGCCAATGGACAGCTTATACCGCTCACCAAACGGTGGGTATAATAGCTTTACTATGCGCAGAAAATGGTTTTCTAAGTCAAAAGTTTACAGAATATGATATAAAGATTAAACTACAGTAAAGCGTAATGTTTACACAAACAAACACACACACATACACACACACGCGCACACACACGCACACACACACGCACGCACGCACGCATTCACATGCACTCACACACACCACACACACACACACACACACACACACACACACACACACACACACACACAATACATACACACACTTAATTAAGCGAATAGACATTAAACCAATGATCACCACCACGCACGTACGCAAACTCTCTCTCTCTTTCTCTCTCTCTCTCCCTCTCTCTCTCTCTCTCTCTCTCTCTCTGTCACACACACACACACATACACACGCACACACGCGTGCACATACACACACACACACACACACACACACACACACACACACACACACACACACCACACACACACACACACACACACACACACACAACGTACACAGACGCACTTGGGACCAAACCTTTTACTTGAAATCGCACACTAAATCAACCCCAACAACACTTACAATTTGTACGTTATTATCATCATTCACCTGTCCTATGACAGACAAATAGAACAAAGTTGTGGAGTTGTTGAAAAATCAAAATTTCTTGTAAAGACTGTGTGGTTTTTTGAAAAATAAAATAGTACTACTTTCCCTGTCGTTAGTTGATACATCGGCCCACTTTAAAAAAAAAAAGCAAACTTTTTTGATATCATTCACGTTGTTCCTTATGGGAATAATGTTTAGAGTTTTTACGATCGTGATGTGAAACATTTTAGTGTTAAGTCAGTCAGACATACAGTCGTCATCAAAGTCCACTTGAATTCTCACTTCTCTTCTCTGATTTCGGTTCTGTTCAACGATAAAGTTGAGTTGTATTATTTGTTCACATGATTGATTGGTTGGTTGGTTGGTTGGTTGGTTGGTTGGTTGGTTGGTTGGTTGGTTGGTTGATTGGTTGGTTGGTTGGTTGGTTGGCTGGTTGGCTGGTTGGCTGGTTGATTGGTTGGTTGGTTGGATTGGTTGGTTGGTCGGTCGGTTGGCTGGCTGGTCGGTCGGTTGGTTGGTTGGCTGGTTGGTTGGTTGGCTGGTTGTTTGGTCGGTTGTTTGGTCGGTTGGTCGGTTGTTTTGGTGGGTGGGTGAATGGATTGGTTGGTTGGTTGGTTTGATTGAATTGGTCGGTTACTTGCTTGCTTGTTTGATTGAGTCATTGATTGAATCTTGATTGATTGATTGATTGATTGATTGAACCATTGATTGATTCAGTCATTGAGTCATTGATTCGTTCATGTTTTTTTCCCCTCCAGGAGTCTATATCCGTATTATTCTGTGACTCAAAACAGCAATCAGTTACAATCCATGGAAACTGATACAGTAACCATGATCCATCGAGGCGACTTCTCCCTGAAAGTCATGATGATTGTTGTGTATTAAGAAGAAAGAAAGATGTAATCCAAAACAACTGATACATATAACCATTTTATTATTGCTTGCGCAGTGCTAATCGATTTAAAGTTATGTAAAAACTCCTCAGTGAAATGGAGATGAAAGTGGTACTACTTTACACAAATACGTTAATCATATAAGCTAAATAGCTGCACAAAAGCCAATAAATAAATACATACACGACTAGATAGATAAATAAATAAGCAAAATAAATAAATATGTAAACCCTACGCAGATTGAGTCCATGCTTAGATTGTGAGAAAATTTTGACTCAGGAAATTGGATTTTTTTTTGTTAGCGGAATGGGTTTTTTTTGTTTTTAACTCTGATGTTTATACGTTACGTTACTTTAGGTTGCGTTGCGTTGCGTTGCGTTGGTTGGGTTGCTTTAGGTTACGTTACGCTACGTTACGATCTCGTAACTATGCTGGTCGTAGAGGTACCGATGATGACTTTGCGATGAGTTTCCTCCATCTCTTCCGGTGGTGTGCCAACCTCTGGGAAGTGTTGAAGTTCAAGTCTGTCCATTCCTCGATGTTGTCTTCCTATCTCTTCTTCTGCCTTCGTCTTCTTCATCCTCCTGGGACTATTTGCCTTGCATGATGGTCTTAGCAAGGTCTGAGGACCAACAAGAAACACCAAGGGGTGCTGGATGGGACCCAGAGCACCAATGCCTCACCACTCGCCAGACAGTGACCTTCCAAGCTCCCAGCGACACACGATAGCCATCTCATCAAGCAAAGAGAGGCTGCCCGTACGCTGCATGACACATTTGGACCCAGTCATCAGTTACCTTGTTTAGAAACCGAATGGCAAGGTGGGGAGATGACGGATCTCGGGACACAGCCACACAACGCGCAACAACCAGGTCCAACCCAGCTACTGGACCAAGAGAGAATTGAAGAGCCCTCTGTTGTCTTATTCTGGACCTTCATCTCTCTGGGAGAAGAGTGGCAGAATGGTTCAGACGTTCGCCTGCCAATAACTTAAACTCGAGGTTCCAGGGTTCGCTCCCCGTAGAGGCCTCGACTTTTTTTCCTCAATTTGACCATAAAATCGAACTGAACGTCTAGTCCTTCGAAAGTGGACAAAAAACGAGTCGGACCCGTGTGCCTTCTGGCTGCACACGCTAAAGATCCCATGGCAGTTGAAAATCGTGAAGAGCAGGGCAGTGCCCGGCTGCCTTGGTATAAAACATTGGAGAGACAGATTGATTTCCCAGGTCCCACCCCTTGAAGACCAATTAGTCTTCTTGCTTTTCTGAAGTCTTGGTTAAAAAACGAAGTGAATATGAATTTGAAGCGAGGGAGAGGGGAAGGCGCCGCCCTCGTAGTGCTGGCCTCGGGAAAAGTTGGGGTCTCTGCCATCTCACTCCCCTACAACCCAAGGGTTATGGAACTATTTAGGTAGGACCTCAGGACCTGACCAGCTCATGGGTTTATGTACAGGCTTAAGGCTTGTGCCGTGATCGTTCTGGATCTTCTCCATCACATGGCACATGTGACATCAGTGCATATAGAATTCATTCCGAATGCGGATACATCATCTTGAGAAACTGAAATTGAAACTGAAACTGAAACTTCATCTCTCTTTTTGGCATCCGTCCTGCTGCTGGCTCGCATCGTTGCCAGCTCTGTTCCCCTTACTATAGTCTGGACAGTTAGTAGTCGGAAGTTCCCAACGTTGCCTCCTTCAGGGGGCGTTTAACCCTTTGACTCCAGCACCCTGTCCACCAGCATCCGGCATTGCCAACCATGGTAACAAAGCAAAAAACGTAACGTTTGACTCCTTCACCCTATCTACCCGCTTCCTGCAGGAAGCGGGTGGATAGGGTGAGGGAATCAAAGGATTAATTTGGGGGGGGAGTTAATGGATAGGGTGCGGGAGAAAAAGGATTAAACGGCTGCAAAAGTGGCCAGGTATGATGCTCCGGACACATCCCATCTTGCTGTTCAGCTAGGTCTGACATGCACCCAAAGGGATCCCAAGGTTGCCGTCTTTCCGAGTCATCAAGATATGTGTTTACTACTTCTTCCCACGTCTTTTGATTAAAGTTAGAATTCTGGTCTTGGCATTTGCGAATAGCTTCTTTGATTATGTTGTGTTCAGTCTGTCTGTTGATACGGTCAGTTGTGTGTGTGTGGGGGGGGGGGGATGGGTGGGTGGGTGTATGTGTGAGAGAGAGAGAGAGTGAGAGAGAGTGTGTGTATGTGTGTGTGTGTGTGTGTTGTGTGTGTGTGGTGTGTGTCTGTGTGTGTGTGTGTGTGTGTGTGTGTGAGCATGTGTGTGACTGTGTGTATGTGTATTGTGTGTATGTGTGTGCCTGCTTGCGTGTGTGTGATTTTGTTTGCGTGTATGTGTGTACGTGTGTGTGTGTGTGTGTGTGTGTGTGGGGTGTGTGTGTGTGTGTGTGTGTGTGTGTGTGTATGTGAATGTGTGTTTGAATGTTTGTGTGTGGATGTGTGTGTGTATGAGTATGTGTCTGTGTGCGTTTGTGTGCTTGCGTGTTTGTGTACATTTTAGATGCATTGAACAGACAAATATGTGTTTTCGTTATCCTTTTCTTGTGTCTTCAGGTTGTTTGTGCGTGTGTGTGTGTGTTTGTGACAGACGATTTCACTCTGTGGAATCATTTCCGAACAGGAAATTACAGCAGAGTATTAATGTCTACAGGAATTACATGTGTGACGGTGCCACAGACTGCTTGGATCAGAGTGACGAGCGTCTGTGTACCACGTGCGCAGAAGGAACAATTCTGTGTCCTGGTTTCGGCTGTCGCCCTCCCAGTCATGCTGATTTCCTCGCCTGTACCTCTTCTCACACAGGTGAGGGATGAACCCTCCCCCACACGCACACACACAAAACTACACATTCACGCCTCTTTGTTATTATCATTATCAGTAGTAATAGTAATAGTAGTATCATTATTATATTATTATTGTTACTATTGTTATTATTATTGTTGTTATTATTATTATTATTATTATTATTATTATTATTATTATTATTATTATTATTATTATTATCATTATTATTTATTATTGTTGTTGTTGTTGTTGTTACAATTATTATTGTTGTTGATGTTATTATCATTGTCATCATCATCATTACTATCTGTGTCATAATCATTATTACTAGTATTAGTATTATTATTATCATTACTACTATTTTTGTTTGTTATTTTGTTGTTATTGTATCATCATCATAATTATTCTTATAACATTATTGTTACCATGATGATAGTGATCATCATCATCATTATTATTATTATTATTATTTGATATTAAGTTTTAATGTATATTTTCAATCACATTACTTGATTGTCTAAAAGTACAGTGTACGTATACGAACAGACGTTAAACGTTATATTGAACGAACACACACATACACACACATGGACACACACACACACACACACACACACACACACACACACACACACACACACACACACACACACACACACACACACACACACACACACACACACACAACCTGATGACACAAAAAAAGGATAACGAAAACACTTATTTGTCTGTTCAATGCATCTAAGTTTTACCCAAAAAATTATCATTTGTATCAGTGAATTCAAGTACCATACCTACTTAATGATAAGTGACTTTTTTGATGTGTTCCAGAGAAAACAGACATTTTGTATTCGACAGGCATTCGGTTCACCCAAGACGAAGGTTAGTAACATCTGGACATAAACAGCGAAAATGCATGCTCTAACGTGAAAAAGAATATTAACAGATTGCATGAAATCAAACAGTTGAAATCATACTTAATTCTTTCTCCCTGGGTCTACCTGGTGGTCTCTTTCCCTCCAGCTTTCCTGTTGTGACCAGGTGCTCTAATTCTCTTTTCCTCATAAAATGTCCTATAAATGCTGCTTGTCTTTTCCTGATCTTCGTTGTCAATGATCGTCTTGTGTCTGCCTCCATCAAGACTGTCTCGTTTGTTTTCTTTGCTGTCCATGGAACTTAACATTCGTCATAGAAACCACATGTCGGCTGCCTCAATCTTGTTCTGGTTTTTGCCTGTCGACTGCCCACGCCTCACAACCGTATAACATTATCGGTTCTGTATAACATCCAAGAACTCTCTTCCTGGTATTAATTGATAGGCATTTGTTGATAAGAACGCTTTTCATCTTCATGAATGCGGCACATGATAATGAAGATTAATTCTGATTGCAAACGTTTATATATTGATAAACAAACAGAAGCATTTTCGTACATAAACAGTTTGTATCATGGAGGTCTCGTTGCGAATTTTACGATAAACTTAGTGTATATGTCATTTGTTTACAATTATCCAAAAATACTGAAATTAAAGGTACCTTTCTTTTAAAATATGATATTCTCAATTACGATTATTTTGCCCTACTGTCTTCCTGTCCTCCCCCTTTGATTTGCGTGTGCTTTGTGCCATAGAGTTTTGGTCGTTGTTCGGTGGTTGCTTTGGTGAATGATGAGAATGTGCACTTTGGTCTATTTCTTGTATCAAGACTTGGCGCATTGGTAGTACTAGTAGTAGCAGTAGTAGTAGCAGTAGTAGTAATTAATTAATTAATATACTAATTTATTTGTTTATCTTATCTGTCGTTGGCAATTGCAAATTTTTGTGTTAGACATTGCTGAATGTGATATTTTTTTAAAACATGTTTCTTCTCTATTGCTATGTAAGCGAGAGTCTGAAAATGTATGTAGGGTAATGTCGACTCTTCTCATTGAAAACTGCAAGTGGTTGGACGCCACTTTGCCATTGTCTTATTTCAGATTATTTGTACTGGTACATGTACACCGTGTGTGTGTGTGTGTGTGTGTGTGTGTGTGTGTGTGTGTGTGTGTGTGTGTGTGTGTGTGTGTGTGTGTGTGTCTGTGTGTGTCTGTGTGTCTGTGTGTCTGTGTCTGTGTCTGTGTGTGTCGGTCTGTGTGTGTCGGTCTGTTTGCCTGTCTGTCTAATCCCTCACAGCTGAAATGTCACCAAATTCTACGGACGGTCAAGATGCGGATCTGGTGATCATTCTGCACTCCACCGGTTTATTGTCAGACAGCGACTACCAGTTTGTCAAAGAACAGCTGACACTGATGCTGAGGATCATGAACAGCTCCAGTGGTCACATACAAGTGGGCTTCCTCGTGTTCTCTCGGCAGGCTCGTGTTCAATTCTTGCTGAAAGCTCTGAGCGCAATCACTGAGGACACCATCAGGAACATTACGCTGACACCGAGCACCACAGGAAGCACTGATATAGCTGGAGCTCTCCATGTGAGTGGTTTTGATTGGATTGATTGGGGGGGGGGGGGGGGAAACAACTCTTGCGTGTGTTTCTGTTTGTCTCTGTGTCTGTGTCTCTGTGTCTGTCTGTTTTTGTGTCTGTCTGTCTGTGTGTCATCTCTGTCGCGATGTCTCTGTCTCTGTGTTTCTGTCTGTCTGTATCCGTCACTTTCTCTGTTTCTCTGTCACTATCTGTCTGTTTGTCTGTCTGTATGTCTGTCTGTCTCTCTCTCTCTCTCTCTCTCTCTCTCTCTCTCTCTCTCTTTCTCGTCTGATCTCTATCTGCTCTTCGTCTCTGCTCTGATCTCTTCTGTCTCTCTCTCTCTCTCTCTCTCTCTCTCTCTCTCTCTCTCTCTCTCTTTCTCCTCTCTGTCTCTCTCGTTCCCTGTCTGTATGTCTATATATCTATCTACTTATCTATCTTTGTATCTATCTGTTTGTCTGTCTATCTGCCTGCCTGTCTGTCTGTCTGTATGCCTGTCTGTCTGATTGTCTGTCTGACTAATTCTTTGTCTATCAATCCATCTATCTATCCGTCCAGCTATCTATCTATAAATCCATTCATCTATCTATAAGTTGCTAGTTGATGCTGTCACATACGTATGTATGCATACAAACATGTACATGCCTACGTACTTAAACAAATCAGTCGGTCAGTCAGTCAGCTAGTCTCAAGAACAGTAAGTCTATCAGTCAACCAGCCTCAAGAACAGTCAGTCAATCAGTCAACCAGCCTCAAGGAGAACACACTTTGTGTATATCAAGACTGCTGTTGTCAGAAAGAATTTATTTCACAATGTTTTGTACTTTATGGAAGACGACTACACAAGAACTCGTGTATATAATTAAAGCACAAAAAGTCCATTCCTTTTGTCGAATAGAAATCAAAACTGAGAGCATGACAATTTGTGAAGTGTCATGTGTCACGCAACAAGAACACCGACCACGTGGCAACCTTCTTTCAAGGAGAATCAGTACAAGAAAGAAGAAAGACAGATATTCAATCTCATACGTCGAGAATGTACGTAACCAATATCAGTGGGCGAAATAGTCAAGAAGTTGTCCACGAACTGGAGGGAGATGGTGGTGTCCAGGTGTGCAGCGGCCAGATCGAACCCGTGACGCCGACAGGTGAGTTGAGGTGAGGTGAGGTGAGGTGAAGTGAGTTGTGACGAAATAATCATATCGAAACTGTTTAAGATTTTTACACTTGCGTCAGTGTTTGGTTCTGCTGTTTACAGAGGGTTAGAACGGAGATGTTTTCTGTACAAAATGGAGATCGTCCTGACGTACCTAACGTCATACTCCTAATCACTGCTGCTGTGTCTGACGTAACTCTGATAAGTCATCAAAGGAAGCTGATAAGGCCAAGAAAGGACAAGGTAAAGTTGGAAATTATTGTGACATATGTGAAGTAGTGAGAGACAAACAGGCAGACAGACATGTAGAGACAGAGAGTGGTGTTTTTATGGAGACCTTACAATTGTTGCGTAGACACGGCTAAATATTTATAAGTATATGAATACTTGCATAGATAGATGGATGGATGGATGGATGGATAGATAGATAGGACAGACAGAGATATAGATAGATAGATAGATAGATAGATAGATAGATAGATAGATAGATAGATAGATAGATAGATAGATAGATGGATGGAGATGGATGGGATGGATAGACAGACAGAAAGACGGACGGACGGACGGAGGATAGATAGATGGTGATGGATGGACGGACAAACAGAGAGACAGACAGACAGATAGACAGACAGATAGATAGATTGGGACTTCCAGTGGCAGGTTGAAGTTTGGATTTCTTCATCAGGTATTTCGTACAACTGTTTTGTTGTGAACCATTATACTGAACTCATCTCGGCTGTTGTTACAAAGCATTCACATCAGTGAATTAGTATGAATAGAGAAGCGCTAACAGTGAGCCTGGAAATGGCAAACGGCCAAACCTCAATTGCCAGCGAGTTATCATTAATTGAAGAGTTCCCACTCATGTCAAACCAGCTTAGAGACAGCTGAATTAGACAGTCACATAAAAGAAGGCAGACAAAAGAAGAACATTAACGAAGAACATTAGAGAAGATAAGCAACATTTGTAGGACATTTTATGAGGCAAGAAAAACTAGACCACCTAGTCACAACAGGAAAGCTGGAGGGAAAGAGAGCACCAGGTAGACCCAGGGAAATATACTGGACAGACTTGCAGAGTGGCTGAAGACAGAGACGGTGGGAGATGTACTCGCAGCGACAAAGGATAGATTCGTTTGGGTGGCCATGATCGACAATGCCATGAAGCAGGATGGTGATGATAAAATGGCAATAGCTGTATGTATAAAAGTTAACTAGAAACACCACAGGGGTGCGGATTGGACCTGGAGCACCAATGCCTCGCCACTCTCCGGACAGTCACCTCCCAAACTCCCGACGCACTCGATAACCATTTCATCAAGCAAAGGGGGCTGTCCATGCGTTGCATGACCCATTTAGACCCAGTCATCAGTCATTGACAGATATTAGTTTAGTTGCATTCTTTTGAGCGGGCAAGGTGGATTGTGCAACAGGTGATATGCTAGATATCATACGCTTTGTACATTACTTAAACTTGATGATCCTATAGCTTTGCTGTTCTTTTTCTGTGCATTCGATGACTGTCATGTGGACACGTTTGTGCCTGTCAGTTTGGTCCATTCATTACACCCTTGTTCTTGTGTGTGTGTATGTCTGTGTGCAGGCATGTGATATATGCATGTATTTACTGTTGTTTGTTATTTTCATCTCTTACCTGTTTATTTATCTACATACTCCTTTATTTTGTATTCATTTATTCGCCTACTTACTTACGTCTTATTCACTTAATTCTTACTCACTTACATTACTCACTTACTTACTTTTTTACTTCTTACTTACTTACTTACTCATCACTCACTCATTTACCTACTTTCTTTCTTCTTTCTTACTTACTTACTTACCCACTCACTCATCACTCACTCACTCGCAGACTTAATACCTATCTATGATTAAGAAAATATTGTCTTCACCTAGTTGATAGACAGCTGAGCATTTGGGCATTGACTGGGGGTTGGGGGTGTTCTGTCATGTGAGATGAGTTTATACAGGATAGCTAGTTGTGTTGTGATTCAGACTTTTAATTATTTATGTATTTATTTTATACATATGTTCTTTTTTGAAGGTGAGATACACATATACACATGTCATTTACATGTAACCAAGATTATTCCAATGGTGGGCTGATAAACTGCCAGCTTAAAATATAGACTAGGCTAAAACATAGTCTAAGTAGGCCTCAGGACCTGGCCAGCTCATGTGCAGGCTTAAGGCTTGTGCCATGATGGCCATACACATGGTACCTGTGACGTTAGTGCATAGGGAATCGTTCCGAGTGTGGAGACGTCTTCTTGAGAAACTGAAACTGAAACTATTCTTATTCCATTTTATGTGTTTCTGGTTCTGCTATAATATGTGTACAGGTATCAACATCTTAGCAGTTGGTGTGGGAATCACAGACACGCAGGAACTACAGACTATTGCCAGCCGACCCTTGCAGGAACATTTGTTCATAATCAGGAACGCGTCTGGTATTGAGGAGCCCTTGTACAAGATTGTCTTTGCTCTGTTTTCCTGTAAGTTGAATCTCAAACACTGACACTACTTGGTCGTGTTATAGAAATTAGGAGAAATAGGGAGAAGAGTGGCAGAATGGTTCAGACGTTCGCCTGCCAAAAACTAAACTCGAGATTCTGGGATTCGCTCCCCGTAGAGACCTTGACTTTTCTCCTCAGTTTGACCGGAAAATCGAATTGTACGTCTAGTCCTTCGGAAGGGACGAAAGACGAGTCGGATCCGTGTGCTTCCTGGCTGCACACGCTTAAGATCCCACGGCAGTTGAAAATCGTGAAGAGCAGGACATTGCCCGGCTGTCTTGGTATAAAACATTGAAGAGATATGTTGATTCCCCAGGTCCCACCCCTTGGAGGCCAGTTAGCCTTCCTGCCTTTCTGAAGTCTTGGTAAGAAAAATTGTGAATATGAATATGAATTTGAAGCGAGGGAGAGGGGATGGGGTCCGTCCTCGTGGTGCTGGTCCCTGAAAAGGTTGAGGTCTCTGCTACCTCGCTCCCCTACGACCCCAGGGTTATGGAACTATCTAGTTAGGATCTCAGGACCTGGTCAGCTCGGGGGCTTATGTGCAGGCTAAAGGCTTGTGCCGTGATCATTCTGAATCTTCTCCATCACATGGCACCTGTGACGTTAGTGCATATGGGATCCATTTCCAGCGCGGAGACGTCATCTTGAGAAAATGAAATTGAAATTGAATTGAAAATTAGAAGCTGTATTAAAAAAGTACAAACCGAAAAAATGCAGAAAAAAGTAAAAGGTGCCATTTATAGATGGCATATGGCAAGTATGGAAGGACCAAATAACATCGAAAAAGGCAAACACTGAAAGGAATGGGATAATGGTAAAATCTTTCTTATAACTTCTGATTAAGTGTGACACAGATCAGATTGTTGGCCATTTTACTGGTTAGTTTCACGTTAATCAAAATGGGTCGTTTGGCTCAAAATATGTGCTTGTTTTTATTCGACTTCCTTTGACTCATTTTCACTTGAATAGCATACCATCTGGTTCCTTAGGGTATTTAGTAATTGGTTACAAAATGATTTATCATTAAAACATTATTGTATTGTATTGTATCGCTAAACCAGTGGTGCTTATCCTTTTTACATATTTTATTAGAGTGTGAATGTATATATTGTACTCTATGAAATTTATATTCATATAGTGTTTTGCCTAAAAGTATTGCAAGTCAGAACATCTCCATTTGCGTTCAAAAGACGAAAAGTGCATTGCATACTGGAAATCCATTTTTTGCACAATATTGGAATATTTCCAGTATAACATTTCCCTTGCGAAAGATAAATTCTATGACCAGATCACATGCATGAAATGGATGACATATTTTAGGAAATAAGGAAAAACCGAAAGTATGTGCAAACGAAATCAGTTTACATTATGTTAAATGTATACATAATTAACCCTTTAACTCCCACACACTGTCCACCAGCATCCCACATAGCCAACCATGCTAGCAAAGCAAAAACTTAACTCTTTGGTTCACTCACCCTATCCACCAGCTCCCTGCATATAATGATATAATAATTTGCAGGAATAATAATATATTATATAATAATAATAATATAGTAATAATGATAATAATAACAATGATAATAATACTAATCATAATATAGTAATAATGATAATAATAACAATGATAACAATAATAATGATGATAATGATAATCATAATAGGCGCCAAATCTTGACAATTCATATACAGTACCAAAACTGATGACAAGCGAGACCATCCATAATTTAATTGTCACTTTTCGCTAGTTCGTGTCCCAGTAACAATGTTATATTGATGTTGAGTGATACATTTTGCATATTGCAACAGGTGCATGCTGCTCAAAGATTTTGTTGTTGTTTTTTTTCCAGTGGGAAAGTTGCCGCCTCTATTCGAAGCAGGCCGAGCTGGTAAGCAAAGTTTGCTGAGTAGAGAAAAGCAGGATAAAACGAAGAATGAAAAACATATCACAAGAATAAATGAACGAATGAATGAATAGATTTATTAATGAGTAAGCCATTGGGATTTAAAAAAAAACGTTTTATATGTCACAAAATCCTCAGCAAATTATCTGCACAGATCACCTAATAGGCTAACAAAATTATCAGTAACAGATTTTCTGCACAGATCACCTGACAGGCTAACAAAACTATCAGTAACATTTACTGCACAGATCACCTAATAGGCTAACAAAATTATCAGTATCAGATTTTCTGCACAGAACACCTAATTGGCTAACAAAACTATCAGTATCAGATTTTCTGCACAGATCACTTAATAGGCTCACAAATTTATCAGTATCAGATTTTCTGCACAGATCACCTAATAGGCTAACAAAATTATCAGTAACAGATTTTCTGCACAGATCACCTAATAGGCTCACAAAATTATCAGTAACAGATTTTCTGCACAGATCACCCAATAGGCTAACAAAATTATCAGTATCAGATTTTCTGCACAGATCACCTAATAGCTGACAAAATTATCAGTAACAGATTTTCTGCACAGATCACCTAATAGGCTCACAAAATTATCAGTATCAGATTTTCTGCACAGATCACCTAATAGCTCACAAAATTATCAGTAACAGATTTTCTGCACAGATCACCTAATAGGCTCACATAATTATCAGTAACAGATTTTCTGCACAGATCACCTAATAGGCTAACAAAATTATCAGTATCAGATTTTCTGCACAGATCACCTAATAGGCTCACAAAACTATCAGTAACAGATTTTCTGCACAGATCACCTAATAGGCTCACAAAATTATCAGTAACAGATTTTCTGCACAGATCACCTAATAGGCTCACAAAATTATCAGTGACAGATTTACATGTATAAATTAGAAAGCAAAGACCAAACAGGAAATAAATCAAATTCAAGGAGACTTATTGTTGTATGCGTTCCTCAGATATATATATGAGGCCTATAATATGTATATATACATATATATTTATATGTATATTTATATGTGTGTGTATGAGTGAGTGTGTGTGTAGTGTGTGTGAGTGAATGTGTATGTATGTATGCATGTGTTTGTGTGTGTGCATGTACGTATAATATATATATATATATGTGTGTGTGTGTGTGTGTGTGTGTGTGTGTGTGTGTGTGTGTGTGTGTGTGTGTGTGTGTGTGTGTGTGTGTGTGTGTGTGTGTGTGTGTGTTGTGTTGTGAAGCTATGTAATAAATTATGATTTAATATCAATACAACTTGAAACGAATGTCAGTCATTCAATAACACCCCCCTTCCCTTCCAACTTGCTAGTAAGCCACCCCTCTACTATAACAAATTGTCTCTTTTCTTGCATCAACTTTGTCATTGACGTTCCAAGCTTGAACATCTCTGACCATATTAAGAAACATGTAAGCCACCAAGCAAGGCGAAGTGACGACGCAATGATTTAAAAAGCTTAGCGCAATCTGGACAATGAGAAGTTGTGTGTATGAATGTATGGGACTGACATTTGAGAGTAATGCAAGTTTGCAATTGTTTGGAGCCTATATTCATGGCAGAATTGTATTGTAAAAAAAAAACAGCAAATGGCACAACATTGAGACAGGTTGATAAGTTTAAATATCTGGGAACGGTCGTCTCACCTGACGGCAGATGCACTTCAGAAATAGCCAGTAGAGTCGGCCAAGCTAAAACAGCATTCAAGAAAATGAAAAGCGTTCTTGTCGACAAATGTCTATCAATTAACATCAGGAAGAGTGTTCTTCAGTGTTGTATAGAACCGATACTGTTGTACGGATGTGAAGCGTGGACGGTCAACACGCAAGGCCAGAACAAGATTGAGGCAACTGAAATGTGGTTTCTAAGAAGAATGTTAAGAGTTCCATGGACAGCAAAGAAAACTAACAAGACAGTCTTGATGGAGGCAGATAGAAAAGGAACATTAAAGAAGAAAGGAAAAGCAAGCAACATTTGTATGACATGTTATGAGGCAAGAGGAATTAGAGCACCTAGATACAACAGGAAAGCGGGAGGGAAGAGCACCAGGTAGACCCAGGGAGAAAATATTGGACGGACGTGCGCGGTGGTTGAGGACAGAGAGGGCGGGAGATGTACTTACAGTGACAAGGGATAGATTCGTATGGAGGGCCATGATCGCCAACGCAACACGGCAGGGCACATGATGATGATGATGATGATGATGATGATGATATTGTACCCCTTAACTGTTGACTTTGCCACAGGGTAGGGAGTGAACATACATGTATCTCCGATTTTTTTTAATTCTGTCAATGTAAAATGAAGTAAGATGGAGAATAGCGTATGACAACGTGTCTCTATAATTGCACGATAAGAGATTCCTACCAGTAACCAGAGGCGAAGCTGACGTATGCATGAAGTAGAGCTTCTGCACTCTATTGTCTGCATGAGTTCCAGACTAGCTGGATAACCCCCCACCCCCACCCCACCCCCGTGGGGATGCTAGAGGCTCTTTCCGTATGGATAGTATCCCCACCTTCTTGAAATTCTGTGCTGTAAATTTCCTCTTGTCTGTCACTCTCTTTGTTTCTTTCTCCCTCTTTTGCTTTCTGTCATTTCTTCCCAACATTTTCTGCCTTGCTGGTCCGTTCACCAATATGTGTTCGATAAAATCTTGTGTACTTTCTCTTAGGATTGATAATTGGGTATATAGATTAGATTAAGTGCAGTTTTGGCTCTAGGGATATGAGATATGTGGAAGCAATTTTATGTAATTTAGACCCTTGTTTTATATATATTTAAGTGTCTGTAGTTATGTTTAAATTTGCATTCAAGTATGTTTTTTATCTGCCCTGTGTGATAAATTGGACAGAATGGTCAAGGCCAGGGGCACCTCCTTAGATTACGTGGGCGAATGCATTGATACGAGTACTTAATTTTCTTTCTTTATTTTCTGTCCTGTTGCAGTATTGTGTATCTTTTTAAATAGTTGTAGCCCTGATATGGCTCTACGCAGTCGGCTGGGCCTTAAACAAAAAATATCAAATAGATAACAAAGGGATTAAGAGACGTGCCTAGTCTGTAGTCTGTCGTTCAACAGACCTTCTCCATAACTCAGGCCAAGACTAAACTCTTCCTTTAGCTGCACTGATGATCTGTAACATTTACGTTCTGCTTTTAAACAACTAGATAACACTAGACTGGTATCCTCCACGTTACGGTAATTCCAACTCATATCCTCCCAGTCATCCCTTTTTCTTCTTCTTCTTCTGCTCTTTCCTTATTTTCCTCCTGTGTTTTATTATTTTGTTTAGATATGCTAGAAGAAGTCACCCTTAATTACCTTTTTTCAAGTGGGTCTGTTACACCGTTTATATTTTTTCAGCATTGACCAACGTTGCCTTAAACAAACCAGCATCCATGAGCAGCTATAGTCAACTGTATGGTCCAGAAAACGCAGTGAACGCTCTTATTGGAGAGTGTATGCATACAGCTAGCACCGATGACTTACCTTTCCGTTGGTGGAGGGTGGATCTATTGGGGTTTTTCGAAATCTACAGCGTCATCGTCGTTAACAGAGCGGATTGTTGTGGTCAGTATTGTTCATCATCACCAGGTGCCTTGCCACATGGCGTTGGCGATCATGGCCTTCCATCTGTTTCTATCCCTTGTTGCCACAAGCACATCTTCCACCCTCCTTGTCCCCAGCCACTCTGCGAGTTCGTCCAATACTTTTTCCCTGGGTCTACCTGGTGCTCTCTTTTCCCGCAGCTGTCCTGTTGTGACCAGGTGCTCCAATTCCCCTTTCCTCATAAATGGCCTATAAACGTTGCCTGTCTTTTCCTAATCTTCCAGTATACGTTACAGAAGAAATAATGAGGAACCAGGAAAAAAAATACAATACGAAAAAAATGAATCAGAAAGCGCATTTCATACAACCAGACAAGTTTGTATTGTCTGGTTGTATTGAACATGCGTTCTGATTCTTTGTCTTGTCTGGTTGTATTAAATACGCGTTCTGATTCTTTTTGACTTATCTGAGAATTTTTCATATTTTTGTGACCATTACATTGATGTGATATGCATTTTGGTATTAAAAAATGTGAGAAATAAAAATCGTCTATTTCATTGTGGCAATTTCTTTTTTTCAGGTTGGCGACTAAGAGATTTCTATATTTTTGTGACCATGATTCCCGAGGAGCCACATGACAGTCCCCAGAACTCCAGTGATGTGTGTTTCTACCATGAGGGACCTGTGAAACAAGGGGCTACTATACATCTTCACTGTAAACAGCCGATCAAAGGCCGCTACCTCGCACTAGTGATGTACACTAACGCACACCCTCTGCATTTCTGTGAGATTGAAGTTCTTGGGGTCCCAGTACTCAGTGAGTGGAATGTACTTGACAATTTGAATTTCTGTTACAGTTTGTACTGTAATTGTGGCTGCTTAGTGTGTATATCCGTGTGCTACATTAATAGGACATTTTATGAGGCAAGAGAAATTGCATTGTGGCTATTCAGTGTGTATATTTTATGTGCTACATTTATAGGACATTTTAAGAGGCAAGAGAAATTACTATGTGGTTGTTTAGTGTGTATATCCACGTGCTACATTTATTGGACTTTTTTTAGGCAAGAGAAATTACATTGTGGCTGTTTAGTGTGTATATCCATGTGCTAAATTTATAGGACATTTTATGAGGCAAGAGAAATTACATCACCTAGTCACAACAGGAAAGCGGGAGGGAAGAAGAGTACCAGGTAGACCCAGGGAGAAAATAGTGGACGGACTTGCAGTGTGGCCGAAGATAGAGAGGGTGAGAGATGTATTTGCAGCGACAAGGTATAGATTCGTATGGAGGGCCATGATCAAATGAGTCTGGAGAAAAGCTTTAACAGGAAACACCCGAGGGTTTCAGATGACAAATGTACAGAAAATACTAATAATGAATAGCATATTTCAAAAAGACAGGCATCAGGGAAAGACCTGCTGGCTGCTCGGAAAGACGGCAAACTTGGGATCTCGTTCGAGACATGTCAGACTTTGCTGAACAGCAGTGTGGGTTCTATCTGGAGCATCATACCTGGCCACTTTCGCGGCCGTTCAAACAACCCCTGTGTTTGGAGTAAGGCAAGGTTGGGAGCTTCCGGTCGCTGGCTGTCGAGGCTATAGTAAGGGGAAAGGGTCTGGCAGCTCTGCGAGCTGAAGGCAGGGCGAGCTGCCCGAAAGAATGACGAGTGCCCAGAGCAGGGCGAGAGAGGGATCTTCCATTCACTCTTGATCGGGAAGCTGGGCTGGACCTTGTTGGTGCACGTTGTGTGAGCGTGTCCCGGGGTTTACTTAATCTTAGTGAGCATTCAAAAAGATGAAAAGCATTCTTACCAACAAATGCCTATCAGTTAACATCAGAAAGAGAGTTCTTGAATGTTATGTAGAACCGATAATGTTATACGGTTGTGAGGCGTGGGCAGTTAACACGCAAAGCCAGAATAAGATTGAGGCAGCCGAAATGTGGTTTCTAAGAAGAATGTTGAGATTTCCAAGGACAGCAAAGAAAACAAACGAGAAAATCTTGATGGCGGCAGACACAAGAAGATCATTGATAAAGAAGATTTGGAAAAGACAAGCAACATTTATAGGCCATTTTATGAGGAAAGGGAAATGAGAGCACCTGGTCACAACAGGGAAGCTGGAGGGAAAGAGAACACCAGGTAGACCCAGGGAGAAAATGTGGACGGAAGTGTAGGGTAGCTGAGGACAGGAAGGGTGGAAGATGTGCTTCTGGCGACAACGGATAGATGCATATGGAGGGCCATGAATGCCAACGCCATGCGGCAGGGTACATGATGATGATGATGATGAGTAAGTTCCAAATTTGCCAACAGAATTTGTTCCGTTCAGATCCTCCCCTCCCCGGAATATTTTTCCTTATTTGTGACATGTATGAGATACTTGAAGTCCATTTCGTAAAGACCAAGGCTTGCAACGTAAATGTTTCACAATTCTCTCTTTCAGCATTGGCAAACGTCGCTCTATACAAACCAGCAGCCACGAGCAGCTACAGCGAAAGATTTGGTCCAGAAAAAGGAGTGGATGGTTTCAAAGGAACTGATAATTCCGTATGCACGTAACCGGGCCTTGCGGCCCGAAAACAACCTGTTTTGAAAAATTGGGGAGGGGTTTTTAATTAAATGGGGAAGGTCTATTTATAAGTGCAGTGCCCTCGGTCCAACACAGAAGGCATATCTCATTTTGGGGTGGTTTTTGGTTGCCTTGGTATTGGTTTTACTAACAACACCAAAAGGGGAAAAACATTTACAACCCTCCCTTTCAAACCCCATAAAGGAACATTTAATGGGCCATTGTACGGGGACGGGGGTTTCACGAAAAGGCCTAATTGATGTCCGGGGGTTTGGTTTAAAATTGGGATAGGCGCAAGAAAAAAAGACTTGTCTCCCTTCTTAAAAGGTTTGAGGACGCAACTTTATACCTGAACGGGAGATGCCCCGACAAAATCTTGGGAAAGGCCCTTCCAGGGAAAATGTAACGTAATTGTTATTGTAGCAGGTGGGGAAATTTTCTTTGCGCAAGGTTAGATCTTGGAAAGGCCAATGCAACCCCATGGGAGGCAAGAGTGTGAGATAAAGTCCCAAATTTGCCAAAAAAATTTTTGTTCGACCCTGCCACTCCCAAATTTTTCCTTTGGCTTTGTAGGTAAAAGGATTCGTAAAGACCAACTGAAACTTTTTTACACATTATTCGTCTTGGCAAATCTCAACAATACAAAAGATGGAAAGGATGGATCCAAAAAAGGTTATTTTCGGCTTTTCCTTGAAACCAACACTGACGGGACACAAATTTCTCGTTTAAGGGTATCTGTTAGGGTCTGTCCAGCTACACATGAGGAAATTTTTTGGTCGTTTGCCCTAAAAAAAACTAAAAAAACTGCCCCCGGTGAACATTCCAAAACACAGGAAAATTTTTTAAGCGAAAGTCCACCCCAACACACCAGCGGAAGAAAGAAAAATTCCCGGTGCTTATTAACGTTGCGCTGACAAGGCTGCCGGGAAAGCCCTGGTTTTGGTTTTTGTCTGTTTAAACCTTCTCACTCCACGGGGTTAAAAAATTTTTCCGGACCGCTGTTAAACCCATACATTTTTTTCGTAAAATTCACGATTGCCTAAAAACAGAGTTCGCCACCGCCCTTGGAATTTGAAAAGTTTCCCCGTCCAAAAAAAGAGAGGGAGGGGGAAAATTTACTTTAAAAAAAAAGGGTTATAAAGAAGAGAGACTTTGGGAAGGGGTTGCTTTTTGGAAAACCCACCTTGGTGTTTTTCGAATCTTGGTTTTTTTCATTTTTTTCTGTTTTCTTTCCACTCTATTTTCCCGTTTTTTAAGATTTTTTTTTTTTGTCCAAAAAGAGTATTGGTTTTTGTATTTCCTTCCAACTTGGTTATGGAATAAAGGGAGATTTTAAAAAGAGAAAAGAAGGCAAATTTACAGGGGGATAAGTGAAGACAAAAAAAAAAAAAGATTTGAAGAGAAAAAAATTGCTAAAGGTGAAAAAAAAGGAAAAGGAAAATTTGAACAGGGATGGGAACGGCTGGTATGGAATACTGGAGGGAAAAAAAAAAGCAAGGAAAGGAAGACCGCGCTTTCCCAATGGGGAAAATGCCAAGGGGACGTTTGCCAAAAGGAATCTCTTTTAAATTTGAAGGTGTTCACGCCTCACTTTACTCCCCCAATATGTAAAGTTTTCAGAACCTGGTAAAAAACCCGTTTTGGAAACCCGGAAATTTGGAGGAGGGGGGGGGAAAAAACCTTAAAAGAATGTGCATTAAGGCAGCTAGGGTTTTTATGTTGCGGTTGGGGGTTTGATGAATTTAAATTTTAAATCCAAAGGCCGTCCAAAAACACCGGCCAAAAAGAAAGGGAAAAAGGGACAGAAGGGATTACAGGCCGGGGGCTCTTGCCCATCTGTAAATTCCCGGGTAAATGCACCCGGAAAAGGGTTTATTGTTTTAAAACCAGTGACGAAAAATGTGCCAAATCCCAAGTGACCAAACCCCCACACCAAACCAAACAACCCCCCACAAAAACACCCCTGACCACCAACAACCCCTTCCCCAATCTGAAAAGCTTGGACCTTTGTAGGGCTTGGATGATTGTGATTTAAGTTCCGCTTTAATGGCTTCAACCCCCTTTTTTTTTTAATTTTTTTTAATCGAGTTTGCCCAGGTTGGGCCCCACCGTTTTTTCTATTGCCTCGGCCCCCAAAGAGCCCCCACATTTATGGCTATTAAGTTATAAAGGAAACTGTTTTAATTCCGGTGGGGCCCAAGGGCGCTTTCTCCCGGTATTTCAATTAAAACGAAAATCAACCTACTTTCTTGAGTGAATTTTGCTTGGAATTCCCTTTCCCGTGAAGTAAATCTCTTTCTTTATTTGATTTTTTTGTAGTAACCCGCCCTCATGGTTCGATAAATTTTCAAAACATACAAAAAGATAAAAAATTTTTGGAAAAAACAATCAAAGCACCCCCCCTGCTATCGCCCCTCCAAGGAGAAAACGTTGAAAAGTTCCGTTCTAATTTTGGGGGCAAGTTTAACAAAACATAACCGTTAAATTTTAAAAATAACAAGGAACCCATTCAAAAAAGGGTTTATTTGAATTTGTTTTTCAACTTTTCAGTTTTTGAAAAAAAAATTGCCTTTAATATGTCCCCAATAAAATCCGGGAAAGGGGAAAAGCCCGATAAATCTTTGAAAAATTTCACAGTAGAAGGGGATAAGGAAAAAAAGAAAGGAAAAAATACGAAAGCAAGAAAAGGCAAAATTAATTGAGATGACAGAAAAGGGAAACTGCCAGTTTCCCGGGTGGGAACTTTTAATTTGGAAAAAAACCCCCTTTCCCCTTTTTTTTGGTCCTCGGTTTTCTTCTTTAACAGACGTGTTTGGTAATGGCCCTAGGGTCCCCAACTCTTCTGTAAATAAAGGGTTGGCTTAAAGGTCGATTTTTTAATTTAAAAAAATTTTATGTTAAGTAATTTTTTGTCGGGTTGCGTGTGGGTGTTTGTGTTTGTGTAAAAAATTTTTCCCCGTTATTGCAGCCCAAAAGCATCCGAACCACCAACCACCGCACCCAAAAAAACCACAAAAAGCCAGCCTACCATAATAACCAAAGAAAAATTACGGTTTGTTCAATAGGAAACAAAAAGTTTTTCAATTTAAAATTCAAATTTCATTCAATTCAACTTGCTTTTTTGGGTGAAAAAAATTTGAAGTGCAAATTTCCTTGAAGATAAATTGACAATGTTTTTTAAAAATTTGAATGAACTGTGTGCCTTTTTATCACAGTTATGCAGGGGGGGGCCCCTGACATTTCATGGACGGCCCTTTCGCAACAGTCGGGCAAAAGTTTTTTCTGAGAACTACTTCGCAACCCCCCTCCCTTTGTGTAAGCCCCCCAGGGGGGGTCCCGGGGCCTTTTTTCAGTATAAAGAAATCCCACCGGGGAAAATTTTCTTGCAAAAAAAATTTTCTTTTTCTGTACCCTTGTTTCTGTTGTTTTTTTGCTTTTTTTGTCATTTTCCCTTCATTTCTCCCCTTAAGGTTTTCATCCACCGGTTTTTTCGGTTAAACATGTTTTTTTTTTCCTTGGGGATTATGTTGGGTACATGTTAAAATTTTTTTTCTTAGGGGGGAATATGGGGAAAATTTTAAATTTTGTGGCCTCTTAAAACCCCCGGAAAAAGGGCCACCAGGGGGCTTTGGTCTGGATGCACTTTTCTGCTGTGGTTCAGGGCCGTTTTTGGATTCCCTTTCCGCACTTTCTGCCCTTTAAAATTGGGCGCTTTGTCTTTTCCGGCGTTCTTCGAAGAGCCCTTTTCTCCCCCTTTTCGCTTTCGCCCCTCCTTCCCCATACAAGCCCCTTTTGGGAAGGCTGTCCGAAGTGCCCTTTTCTGAGGTCTCCAAGACCTGGGGGAAACCCGAGCTTTAAGGCCCTTTTTCCAGTTTTACAAAGGTAGCGTGGGGGCCTGAGTTCGCCCGTTTGAACGGAAAATTTTTTTATTTTCCCCAAAATTGAGAACATGGAAGCCACCTAGGGTTGGCAGAAAGGGAAAAGGGGCTGTAGGGCCAAGATGGAAAGGAAAAAATTGTTTTCCATTGTTTGCCATTAAACCGGGTGGTAAGCATTTGGAGATGGAAAAAGTTGGCCCTTTTTCTTTTGGGTGCCCAGTGGTCATTACTTAGTAAGTAGGTGCTAACACCATCTCAAAAACCCTTTTGGGGGCGCATAATTGTTGGAAAAAGCTTTTCATTTACCAAAAGTGAGGCCTTCCAAACGGGCCCCCTTTTTTTTGGTCCCATCCTGGCTTTCATTTTCCCAAAAACCCCTTCCAGCATAAACAAAATTTTCATCAACCGTTAAAGGCAGGCTTCCCGCCCCTTATGCCCCCTTTGGGGTTTCCTTTCCCAGGGGCTTTTCCCGTCCCAAAACCCTAACGCCTTTTAGTTCCAAACTTGGTCGCTCCAATTCCATTACAAAAGGGGGCCTCAAGCATTCGGGCAGTGGTTTACGGAGTTCTGCTGAGTAAAAGCTGGTATGTCCCCATTTCCCCCAGCTTTTGACTGGACTTCCCCCTGCTTTGGGGCTTAAGGGGAGCTGACGGACTCTGGGGCCAGCCGCTTGGATCCACTACATGTGAGGTGGAACGCAGTCTAATACTTCCTCCTGACCAAAAGTCGTTGGCCTTGGACAGTTTTTTGGCCTTCTGCGGGGTTGAAAGCTCCGAAAAATTTTTGGGATTGTTTTTTTATTCGAAGTAAACCTTCTTTTGTTCCCCACTTTGGGTTCAAAATTTCCCGCCATTTGCCTCAAAACCCGCGGATTCTTCGGTCTTTTTTCCAATAACCAGGGGGGGACTTTTAGATTGTTCCCCCGGATTCCACTTTTCCCCTTTTGGATTTTCTGGCCTCTTTTGGGGCTCTTCATTTCTCAAATCCCGGCCTTTTGGGGGGTTTCCTGGGAAAGGGATTAAAACCTTTGGGGACCCTTTTTCTTTGAGTGGTTTAGTTTTTTGGTGAAGTTGAATTTTTGCAATGGTTTTTGGTTTTGTGTCGCAACAGCGTGTGGAAAAAAATCCTCCCCCCCGTTGAGGACTTGTTAATCCCTCCCCCTTTTAAACGTCGGTGAGGAGCTTAATGTTGGGGCATAGGCACAGATGAAGTTGACTGTGCCTGAACTGGTCGTCATTTTTAGAGTGAGCAGTCTCTCCGTACCTCCTGTGGGGAGCTCTACGGTTGCTAGGAGGGAGTTCTTTACAGCGAAGCCCACACCATGAATACGTGGCTCCTCTGGGTTCTTCCCCTGCCAGTAGAACGTGTAGTTTCTTCTTACGCAGTAATCCGTTCCCAGGTAGCCTTGTCTCCTGTAATGCAGCGATGTCGATGTTGAGTCGCTGAAGCTCCCTGTCTATCACGGCCGTCTTCCGCGTGTCATCTAACAGCTGTAGGTCGCTGTCAAAACCAGGACACATTGTCCTTACATTCCAGCTTGATATCAGAAGAACTGGCATCTTCTTTTTCTTCTTTGTGTTGCCTGGTGCCTGGTATTTACAACCTGCCTGTCGAGTTTCCTCTAAGCTCCAAGCACCCATTGGAGCAAACAGGTTGTGGCGGGGTAACACCTTACTGACTAAGGGCTGCCCAGCTTGAGGCGGGCGGTAGCTATCCAATGGAATGCGAAGATTCCTCCCACCATCGAGAGTAACCCCTGGCGCCCGGCTCTACGCCAAAAAAGCCTAGGCTTAAAACCGGTATCTGCTACTCTCCGTGTTGTGTCGATGCTGTGTTACCAGCGAAGCTGGAGTGACCTCTCCAAGAGCAGGCCTGGGCAAGTGAATATGGAGGATGAGCTGTTGCCCATGCAGCAGATCCCCCCTCTCCTCGCCACTAGTAGAATCCAGGGGAAAGACGGAGGCCTGTATGCCTGGTACCAGGGACCAGGGGCGACGCAGGAGTTGCCAGAACGAGGTTGTAGACAACGGCGAACTGCCTTAGGGACTCCGACTCCGGATTTTTCCTCAGGGTTGACTCCCGAAGCCTTTCCTATGAGTGGGTATGGCCGCAAGGCAGCGGAGGTTTGAAATCAGAGTTTTCCTTCTCTTAGATGAGCTGTCTTCCCAGACTGATGAGCCCCATCTATCCAAAGCACTTGTTTTCAAGCGCCAGTAACCCGCCTTCACCCCTTCTCCTATCAGTAGTAGCAGTTCCGCCGGGCTTATATCTAAGCCACGCGAGCAGGCTAGGAGCTGGACTTAGTTGTCAGAGGCTATTGGAGACGCGCGCCGTGAGGGGCATTTTAAAGACAATGGGAGCTTGTCCCCATTGCCACCCCTCGGCTATGACAACCTTGGACACCTTAGGTAATTTATGCCTGTTTTTATATATGTTTTGGTGTCCTTATGTATGCTTATATTTGTAATCAGGTGTGGGTTTTTTTTCAAACTCCCCTGTGCGATAAATTGGACGGAGTGGTCAACGCCGAGGGCATGTCCTTAGATTATGTGCGCGAATGCATTGACATGCGCACTTAATTTTCTTTTCTGTTTTATTTTTTCCTGTTGAAGTTCTGTATGTTTTGAAGCGTTTATAGCCCTGATGTGGCTCTACGCAGTCAGCTGGGTTTTAAACAACAATAAAAGTAGTGGTTAAGCTGACCATAACCAATATGTGCCGGTACCCTGTTTGCCCTATGGATAAGATGG
>JAPXFY010000014.1:68215740-68255740 GCA_030674185.1 Monoplex corrugatus
TTCAAAGCAGGGCATGTTGTTGGTATGAAAGACGACCACATCTATTAACTATGCCCCCACAGTTCTGGAACTATCAGACATTAAACATGATTTTTGTATGTTTTGACTAAGTGTTAAAGATCATAACTGGAAGCTGTATGTCTTGTCAATACTTGTTATGAGGGTATCTTGATGAAGTTCATCAGGTCTTTTTTAAAAAATAAACTTTATATGTGTTGACCATGTTGTAATCAATTTCATATAACACACACGCACACGCACAGGCACGCGCGCACACACACACACACACACACGCACGCACGCACGCACGCACGCGTACATACATACATACATACATACATACATACATACATACATGCATACATACATACATATACGCACGCGCGCACACACACACACATGCACACACCACACAAGCACACACACAATCACACACACCACACACACATACACACACACACACACCACACATACACACACACACACACACACACACACACACACACACACACACACACACACACACACACACACACACACAGTGAAAGAAAGACAGACAGACAGAGACAGAAAAAAAAACAAGTCATTTTAAAATGCAACAAGACATCAATGTTTGTGACACTTTTATTTCGCAGGTGGTTAGATCACAGAGATTTTAGGTGCAATAAAGACACCCTTTCACAGTGTGAGTCGCGAACATGCCCTGACTTCAGGTGAAAGAGAGCGGAATGCCAGGTTTTGGTGTCTCTTTTATTTGCCCCATCTCTTCACTGCCGTTCATTGTGTTTTGTGCAGTGACAGAAGGAGACAATGTACTTCAGAACGTAGTCAGCAGGAAACAAAGACAACAAGAGCTTAAAAACTTTTGAGTTTGGTGAAGATTGTAAAATTGTGTTAGTGATGTAGAGGAATCATTCGACAGAGGTGGACATATTGTTTAAGAATACTTTGATGGATGTGGGGAAAAACTGCTGAAATATATTTTCATTTCTATAACTGAATTTATGGAACAAGGGTAAAAACCGCAGCAAAAAATGATACAGACATATTCACAGTCATACTCTTCCTAATACGCCTTCAAGGTTTACTTTATAAATCATTCACATTAGGAAGAATAAGAGATTCAGAAAAGAAAGACAAGAGGTTAATTTCTGTATAGAAAAAAAATTCCAACTCAAACTAAACTGAATCTGTATAACATAAACCGTATCTTGTTTACAAGTGAGTGAAACGGAGAAATTATTTCAATTGATAGTAGAAAGAAACTAAAAAACTCTGGGGAGTACAACAGAAGGTGCTCAGAGAAGAAACCCCCGTCAAGCAAGTGATTCAGCCCCTTATTCTGAACGCTCTAAGGGGGCTGGGTTGCATCCAGGTCATGACTCCTGGATGCCCTTCTGCTGTAGCCATTTTTGTAAATAAAAATTATTGATAGAAATTAATTATGTGAAATTAGTTCAGTTGATATAAACGTAATCTACGCAAAAATACAAATAAATTGGAAGCCATTTCTTACAATATAATGTAATATATATAAAGTTTATTAGAATACTGCTTGAAATAAAAAAAAAAGATACTATAAAGTTTGTTACAATAGTCGACGCAGTGGATTGCAGGACTGAGATCCCCCCCCCCCCTCCCTCCTTGTTGTCTCCAAAATTACCAGTTAAGATCAGTTTGAATAATATAAACAAATGGCAAACATAACAATAAGCATAATATAAACACTCATCCGGTCATCGACCTTTAAACGGCTGTGATATTCAAATCTTGCTGTGAACAGGGCACAAGGTAAGTGCTTTAAATTGTTCAGATTTCGTCAACAAACCGGGATTCTTGCATAAACTATACATTAAACATGAAGCACCCATTAACATCTTGTGAAGTCGATCCTATACCTGCCTCTGTTTTCTCACAAACAATTCCTGAGCTTCTTCCATACACAACGCATTATTATTATGGATAGCTCCATTCTCTTCTCACAAAATGTTTCTGTCTGTCATCTAAACAGCTATTGTTCAATCTCTGCTTAACAAGGCGAGTTGGTAGAACTATGAGTACAAGATCTGATATCTTGAGTTCAGTCCCAGCCCGCAACATTAAAACCTGGTCTGTTTACTGCCCATCTTACGTTTCCATTGTTTTGATGGTGTCAGATTGGTGTTTGATAGGTCCCTTCTCCCCTTTACCTGTTTTTTAACACCTTGCCAACACAGGGTTTTGTGCAGGCTCAGGAAATCTGTCAGATAATTGCTTGCGGATTTGGGTCGAGCGCATATGGAGCTGTCCGAGTGCGGTGAATGCCTCTTGAAATAACTCCAATAATAACTCCAATAACCTTTTTTTTCTTTGATGTGAGACAAATTTATATTGAGTGGTTAGTTGTATTGTGATTCAGACCTTCAATGATATATTTACTTTATTTATCTGTTCTTTTCTTTGAAGATAAGATACACAGATACACATGTCATTTAAATGTAATCAACATTGTTCCAGTGATAGACTGATACAATAATGATGGAAAAAAAATTGGAGGCTGGGTAAAACATAGGCTAGGTAGGACCTCAGGAACTGGCCAGCTCATGGATCTAAGTGCCGGATTAAGGCTTGTGCGTTGAACATCATACAGGTGGCACCTGTGACGTTAGTGCATATGGGATTCGTTTCGAGCGCGGAGACGTCATCTTGAGAAACTGAAACTGAAACAGTCGGCCACGTTTGATACCATCGACACTCTGTCCTTTTCTTGTCTTTTCTTTCTTTTCTTTTTTTTCTTTTTCTTTTGTTTTTGTTTGTTTGTTGTTTGTTTTTGTTTGTTTGGTTTTTTTTTGTTTGGTTTTTTTTGGTTTTGTTTCGTCTGGAGCATACATGCATGTATGGAATCCAATGTAGTGCTCACTTTTGGTCTCTGTCTTACCTGTCTGACCGTTTTCAGTAAGTTATGGTAAATGGGTCCAAGGCATCGCCGATTATTTATTATTATTATTATTATTATTATTATTATTATTATTATTATTATTATTATATTATATTGTTGTTCTTAGTATTATTATATTTTATCATTGTTGTTGTCATTATCATTTTAAAAAAATTATCATTATCATCAGCATCAGCATCGGGACTCGGAGGAGGTCTGGCTCCCAGAAGTGAGGCACACAAGCCCACTGGCGTGTGGATATGCCCTGGTGCCCACGAACCAGATTCCCAAGCTAGGGGTAAATAGCTCCACTGCCTTGTGGACATCTCGGGAGAGAATAAGGCTAGCGGAGAGACCGTACACAAACCGATGGAAGGTAACGGGAAACCACCATCGTATTTTCTCCAGGTTATTCATGGATGAACATACAAAAGGAAAATGAAGACAACGACGTAAATAGTAGGGACCGTCATGCGGCGCAGGTGACACCAGACCGTCAACAAGTTACTGCAACTAAACCCAAACCAAAATTCAGACTCAAAAACATCAAAGTTGCAACATGGAATATAAGAACACTGTGGCAGAAGGGTAAATTAGAAAATATCAGAATAGAGATGGAAAGGCTTAACATTAGTATTTTAGGACTAGGGGAAGTGAGATGGAAGGGGGCAGGCATGATAACATCAGGAGAATACACAATGATATACTCTGGTGGTAACTCACATGAAAGAGGAGTAGGCATCAGAATGGACAAGGACAAATCAAAAGTAGTTAAGGGATACTGGGCTATGTCCGACAGAGTTTTGCTGGTCAAATTGGGAGGCAAACCATTTGATTTCAACATCATTTAGGTGTATGCACCAACATCATCCGCAAGTACTCAGGAAGACATCGACAACTTCTATGAAGTATTAGAGAAGGCCAAGGTCCAGTGTAAATCACAAGAAGTTACTGTAATAATGGGAGATTTTAATGCTAAAGTGGGACAGGTAAGGGTGGAGGATATAGTTGGACCTCATGGCCTTGGTACGCAAAGTGAAAGGGGAGAGAAACTTGTAGAATGGGCACAGATGAATGAGTTCATAGTAGGAAACACTTGGTTTGAACAGCCTAATAGAAGAAAATGGACTTGGATGAGTCCAGGAGATAATACCAAAAATCAGATTGACTCCGTCGGCCTCTTTACATCTCAGGAGATGATAGTCTGCACCAGGAGGCGGTGTGGTCATGACGTGCACTTTCTGCTGTGGCTGTGCAGACCGATTCTTGAGTGGCAATCTCTGTCACATCTGCCACATACAAACTGAGTCGCTGTTGTCTGGTTTCTGGAACGTTGCTTGCGAAGAGCCGTTTCTCATCTGCACTTTCTGCTCTCCTCCTCTCCGCATTCACAACGCCTTGCTGAACGGCTGTCCTCCATTCTGCCCTGTCTTCCGCCAGAGTCTCCCAAGAGCCTGGGTCAATCCCTGAGCTTCTAAGGTCCCTTTTGCATGCGTCTACAAAGTGTAGCTGTGGGCGTCCTGGAGTTCGCTTCCAGTTTGCCAGTTCGCCGTAGAGAACGTCTTTTGGTATGCGTCCATCCTCCATTCGACGCACATGGCCAAGCCAGCGTAATCGGCGTTGGTTTAGAAGGGCAAAGATGGTCTGTAGGCCCGCACGATGGAGGACCTCTGTGTTGGTCACCTTGTCTTGCCATCGGATGCCGAGGATGCGTTGCAAGCATTGGAGATGGAAAATGTTGAGCCTCTTTTCTTGGCTGGCGTATGTGGTCCAGGCTTCACTTGAGTAGAGTAGCGTGCTCAACACACATGCTCTGTACACCTGCATTTTGGTGTTCGCAGTGAGACTGCTGTTGGACCAGACCCGCTTGTTCAGGTTAGCCATAACAGATGAGGCCTTTGCAATTCTGGCACTGATTTCAGCGTCCAGGGAGAGGTTGTCACTTATGGTGGACGCCAAGTACTGAAATTTGTGAACAGTATTGAGGTCGTAGTCTCCAATGTGTAGAGATGGTGGTTCTTCACAGCCTTGGCCTAAGATCTCAGTTTTCTTCAAGCTGATTGTGAGACCAAACTCTCTGCAAGCGTGGGCGAAGCGATCAACGAACCTCTGGAGATCTTGTTCACTGTGGGAAGCCAGCGCAGCATCATCTGCAAAGAGAGCTTCTCTGATGGTCTTCTTTTCCACCTTAGTTTTGGAACGAAGCCTGGCAATGTTGAAGAGCTTTCCATCGATCCTTGTATGAAGATATACCCCTTCTTCAGATCTGCAGAAGGCATAGGTCAGCAACATCGAGAAGAAGATCCCGAACAGAGTTGGGGCCAAAACACATCCCTGTTTCACTCCGCTGCTGATTCTAAAAGGCTCTGATGTGGCACCATTATAGCACACAGTGCTATGCATATCCTCGTGAAAAGACTTGATGACAGCTGATAGTCTTGGGGGGCAGCCGATTTTCTTCAAAAGCTTGAAAAGACCACTCCGACTGACCAGGTCGAACGCTTTCGTGAGATCATTGAAGGCGAGGCAAAGGGGCATGTGTTGCTCGAGGCACTTTTCCTGTAGTTGCCGGACAGAGAAGATCATGTCGATGGACGATCTTCCGGCCTTGAAGCCGCACTGGGACTCAGGGTAGATGCGAGCTGCCAGCCTCTGAAGATGGGTTAAGACGACTCTGGCGAATGCTTTCCCAACAATGCTGAGGAGTGAGATTCCGCGATGAATATTACAATCAATGCAGTCGCCCTTGTTCTTATATAGAGTTACTGTCCTGGCGTCTCTCATGTCTCTGGAATGAAGCCTTCCTTCCAGCATATGCACAAAAGTTTATGCACTCGTTGAGAAGAGCAGGCTTCCTGCACTTAATGACCTCTGGAGGTATTCCGTCTTCACCAGGGGCTTTTCCCGTCGCCAAACCGTCAATCGCCTTGCTTAGTTTTTCAAGGCTTGGCTCAGCATCCAACTCCTCCATGACAGGCAAGTCCTCAATGGCATTCAGGGCTGCATCGGTGACAGAGTTCTGCGTGGAGTACAGCTCCAAGTAGTGCTCTACCCATCTCTCCATCTGCTTTGCTGAGTCTGTGATGCTCTCTCCTGCTTTGGACTTAAGAGGAGCTGACTTGGAGGCTGCTGGACCAGTCGCTTGTTTGATGCCAGCGTACATGCTGCCAGTGTTGCCTGAATCTGCTGACTGCTGAATACTTGAGCTTAACTGTAGCCAGTAGTCATTGGTGCATCGCCGAGCAATTTGTTGGGCCTTGCTGTGGGCAGCTCTGTAAGCATCACGAGTAGTTTGGATATTGTTGTTTTTATACGCAAGTAAAGCCTTGCGTTTCGCTTCCACCACTGGTTCCATTTCCTGCCAGTTTGCCTCAGATTGACTACATCCTAATTAACAAAAGATTTAGAAATTCTTTACTGTCAGCAAAAACACTACCAGGGCAGACTGCAACAGTGACCACAATCCTGTAGTGGGAAGGTTTAGGCTGAAATTGAGGAAAAGGAAACAGACCAAAAGCAACATCAAACTAAATTTTGGACTCTTAAAGACAGATGAAGTGATACGTCAAAAATTTAATGTACATGTTCAAAACAAATTCAGTGTCTGGAAGACGTTGGTGACAGTGAGGAACAGTGGACAAAGTTGAGAAATTCGATAAATGAAGCTTGTGAAGAAATCCCTAAGGCAGATAGAAAAGCAAAAAAGAGCTGGATGACTAATGAAATTTTGGGCTTGATGGAGGAAAGGAGGAAGGCAAAAAGAAACGAGGAGATATACATGAAGATAAACAAAGAAATCAGGTATAGGTGCAATGAAGCTAAGGAAGCTTGGCTGAAAACAAAATGCAAAGAAATGGAAGACCGACACAAAACGGATCCTCAGGGTATGTACAGACGAATTGAAGAAATTGTCCACAGGAAAAACACATGCACATCAACTGGTGGCTTAAAATGGAAAGAAGGCACGCTTAGCATGGAAGAAGACAAAATATTAGACAAATGGGGAGAATATATTAAAGACCTTTTTGAGGATGACAGAAACGAAGAACACATATAAAAAGGAACTGTGAAGGACCACCCATAATGAAAGATAAAGTTAGAGCAGCACTGAAAAAGATGAAACCAGGAAAAGCCCCAGGACCAGACAACATTACTACAGAGATGATTGAAGCTCTGGAGGAATTTGGCATAGAAAAAATAACAGTCCTCCTAAATGAAATTTACGACACTGGAAAAATCCCCAAAGATATGTCAAAATCAATTTTCATTGCACTTCCAAAGAAGACAGGGGCTATAGAATGCGAACGCCATCGCACAATCAGTTTGATGAGTCATGTAACAAAAATCCTGTTAAGAATAATCATGATGAGGACAAAGAATAGAATCAAAAGAGAAATAGCAGATGAACAGTGTGGATTTGTGGAAGGGAAAGGAACTATTAATGCCATATACATCCTAAGAACTATCATAGCGAGGTCAATTGAGATGAATAAGGATTTGTATTTATGCTTTGTTGACTATACCAAGGCTTTCGATCAGGTAAGACATGAAGAATTGATCAACCAACTGGAGAGACTCAATGTTGATGGAAAAGATCTACGAATAATCAGAAATATGTACTGGGAACAAACAGCTGCAATGAGAATAGAAAACAATATATGCTCTTTCCAAAACATTAAAAGAAGAGTCAGACAGGGTTGTGTTTTGTCACCAGATCTGTTTTCACTTTACAGTGAAAACATCATGAGAAACCTAGAAGAAGACCCTGGATTAAAGGTTGGAGGGAAAATGATAGACAACATTTGATACGCAAATGACACCGTGCTAATTGCAGAAAATGAAAGGGACCTACAAAACCTTGTGAATATACTAGAAATAGAAAGCAAAGGTAAGGGGTTGGAACTAAACAGCAGGAAGACTGAAGTCATGGTGATCAGTAAAAAACATGAAATCCCCTCATGCCAAATAACAGCAAATGGCAGAACCTTGACACAGGTTGATAAATTTAAATACCTTGGAACGATCATTTCATCAGACGGCAGATGCACATCAGAAATAGCCGGCAGAATCAGCCAAGCCAAAACAGCATTCAAGAAGATGACAAGCATTCTTACCAACAAATGCCTATCAATTAACATCAGGAAGAGAGTTCTTGAATGTTATATAGAACCAATACTGTTGTACGGATGTGAGGCATGGACAGTCAACAAGCAAAGCCAGAACAAAATTGAGGCAGCTGAGATGTGGTTTCTAAGAAGAATGTTGAGAGTTCCATGGACAGCAAAGAAAACAAACGAGACAGTCTTGATGGAGGCAGAAACAAGTAGATCATTCATAAGGAAGATTAGGAAAAGACAGGCAACTTTTATGGGCCATTTTATGAGAAAGGGGATTTGGAACACCTGGTCACAGGTCACAACGGGAAAGCTGGAGGGAAAGAGAGCACCAGGTAGACCCAGGGAGAAAATGCTGGACGGACTTGCAGAGTGGCTGAAGACGAGGAGGGTGGAGGAGATGCTTGGGGCAACGAGAGATAGAGACAGATGGAAGTCCATGATCGCCAACGCCATGCGGCAGGGCACCTGATGATGATGATGATTACAACAGATACCGTGTGCGGTCGACTCGCATAGGAGGAATGCACATACACCAGGTCCGTTTTCAGTGTGCCGTCATGCGTTTACGCGCCTTTCAGTAAGACCTGCTGTGCACGGTTTTCACACGCTTCACGTTATGCCATCGGCTGGTAGGGGCAGCAGAAGAGGTAATCCACTTCGGTTTGTTCTGAAGGACACAGCAGCCTATGTAATACCTTCAGTACGCTTCGTGTACTAGACGTGACAGCTTTGTAAATGTGAACACCTATAAAAGAGCAAAAGGCAATCACATTTGGACAGGTCTGACAATATACTGATGTTGCTATAAGACAAGACGACCGTCGTAAGAGTGGGAACTTCCTTGAGGTAAACTGAAAAAAATAAAAAGTTGTGGATGCGAGAGGCTAGAAAAGAGTAGGTTTTGGCTCGACTGCTGTCAAAACAAATTTAATGCAAGGACACAAGGGAAGTAATGTTTCTTAACAAAGCATTATTTTGTCTCTAAATCTTCCAATTACTATACTTCTCATTTCCCCCTGTGAGCATACCGGGGCTCTTTCAGTATAAATAGTATCCCCTCATGGACAGCAAAGAAAACAAACGAGACAGTCTTGATGAAGGGAGACACAAATAGATCACTCATAAGAAAGATTAGGAAAAGACAGGCAACATTTATAGGCCATTTTATGAGGAAGGGGGATTTGGAGCACCTGGTCACAACGGGAAAACTGGAAGGAAAGAGAGCACCAGGTAGACCCAGGGAGAGAATGCTGGACGGACTTGCAGAGTGGCTGGGGATGAAGAGGGTGGGGGAGATGCTGGGGGCAACGAGAGATAGAGATGGTTGGAAGTCCATGGTCGCCAACGCCATGCGGCAGGGCACCTGATGATGATGATGATTACCATTGGTATTACTATTGGTATTACTTTGGTATCAGTATTGGTATTAGTATCGGTATTAGTAGTAGTACTACAGTACAGTACATTACAGTTGCAGGTAAACCATGAGAAAAGTAACGATGTTCACAACAACGGCCTTGACCTTCATGCTGACCATCAGCGCCACCTGCAGCCAGCAAGCTGACGTTGTGCAAACGACCCTGGGACTAGTTCAGGGGCTGAGACAAACTGTCATGGGGCAAGACTACGATGTCTACTGGGGTATCCCCTTTGCCAAACCTCCCGTTGGAGACCTTCGCTTCAAGCACCCACAGCCTGCCAATCCGTGGAACGGGACCCTTTCAGCTGACACCAGACCCAACAGCTGCTACCAGTTCATCCCCCCGTACATCGACAACGTTCCGGCTTTGGAGGGGTTGAAACCCAACACCCCTATGAGTGAGGATTGTCTCTACCTCAACGTCTGGGTTCCGCGAGCTGCGGGGTCACCGCCACCCAGAACGACCATGGTGTGGATATACGGAGGTGGTTTTCAATTTGGCAGCTCCGCGCTGGATCTCTACGACGGCGCCAAACTGGCCGTCACCGAAAACGTGATCGTGGCGTCCATGAACTACCGCCTAGACGCTCTGGGCTTTCTTTACACCAGCACCGCGGACGCTCCGGGCAACCAGGGGCTGCTGGACCAGACCCTGGCCTTGAAGTGGATCTACGATAACATCGTCGGCTTCGGAGGTCGGCAGGACAGTATCACCATCTTTGGCAACAGCGCGGGGTCCATCAGCGTGGGGTTGCACCTCGTTTCGCCCCTGTCCATGACCTACTTCACTCGTGCCATCATGCAGAGCGGGGTCCCGACTGACGCCAACACCATCCTGACGCCATCCACAGCCGCCCAAGGAGCCCGCAAACTTTCCGAGGTGCTGGGATGTCCGCAAGACTCCATGCCCAACATGGTGCAATGTCTGCGTTGGTTCAGCGCCGAGGACGTGATAAGTTTCGCGCACAGCTCTTCCGCCGCGACATTTATAAACCCAGTGGTAGATGGTCATTTCCTTCTGAAGGATGTCAATGAACTTCTGTCCAGAGGAGAGGTCAAAGACACCCAGATTCTGATTGGCGTGAACAAGGATGAAGGTTTTTTCTTTTTCTCGAAATTTATCCCGAATCTGCCCCTGAACCTTAACGCTGGCGACCTTACTGAGGAAGAGCTGAAGGTGTCTGCTGTTTTTTGTTTTTAGATTTTTAATGGCACTTATGTAGCTGTCCATGTTACTGGTACAAACTTTTGCATGAGTGTTTGCATGTATAAGTGTCACTGTTTCTATGTAGACGTGCGTACGTGCATGTCATGAGTGTGAGAGAAGGGGTCGTGATTGTGGTGGGAAAGGGTGATACAGGATGTTACATTACATATGTATATGTACATGCAGACGTCTATGCATGATATAGGTACATACATAGATGCATACACACGTTGATCCGTCTTATATCACTTATTGTGAAAAGACGTTAAATCAAGCAACGAACGAACACACGTTCATACATGCATAGATAGATACACACATAGATACATACATGCATACATACATACATACATACATACATACATACATACATACATATAACATACATACATACATACTACATGCATACACACATCCTTACAAACATATGTACGAACATACATATGTAGGTACGTACATACATACATATATACGTACGTACGTAATATGTACATTCATATATACATATATGCAGGATCACATCATGATGATGATGATTGTCATGATGATGATGGTGTTGGTGGTGGTGGTGGTGGTGGCTGTGACGGTGGTGATGGTGGTGGTGATGACGATGACGACGACGACAGTGATGATGTTGATAATGACGACGGATAATGATAATATATCTCTTCTCTTAATGTATCATATACCTCATCATTACGCGTCTAATCTCTCATGCGACGGTGTTGTTGTTTTTTTTCTTATTTCTTTTTCGTTTCTTTTTCTTTTTCAAGCAAATTGTGCGTACCATCTTCAGAGACGAGGACGCGGCCAAGGCCATCATGCTCTTGTACGTGGACGGGGTACCTCCTCCCGAGAGAGACCTCAACCGAGACATCGCCGACGCCTTCTTGGGAGACTACCTGTTCGTCTGCCCCACGAGGGACTTCGTCACGGCGTTCACGTCGCTGAAAGGCCAGCGTGACGTATACCTGTATTTGTTCCAGCACCGCTTGTCCAGCAGTCAGTGGCCGCAGTGGGTAGGCACCGCCCACCTCGACGATATAGGACCCGTGTTTGGCTTGCCGCTGGAGTTCAACTACACGCAGCCAGAGAGGGACATGGCCCGCAGGATGACCGGGTACTGGACACAGTTTGCTGAGACTGGGTCAGTGGAGTGTGTGTGTATGGGAGGAGGAAGGGGGTGGTGGTGGGGGTTAGTGTGTGTGCGTGTGTGTGTTCGTTCTTTAATTTAACGTCTGTTCACTATGAGTGATATTAGACGGGAGATAAAAATGGAGGATGAGAGGTGGGCGAGTTGCATTTTGGGGAGAGGGGAGACAGAGTAAAAGACATAAGCGAGTGGGTAAATAGAAAAATGGAACAAGTTCTTAACACTAACAATTAACATTAACAATGTGAAGGAAAAATTTAACGCTAAAATACTGACTTCATAAACTTAAAGCAATACATTAACAGGACTGTGAACCAATGATTCTGAAATTTTAACTGATAAAGACTGATCTGAAGTTACTTCTTTAAAATGAGTTTCAGAATAGTTTTCTTGTGTAAACATTTTTGGTAAAAAAAGAACGTAGTATTTTGCAGTAAAATAAACAGTGAAACAGTGTGAATTGTTCTCCGCAAATACACTTGATATTTTTACAATATTTTGTTTTCAACGCGTTTAGCTGAATACGAAAATGAACAGCAACAATCGATCTCGAATGATATATGGAAGAATACTGCAATTTTTTGCATACATTTTGAAATGAAAGTTTTATCATTTGTTGTGTCACAAACTTTTCATTGAAATGTTCATGAAATCGAATCCATGAGGCTGATTCTAGCAAGTTGCAAGCTTCTTTTACGGAAGTTTTAATACGTAATTCTATAGTTTTATCAGTGTTGTGTGCACCTTGTTTAGCTACTCTGTCTACTACTTCGTTGCCATGAAGACCAACGTGAGAAGGCACCCAGCATAAACTGATATCTATACCTTTTGTCCTTAAACGATGTATAAGATGATTTGCCTCAGTAATTAAGTCAGGTCTTGTGTCTGTATTAAAAGACTGTAAGGCATATAATACAGATTTTGAATCAACAAAGAGAACTACTTTGAAAAATACAGGTTTAAGGTCTACTAAATAATGCAACGCTTGTATAATAGCGACTAATTCCGCTGTAAATATAGATATATTTGGCCCAATGAAAAATGACTTTTGTATTTTAAATTTTGGAACGTAAAACGCTGCTCCAGCAGATTTATTTTCTAAGACTGACCCATCGGTAAAAATATGGAGGTGGGTACGGTATTTTTCATCGACGTGTTCTCTTGCTGTGCATATCGAAATGTTAATGTTTTCATATTTCTTAGCATCTGTATAATCAATATCAAAAGTGGCTTTAAGCATTTCCCATGTAGGGATAGGCGTTGTGGATAGTGTCTCAGCTATTTCATCCAAATTTATGTTAGACTGTTTGACTAAGTCAGATACATAAGTTGCAACAGTCATTTGTGATGAAATGTTGTTTGCTCGTTTTGGAAAGTCAACATCAGACCTTTGTTTACTTTCCTTGCTCACAAAATTGTCCGTTTGTGAAGTAGTTCTGACTGCAAACTTTGCTGTCGCTGGCTCACGATAGCTGTTCAGAGACAGAATTCCAGCAACTTTGTACGTTTCCAGATTTGAAGCATGGGCTGGTACACCTAGTGCAATTTTAAGACTTTTGCAGTCTAAACTTTGAATCTTCTTTAGTAAATATTTGGGTGCACTGAAGAACACTTCTTTTGCGTAAGATAATTTAGATCTTACAAGTGCCGTTGATAGATGGAGAAGTATGTTTGTATCCATTCCCCAGGGTAATCTGCTTATTATCTTTAAGAAATTTAAGGCTTTTCTTGCTTTTGTTAAAATATAATCAAAATGGACATTCCAGTTTAATTTCGATGTTATAAAGACTCCCAGAAATTTTACAACCTGTTTGTAATGGATCGCTTCACCATGCAGTCTGAAAGTAGGCAAGTTATTTAAAGTACCACCAGGATTGAATAGCATCATGTTAGTTTTTTCAGTTGACAACGACAGACCATTTTCTAACATGTAGTTTCCAAGACTATCAAGATCAGATTGATACAACTTCCTGATGTAATTCTGCGCTCTCTGGGGAGTTGTCTTTTTTAAAGTAATATTCATCCAGATGCATATATCATCAGCGTACTGTACCAAAACAACACGATTTGAGAGTACTTAAGGAAGATCATATATAAGGATATTAAATAAAATAGGTGCTATCACTGAACCTTGAGGAATTCCCATGTCAAGACATCGTGAAGAAGAATAACTTGTTCCCACTCTTGCCTGAATTGTTCTATTGGCTAGATAGGACTTAATATAATTATACATATTGCCAGATAGACCAATAGATTTCAGCTTGTACAATAAACGTGTATGCCAAACTTGATCATAAGCTTTTTTCACATCCAAAAAAGTTGCTAAAAGATTTTTTTCTACGGGTAAATTGTTGTTTTATCTGAGTTGTAAGTTTAACCATTGCTCAACTGTGGATCTCCCTTTTCTGAAACCTGCCTGGTTTACCGGAATAACGTTATTTCTATCACAGTAATGTATAAGTCTGTTTAAGACCAATCTTTCCATTAGTTTGCTCGTATGGGACGTCAAAGCAATAGGTCTGTAACTGTTTTTGTTGTTTTTAGGCTTTCCTGCTTTTAATATGGGTATAACAACAGACTTTTGCCATACCTGTGGTACAGTTCCACTCACCCAGCATTTCGGAAAAATTTTATGTAAGAAAATAATATAATTTTCTGGAAGATGCTTAATCATTTCATTTGAAACTGCATCGACACCTACCGAACTCCTTTTGTTGTGTAGAGACAAGACAGTGTTTTTTAGCTCTTCTAAGGTGATCGGAGAATTAAACCAGCGATCATTCTGAGGTATTGGATCAATGAAGATAGGGTTGTTAGCTGCCATTTCTCTGTAGTGTTTGCTGTTAGGAGACAACCCGTCTACTTTACTATTTTCAGCAAAGAGTTCTACAAAAGTTTCAGCTTTGTCCATGTCAGAAGGAAATTTGTGACATGTATCAATCATCATTATTGGACACGTGGGTAAATTGGCTCCGTTTTTCATTTGATTCATTTTTGTCCAGACTTTATGGAAATCCTTAAAATCTGAAATTTCTTTGGTGCAGTATGATGCCCAATAATCTTTCTTTGCTTCAGCAATGATTTTATTACACTGGATGTTAGCTTTTTTCATTTCCATGTGATCGTCGGGTTTTCTGCTTTTGATGTATATTTTGAATTTATCTTTTTTATACTGAACTGCTTTCTCACATTCTTCTGTCCACCAAACATTACCCAAACGATTATTGGACTTATAAGTTTTGAGTTTCGGGATGGATAACGTCTACATTTTCACTTTCATAATGCTTATATTCTTGATTAGCAAGAGCAGTCCGAAACAAGGACCAATCAGCGCGCATGTAATTATATTTTGGTATGATGTCAGGAGTGCTGTCTCTCATCCTGATGTTGTCATAAGTTATTGTTATGATGATAGGTAAGTGATCACTTCCCAAAGTATCGTTGTGAGTGTCCCAGGTACAGCATGGTACTAATTCTGGTGATAATAGTGACAGATCGATGGCTATTGCCCGGTGTTTGCAAACATCAGGAATTCTAGTGACACTCCCATCATTCAAAGGGTAAAGCGCACTGTCAACTATATTTTCTACTAAACGATTGCATGTAACAGTACAACAATCTTTTTCCCAAAACGGGGAGTGGGAATTAAAGTCTCCACCTATTAGCTATCTACCGTGCTGCAGATCCGGAATCGTACGCAGCCATTCTGTGTTGTGGTCATTTGGACCTGTTGGCAGGTAGACTGACAAAACGTTCAGGATAAAAGAATTACTTAATTGTACTGTGGCGGCACAAGCATGTAAGTGTTCAGTTGATGTTAAAACTGGGGAATTAAATATGTGATACTGCAACTCTTTAAGTATATATATCGCAGTAGCTACCTTCTTCCCGGGATTTCCTAAGTCATATATCGGAGGATAATAATAATTTTGGAAATTGGGAAGTTTGGTTGGGATAACATTAAGCGACTGCAAAATTAAAACTTCACACTGATTTGATGAGAGAAAATGTTCCAGGTATGCGGAATTGGTGGAAATAGATCTACAATTCCACTGTAAAAATTTGATTTGTGATTGTTGGCGCAATTTCATTGTTGGCTAGTCTCTGATGTTAAATTATTGGTTATTTGTTTGATAATCACGAAGACTTTGGTTTTCTATGTACGATAAAAATGGCAGAAAGAAACCATTAATTACTTAGGCTACTATTGAAAAGTAGAACAAAAATGTAAGTAAAACTATGGGGAAAAGTCCTTCCAATAGAGATAAGAGGTGATTAAGAACAGAAACAAATTACAAATAAATGAAACAATGGTATACACGCCGTCAAATGTACGGAGATTATAGTCTGACTGAGTCCTGATAGTCTGACGAATTGTCAGAGATGATGTGGAAAAAGTCCTGTGACAGGAATCGTTGATAACTGTAGATCTACTAAAACATATCATATGGCAGCCACCACGGTTCGTAGTTATCAAAATGGTGGAACCGTCCTAGGGGGAATCTGGAGGAGTGTAGCCGTGAAGAACGTGATCGTGTTGTTCTCTTAGGGGTCTCCCAAAACAAATCCCGAACGTGTCGTCCAAGGTTCCCCGCTATCACGCTGCTTCCTCTGGCAGTGGGGTGTATATTGTCGTATAGAAAGTGCTGGTTAGTACGGAGGTTTTCATGGGAAACAAAAAATATGTTTTTTATGTCAACAAACTCAGCAGACAAGAAAGCGTTGAACAAATTCCGCTGAACCTCCGAATGTGCATGTCGTGCTGATGACTATCTTTGATGTTGGGTATGTTTGTGATACATGTTTTACGCATGAAGCGAGATGTTGAGTAGTTGCTGCGATGTCTTTGTTATTCAGTTCGTGGACACCACAATGAAAAACGATACAGTCAGCAGGATTGTCAAATTTAGATAGTGTCTTGTCTAAAGAGCTTATTATGTCAGGAATGTTATTCACAGCACACGAGTCTCCTTCAAAACCGTAAGATCGTCCCAGTCGTCTTGAATTGACACCTGTCAACACCGAATCGTGGATAGTCAGAACGTAAGGAAGGTCGTGATTCTTTTTACATTGTTCTGGTATCTTCTTAGTGTGTGACGTTGAATGTTTCGGCTGTGAAGTGATGTCTTTAGCTTTTTTGATGTCATGATGTTGTTCTTTCCCGTCTTTGGTTTTTTTCTCGGTCGCTATTTTCGTGGTGTGTGTGTGTGTGTGTGTGTGTGTGTGTGTGTGTGTGTGTGTGTGTGTGTGTGTGTGTGTGTGTGTGTGTGTGTGTGTGTGTGTGTGTGTGTGTGTTTGTGTGTGTGTGTGAACAGAGGGACATGGTTCGTTGGGTGACAGATACTCGTCACGGTTTGCTGAGACCGGGTCAGTGGAGTGTATGGGGGGAAGGGAGGGGTGTATGTGTGTGTGTGTAGGTTGTTGTGTGTGGGGGTGGTGGTGTGGTGGGTGTATGTGTGTGTGTGTAGGTTGTTGTGTGTGGGGGTGGTGGTGTGGTGGGTGTATGTATGGGGGGAGTGTGTGTGGGGGGAAGGGGGTTTGGTGGGTGTAGGCGTGTGTGTGTGAGTCTGTGTATGTGTGTATACGAGTGTGTTTGTGTGTCTGTGTTTATAGGTGTGTTGGTGTATGTGTGCGTGTGTGTGTGAGTGGGAATGTGTATATGTATGAGTGTGTGTATACATACATGTATGTATGAGTGTGTGTATACATACATGTATGTATGTGTGTGTGTGCATGTGTGTTTGTGCACGCGTGTGCGTAGTTCGAATTTGTTTGTTTGTTTGTTTGTTTGAGTGCGTGCGTGCGTGCTTCTTTGTTTTGATTTTCCTTTGACTTTTGAAGCGAATCATTAAAACTTACAGATTAGACTTTTGCATTTTTAACAAATTCTAGATTTCTAAAGATTTTGTGTTTGTTTGTTTGTTTGTTTGTTTGTTTGTTGTCCATAATCTAGCATACCTATATACCTGTCGGCGTCACCAGGTTCAGTGTTGGCCGCTGCACTCTTTGACACCACCACCTCTCTCCAAGTCGCTCTGTCTTGACTTTTGTGGACAACCTCTTAAATATTCAGTCCACTGACATTGGTTATGTTCTCCATGTATGAGATTGGAAGTGTGCTTTTCTTCCTTTCGGCCTCTGTTTTTCCTTGAAAAATGGTCGCCATGAGGTCCGTGTTCTTGCTACGTGACACATAGCCAATGTATTTTAGTCTTCTCTGGATGTCTGCTAGTAATTTTCTGGTGGTATCAAGTTCTTCCAGGACACTTTCATTAGCTCTTCTATCTGTCCATTTGACACGTAGTAGACTCCGATAAAACCACATCTCTGCTGTCTCAATTCTTCTGCAGTCAGCTTTTCTCAGAGTCCAGGCTTCGCAGCGAGATCAGACATTTTAAAAAAAATTATTTTCGGCCCATTTGGTATGCCTCTGCTCATTCATCTAGTGACCTCAAAATATTTGCAAGTACCTTCTCTTCATTTGTCTAGTGACTTATCCACCTACCTCCAGACATACATACATATATTGCAGCTTGTTCATCTATGTGTGTACAGAAATCCAAACAACGCCAACGTTACGTTGTGGCCCAAATACACGAGTGCAGGAGACAGCTACCTGAAAATAACAGTGGATGGAGACAGTGTGGGACATCATCTGCGTTATCAGCAATGCAGTTTTCTCTCCACTATTCTGCCTTTACTGAGACAGCTTAAGCCTGATACATGTCCACAGATCCTTCAACATCTTCTTCGCAGTTTCTATCCTACAGTAGTCTTCAATTAATACTTCGCTTTCTTGTTGGCGTTATGAGATGGCCTTGACACACTGTTGTACAGTCAAATATTCTTTTTGTTGGCATTATGAAATATCCAATACACACTAAATGTATTGTGAAAAATTCTATGTTTGTTAACATTATGAAATAGCCTTGAGACACTAATACTGTAAAATTCTATTTTTGTTGACATTTTGAAATAGCCTTGGCACACGGCAATATTGTACAATACTACTTTGTTGACAATATGAAATAGTCTTGGCACGCTGTCATATTTGTAAAATTCTATTTGTGACATTATGAAATAGCTTTGACACACTGAAATATCATAAAATATTATTTTTGTTGACATCATGAAAGAGCCTTAGCACATGAAAATATTGTAACATTTTATTTTTGTTGGCATTATGAAATAGCCTTGGCACACTAAATTATTGTGAAATATTATTTTTGTTGACATTATGATATAGCCTTGGCATACTGTAATACTGTGAAATACTGTTTTTGTTGACATTATGAAATAGCTATGGCATATATTACTGTTATAAAATACTGTTTTTACTGCCACCACGCCCATCTTATCATTCCTTATGTAGATATTAAATGAATAACGTATTTGTCTCATTACTATGGACCAGTTATAAGAGGTAACCACTAGAATCTAAAGTTCTTAGCCTTATGTACTCAAGTGCTTTTAAAGTTCCAAGTTACGATATGCTTCATGGCATACCTGGTTATGGTATTTGTATATTCACTAAATGACAAAGGTGGAAGGGCTAGCTGGAAAATGTATCATGTGTACTGGTTTGTTTTTTTTGTTTTGTTTTGTCTCCTGCGCAAATAAAGATTCATCGGATAGCATTGTGTCGTGTGCGTGTCTCATCTGTGTGTGTGTGTGTGGTGTGTGTGTGTGTGTGTGTGTGTGTGTGTGTGTGTGTGTGTGTGTGTGTGAGTGTGTGTATGTGTGTGTGCATGTGTGTGTGTGTGTGCATGTGTGTATGTGTGTGTGTGTGTATGAGTGTGTATGTGTGAGTGTGTGTATGTGTGTGTGTGCATGTGTGCATGTGTGTGTGTGTGTGTGTGTGTGTGTGTGTGTGTGTGTGTGTGTGTGTGTGTACTGTTTTCTTGGTCTCCAATGCAAATAAAGATTCATCGGATAACACGTCTTGTGCGTGTCTCATGTGTGTGTGTGCGCACGTGTGTGTATGTGTGTGTTTGCTTGTGTCTGTGAGTATGTGTATTTGTGTGTGTGTGTGTGTGTTTGTATGTGTGTTTGTATGTGTGTGTCTGTCTGTATATGTATGTGTGCGTGTGTGTCTATATATATATGTGTGTGTGTGTGTGTGTGTGTGTGTGTGTGTGTGTGTGTGTGTGTGTGTGTGTGTGTGTGTGTGTGTACTGTTTTCTTTGTCGCCAGCGCAAATAAACATACATCGGATAACATCGTGTCTCATGTATGTGTGTGTGTGTGCGTACGTGTGTTTCTGTGTGTGTGTACGTATATGTTTGTGTGTGCGCACACAAACATGAGACACGCACAAGACGTGATGTTATCCGATGATCTTTATTTGCATTGAAGACCAAGAAAACAGCACACACACACACACACACACACACACACACACACACACACACACACACACACACACAGATGAGACACGCACAAGACACAATGTTATCCAGTGAATCTTTATTTGCGCTGCAGACCAAGAAAACAGTACACACACACACACACACACACACACACACACACACACACACACACACACACACACACACACACACACACACACACATTATATATATATAAACACACACACACATATATATATATATAAACACACAACACATGTGTATATATATAAACGCACACACACATATATATAAACACACACACACACACACACACACACACACACACACACACACACACACACACACACATATCTATATATATATATATATATATATATATGTATATATATATATATAAACACACACACAAACACATGAGACATGCACAAGACACGAAGGTGTCCGATGAATCTTTATTTCAGCTGGAGTCCAATAAAACAGTACACACCATACATTTTCCAGGTAGCCCTTCCACCTTTGTAATTTAGTGAATATACAAGTACCACAACCAGGTATGCCATGAAGCATATTGTAACTTGAATCTCAAAAAGCACTTAAGTACATAAGACTAAGAGCTTTAGATTCTAGTGGTTACTTTTATAACTAGTCCATAGTAATGAGACAAATACGTTATTCATTTAATGTATGCATAACGAATGATAAGATAGTACTGCTAGTCCATAATAATTATACAAATACATTATTCATTTCATATGTACATAATAAATGATAAGATAGTATTGCTAGTCCATAGTAGTTAGACAAATACGTTATTTAGTTAATATGTACATAACGAATGATAAGATATTACTGCTAGTTCATAGTAATTAGACAAATACATTATTCATTTAATACATATATAACGAATGATAAAATGGGCTTGGTGGCAATAAAAACAGTGTTTTATCACAGTAATGTATGCCAAGACTTTTAGAATGACAACAAAAACAGTATTTCACAGTATTACAGTGTGCCAAGGCTATTTCATAATGTCAACAAAAAAGTATTTCACAGTATTACAGTATGCCAAGGCTATTTCATAATGCCAACAAAAAATAGAATTTTACAATCTTTTAGTGTGCCAAGGCTATTTCATAATGTCAACAAAAATAGTAATTCACAGAATTACAGTGTGCCAAGGCTATTTCATAATGCCAACAAAAACAGTAATTCACAGAATTACAGTGTGCCAAGGCTATTTCATAATGCCAACAAAAACAGTAATTCACAGAATTACAGTGTGCCAAGGCTATTTCATAATGCCAACAAAAACAGTAATTCACAGAATTACAGTGTGCCAAGGCTATTTCATAATGCCAACAAAAACAGTAATTCACAGAATTACAGTGTGCCAAGGCTATTTCATAATGCCAACAAAAACAGTAATTCACAGAATTACAGTGTGCCAAGGCTATTTCATAATGTCAACAAAAACAGTAATTCTCAGAATTACAGTGTGCCAAGGCTATTTCATAATGCCAACAAAAAATAGTATATTACAATATTACAGTGTTCCAAAGCCATCTCATAATGTAAACAAAAAAAATAGTATTATACAATATTGAAGTATGCCAAAGTCATTTCACGACGTCAACAAAAATAGTATTATACAATATTAAAGTATGCCAAACTTATTTCATAATGTCAACAAAAAGAATAGTTTACAACATTAGAGTTCCAAAGCCATCTCATAATGTCAACAAAAACAGTATTTTACAATAATACAATGTGCAAGTGTATCCTACACAAAGACTTGCTTTACTGGACAGAGCGGCAGGGAAGTTTCAGTCTTTTTCTCCAAATGTTTGTATCTGGTGTTTGTTTGTTTGTGATCTTACGCTTGACAAAGGCCAGTTGGCCGAAATTTTCGCCTGTGTTGTCTTCTTGTATTAAATACGCGTTCTTAATTCTTTTTGCGTGTTTTTTCTTGTTCCCATTCTATAATGCCAAAAAATAGTATTTTCCAATGTTAAAGACTTAGTCTGCCAAAGGGTTTTTCATAATGTCAACAAAAATAACATTTTACAATATTACAATGTTCCACAGCCATCTCATAATGCCAACAAATATAGTATTTTTTCAATATTACAGTGTGCCAAAGCCATCTGATAATGTCAACAGAAATAGTATTTTTCAATATTACAGTGTGCCAAAGCCATCTCGTAATGCAAACAGTAATAGTATTTTACAATATTACAGTGTTTTAAGGCTATTTCGTATTGTCAACAGAAATAGCATTTTACAATACTACAGTGTGCCAAGGCTATTTCATAGTGTCAACAGAAATAGTATTTTACACGATTTCAGTGTGCCAAGGCTATTTCATAATGCTAACAAAAATAACGTTTTACAATATTACAGTGTTCCAAAGCCATCTCATTATGCCAATAAAATAGTATTTTTCAATAGTACAGTGTGCCAAAGCCATCTTATAATGTCAACAGAAATAGTATTTTACAATATTACAGAGTGCCGAGGCTATTTCACAATGGCAACAGAAATAGTATTTTACAATATTACAGTGTGCCAAAGTCATTTCATAACGTCAACAGAAATAGTATTTTATAATATCACAGTGTGCCAAAACCATTTCATGATGTCAACAGAAATAGTATTTTACAATATTACAGTGTTTTAAGGCTATTTCATAATGTCACACATAGTATTTTACAATATCACAGTGTGCCAAGACTATTTCATAACGTCAACAAAAATAGAATTTTACAATATTACAGAGTGCCAAAGCCATTTCATAATGTAAGCCATTTCATAATGTCAACAGAAATAGTATTTTACAACATTACAGTGTATCAAGGCTATTTCATAATGTCAACAGAAGTAACATTTTAAAATATTAGTGTGCCAAACTCCAAAGCCATTTCATGATGTCAACAGAAATAGTATTTTACAATATTACAGTGTGTCAAGGTCATTTCATAATGTCAACAAAAACAGCATTTTACAATATTACAGTGTGCCAAGGCTATTTTATAATGTCAACAAAAATAGAATTTTACAATATTTTACTCTGCAAAGTCTATTTAATGAAGCCATCAAAAATAGTATTTTACAAATATTACAGTGTGCCAAGGCCATTTCAAAATGTCAACAAAAATAGTATTTTACAATATATTACTCTGCCAAGGCTATTTCATAATGTCAACAGAAATAGTATTTTACAATATTACCGTGTGCCAAGGCTATTTCATAACGTCAACAAAAATAGTATTTTACAAATATTACAGTGTGCCAAAGCCATTTCATGATATGCCTATCAATTTACATCAGGAAGAGAGTTCTTGAATGTTTTATAGAACCAATACTGGTGTACGGTTGCGAGGCGTGGACAGTCAACAAGCAAAGCCAGAACAAGACTGAGGCAGCCGAGATGTGGTTTCTAAGAAGGATGTTGAGAGTTCCGTGGGCAGCAAAGAAGACAAACGAGACAGACTTGATGGAAGCAGACACAAGTAGATCATTCATAAGGAAGATTAGGAAAAGACAGGCAACATTTATAGGCCATTTCATGAGGAAAGGGGAATTGGAACACCTGGTCACAACAGGAAAGCTGGAGGGAAAGAGAGCACCGGGTAGACCCAGGGAGAAAACGGTGGACGGACTTGCAGAGTGGCTGGGGACAAGGAGGGTTGAAGAGATGCTTGAGGCAACAGAGATAAAGACAGATGGAAGTCCATAATCGCCAACGCCATGCAGCAGGTCACCTGATAATGATGATGATGATGACAGTGTGGCAAAGCTGTTTCATAATAATGTCAACAAAGGAAAGTATTTCACAACAGTACAGTGTGCCAAGGCCACCTCATAATGCCAACAAGAAAGCAAACTATTAACCGAAGACTAGTATAGGAAAGAGACTGCGAGGAAGCTGATGAACGATCTGTTGGACATGTATCAGGCTTGTGCTGTCTCACTAAAGGCAGAATGGTGGAGCGAAACTTGCATTGCTGGTAACGCAGATGATGTCCCACACTGTCTCCATCCACTGTTATTTTCAGGTAGCTGTCTCCTGCGCTCGTCCGTTTGGGCCACAATGTAACGCTGGCGTTGTTTGGATTTCTGTACACACACAGATGAACAAGCTGCCATATAATTATGTATGCCTGGAGGTAGGTGGATAAATCACTAGATAAATGAACAGAACGCGGTATCATCGAATATTTATGGGTCAGAGGACAGTGAGAGTGGTAGATGTTCTTGCAGCGACAAGGGATAGATTCGTATGGAGGTCTATGATCGCCAAAGCCCTGCAGCAGGGCACATGATGATGATAATGATGCGTTTACTGAAGAGAAGGTGTCAGCGAGTATTTTTCGTTTCTTGTGGACGGATGATTTTTTTCTATCAATGTTGATAACCTTATAAGATTGTTTTCAGATATTATTGTAGATATTCTTCCAGTTATAAAGATTTTGTTTGTTCGATTTAATGGATCAACTATGCAAAAGTTGGTGCTGCTTTCCTCAGTGAGAACTCCATTTGGCGATACACATCAATATTTGTGTACCTAACGGTTTACATGTGCAGTCCAGCGTTAAGAGCCAGGTGATCTAAAATGTTGTGAATATATTTAAATCTTTTGACTATGTAGAGATAAATCAACAAAAACACAAACAAACAAATAAACATACATATAAACAAGCAAACATACGAACAAACAAACAAACACAAAGTCTGTATAAACTTAAATTTGTCGAAAATACAAAAGCCTAATCTGTAAGTTTTCTGAGTCTTTTCAAAAGTCAAAGATACAACTCTGAGGAAAGAATCACACACGCGCGCGCGCGCACAGAGAGAGATAGATAGAGAGAGAGACAAGCAAGAGAGACAAGCAAACAAAAAACAAACACAAACACACACACACACGCACGCACACGCGTGTGAACACACACACACACGCACATGCACACATACATACATACACTCGTACATAAAAATAATACACATACCCACTCACTCTCTCTCTCCCTCCCTCCCTCTCTCTTTCTCTCTCTCTCTCTCTCTCTGTCTCTCTCTCTCTCTCTCTCTCTCTCTCGCACACACACACACACCCTCTCTCTCTCTCTCTCTCTCTCTCACACACACACACACACACACTTTCTTCTCTCTCTCTCTCTGTCTCTCTCTCTGTCTCTCTCTCTCTCTCTCTGTCTCTCTCTCTCTCTCTCTCTCTCTCTCTCTCTCTCTCTCTGGCCCATTCTGGGCAAAATGTGTCTGGTATCCTAAGTGCCATGCGCGCGCCCCACACACACACACACACACACACACACACATACAGTACATACACACACACAGAGATACACACTTACACATACACAGACGAACACACCTACACAAAACTAAAATTAATGAAAAACAGGATCAAGATGCCATCAATTCCAGTAAAGCTAGAAAACAACCCTTTGCCTTGCTCACTGAAAAAAACAACAGAAGCTTTTGCAGACGAGTTTGCTGAGGCCTGTCGTGTAGAAGGACTTCCTGTCTCTGGTAGAAATTATAGGGAACGAGAAGAAAAGAAAGACGTATATAAGGATCCTGCCTCTGACAATACTCACTACATACATGCATCACTCACACTTCAAGAATTGAAAGATGCTATTCAACCAATTCCAAGTAAAAAGACATCCGTTGGACTAAATGCAATTTCAAATGAGATGCTAAAAAATTTACCTGGAAATTTTGTAATCTTGCTACATAACATATTTTAAAATGCTGGAATAGTGGGAAATTCCCTAACTACTGGAAACAAACAATAATGGTTTCTGTACTAAAACCAGGTAAATGTAATAACGACTTGAAAAACTACAGGCCAATTGCATTAACGTTGCACGTTTGTAAACTAATGGAGAAAATAATCTTAAAGAGATTGATGCACTATTGTGAAAAGAATAAAATAATACCAGTGAATCAGGCAGGATTTCAAAAAGGCAGGTCACCAGTAGAAACCCTAACAAAGCTAACTAATAACAGAAAACAACAATTTGCAAGACATCAATGTGTTTTAGTTACATTTTTTTGGTCATATTTCTAAAGTATATTGGGCTGACAGATCATATTTTTGACTATGTTAAGTGTTTCTTAGAAAACAGAGTATTTCAAACGAGGATTGAAAATATATATTCCACGAAACGAATTCTTCAAATGGGTATCCCTCAGCGATCTGTTATAGCTCCCCTTCTTTTCATGATATTAATGCATGATTTATCCAGTAAAATATATCAGCGTGTAGTTTTAGCTCAATGGGCTGACGATTCATCAACACTTGTTCATCTTTTTACATCGCTTATTAGATATAAATTGACCTATGCCCAAGAAATCTTCTTCAGTGCACCGAAACACTTACTAAAAGAACTGCAGAGCATAGATTGTAAGGGTTTCAAACTTGTGCTGGGTCTTCCAATGCATGCTCCCTGTCTTCTTCGCACATGTAATGAAATCAAACTGTTGCCACTTGATGAACAAAGGAAAGTCACTTCTACTAATTTTTTGTTAGGAAACACCACCATGAAAAAAATCTCAGAAACAGAAACTGACTTTCCTAAAAGAGCTAAATCAATATTTTCACAGGTCACACTTGCAACAGACATATCTGACGTCATGAAAGGCTCAGGAATTGATCCATATATAGATCCTGTATCTATAAGACCTTCCTTTTCGCCAGAATCCAGTTGGTAACTCCAAAGAGCACGATTTGACGTACACCACACTAATTTAAAAAATGAAGATAATATCAACTTAATGGCAAGTCAGGGTAAATGTCATATAGAAGACTTTTATTCTGATCACTTGAAGATTTATACTGATGGATCAATAATTGCAAGAAAAGCAGGCTCAGCGTTTTTGATACCTGCTCTCAAAATTGAGAAATCTTTCTACATCATCATCATCGTCGTCATCATCATCATGTCAAGCTTGCTCAGCTATCCATGACACGTTTCTTCCATCCTTCTCTATCAGACATTGCAGTAGGTAGTTCATCATACTGACAGCCCGTATCATTGATCAGTTGGTTGATGAAGGTCTTCTTTGGAGGTCCTTGTCTTTGTTTGCCGTGGCTGGGTCTCCATAGTGGAACATCCCCCACCAGTTCTTCTTTGCTACGCCAGCAGTGTCCCACGAAGCACAGTCTTTGTTGACGTATTGATTTCTGATTGGTGGGATCTTACCATATAATTCTTTGTTAGTTGGATGTTCTCTCCACGATCTTTCTACATAGGATTTGATAAATCAGTCTTTACAGCTGAACTCTTTGCAATATTGATGGCTTTAAACTTTATGATAAATCTTCCTTGGACGATTTTTCAGATACTTTTTTGTGTTGATTCAAGATCAGTACTTCAGGCTCTTGAATTATCAAAATTACAAACAAGATCTGAAATGATTCTGGAAATTAGTCACTTGATTCATAGTTTATCCTTAAGAAGCGCTGATATTACTTTCTCCTGGATACCTTCTCATAGTTCTTTTTGTTATAATGTTACGTTGACAGGGCTGCCAAACGGGGAGCAAAGAACTCACCAGATTCAAACAATATACAGCTTTCTCTCTCGTTGCACGAGTGTTACACTTTAGTGGACACCTACCAAGGAAAACAGAAAAAGTATGATAAATGTCACATGAACTTAGACGTTAGCAAAATACCTAAGCAGTTTCCTGCCAGCAGAATTATACAATCCCTTATGTATAGATGGAAACTTGATGCATTCAAAACAAAATACACCAGGAACATAGTGTGTCTGTGTGGAAAGAAGATAACACATAGTCATATTCTTTCTTGCGTTAGGGTTTAACGACATATTCCTTCACTATCAACGAAGACAGTTTCTGACATTTGCCTCATCATCATTAATACATGAATTTTTTGTTAGCCTGTCAAAAAGTTCTATACCAAATTACCTTTCCTTTAAAATGTTATTTCACTTGTTCAGTTATGGTTAGTCAATTCTTAGTCGTTGTCTTTTTCACTTAGTTATTCTTGATGTTTATTCATTTTGTTTTTTAGTTTGTTTGTTTAAATCGTTAATTATGGTAACGCTATTTGTTAGTTTTACTTTCCCCTCCTCAAAACAGTTGTTTTCTGGATAACATTTTCTCAAAATCAAAACTGACAATCTTCAAATATCCTCTTCACTCCTCCTCTTCCCCCCCCCCCCCCCCCCCCCTTTTTTTTTTTTTTTCTAAAATCACTTTAGTGGATAGACATTAAATCAAAGACTACCACCACACACAAACACCTACACATACACACTCCCCACACATACACCTCACTCCCCTACCCCCCACACACACACACACACATACACACTCCACTGACCCAGTCTCAGCAAACCGTGTCCAGTATCCGGTCATCCTATTTTTAACACACACACACACACACACACACACACACACACCACACACACACACCACACACACACACACACACACACACACACACACACACACACACACACACACAACATACACACACACACTCTCTCTCTCACACTCACACACACACCCCAAACACACACAATCACACACACTCACACACACACACACACCACCACCACCACCACCACCCCACCCATCACCCACCCCCACCCCCACCCCCACACAACTCCACTTGCCCAGTCTCTTTAAGTCCAATATCCGATCATCCTATAAGCCATGCCCCTCTGTTGACACACACACAGACACACCTACACACACACACATACACACACACAAACATACACACACACAAACATACACAAACACACACGAACACACCTACACACACACTTACACACAGACACACACACACACACACACTAACCCACCCACCCACCACCACACGCCCAAACACACTCCCCCGCACCCCTACCACCCTCACCCCCTCCCCATACACACACACAATCCACTGACCCAGTCTCAGCAAACCGTGTCCAGTACCCGGTCATCCTGCTGACCATGTCCCTCTCTGGCTGCGTGTAGTTGAACTCCAGCGGCAAGCCAAACACGGGCACTATCTCGTCGCCGTGGGTGGTGCCGACCCACTGCGGCCACAGGCTGCTGGACAAGTGGTGCTGGAACAAATACAGGTATACGTCACGCTGGCCTTTCAGCGATGTGAAGGCCGTGACGAAGTCCCTCGTGGGGCAGACGAACAAGTGGTCTCCCAAGATGGCGTTTGCGATGTCTCGGTTGAGGTCTCTCTCGGGAGGAGGTACCCCGTCAACGTACAAGTGCATGATGGCCTCGGCCGCGTCCTCGTCTCTGAAGATGGCACGCACAGTTTGCTGTAAAAAAAAAAAGGAAAAAAAAAAAAACCAATGCGTGAGAGATGAGACACGTAATGTTGAGGAATAGGTATTTTAAGACGAGAGAGATATCATTATCCGTTATTATCGTCGTCGTCGTCGTCGTCGTTGTCGTCATCACTGTCGTCGTCGTCGTCTTCATCATCATCATCATCATCATCACCACCACCACCACCATCACCACCACCACCATCATCATCATCATGTAATGTTGTATATATGTGTGTATGTGTGTATGTTTGCATGCATACATGTATGTATGCTTGTATGTATGTATGTATGCATGTATGTACATGTATGTATATACCTACGTATGTACGTACGTATGTACGTACATATGTTGTATGTATCTATGTATCGTATGTACGTACATATGTTGTATGTATCTATCTATGTATCTATCTATATATCTATATGTCGCATGGACGCCTGTATGTATAGGGGTCATTCTCCTGAAGACTGGTCAGTTGGGACCACTGCTTTTAAGAAGCCAAGAGGAGAAAAGGTGAGTTTTGAGAGCGGACTTGAAGGAGACAAAAGTAGGTTGCTGACGGACTGAGAGAGGAAGTTTGTTCCAGGAGAGTGGACCAGAAAAAGAGAAGGCTCGTGGACCATAGGTATTGAGCTTAGTGCGTGGAAAGCGAAAAGTCAGAGGATCGGAGGCAGAGCGGAGGGTACGTGAGGGAACATAGATCTCAAGTAGGCTTGACAGGTAATCGGGGGCTGCGTTATTGAGGCTTTTGTAGCACATGGTGTCTAGTTTGTACTGTATGCGCTTTGATACAGGGAGCCAGTGAAGTTGTGCTAGGAGAGGAGATATGTGGTCAGCTTTTTTCTTTTTGAGTACAAGGCGTACAGCATTGTTTTGAATGCGCTGTAGGATGTGAATGGTGGAGGCAGGAAGACCGGACAGGAGTGAACTGCAATAGTCAATGCGAGACATTATGAAGGAGAGAACGAGTTTTGCAGTTGTTTCGACAGAGAGATACTTCCTGATCAGCCTTATACGATGGAGATGATAGTAGCAAGATCTGGCAGTTTGAGAAACAAAGTTGTTCATGGAGAGGGTAGAGTCAATGCAGACACCAAGGTTTTTAGCTGAATCAGAAATTGGGACTGATGTGTTACATAATGGGAGAGAAAGAGGAGGCAGCTGAGAAAGTTTCTGACGGGTGCCAATGAGGATAGCTTCAGTCTTGTCGTCATTAAGCTGAAGTTTGTTGAACGTCATCCAGTTCTTAATGTCCGAGTAACACTCAGTGGTGCGAGTCAACAGGCGCTGTATATTATCAGGTGAGTCACTGTCTTGAAGATGGGTGTCATCAGCATAGAAGTGGTGTTTTATAGAGTGGGAGTTGATGATGGTGGACAGCACTTTTTGTTGGAAAAAAATGAGCGATTTCTGAAGCTGGATTTGTGACATGAGTTCAGACTGGTAGCTCGATCACAGTTATTTCCTACATACATGACCAAAATCAATACAACCTGTTTCGACAGTGAAGAAAGAATGTAAAGGTGTCTCTGACATCAATTTTACTGAACTGTATCCATAAATGATCAATATATGCTCGGAGATCGATCATTGTCCCGAACGTTTCATACAGTGTCTACACTGTAGCGATAATAGTCGTGCGTTTAAAATAGAAGGCATTGGGAATTTCCGATGTGATCCATTAAAAACACAAACAATTTTCATAATGATTCACGTCAATAAGTGATATGAGAGAAAAGAAGAAACTGAGAAATAAATGCTTGATTACGAATTGTGGGCATGGTATCCTCAAAACCATGAAACGCTCGAGACAAACAGAGGATCTATTTCGTAAACTTCCCTGAACTTTGACAAACTTGGCGTATGAATCTCACTTTCCCTCCCGGGATTTTGCACTACTTCACAAAGGATATGTTATTATTCAGTATATTTTGAAAAATGTCACTTCATTGACCATTTTAACAAGCACATAGATGCCTTTCGAAACATGAGACACTGCAGGATATGCAACATATCATATTTCACCGAGTTCCAAACATTGTGTCAATTTATGCATTACAGTTCTGTATACTACAGATATCAAGCTTTCATTTTTAATTGACATTAAAAAAACAAATTAAATTTTGATTTTATACTTGTCATGTCACAATATTGACCAGTCTTCAGGAAAATGACCCATAGACATACGTAATAGAGTAGCATCCTGTATCACCCTTTCCCACCACATTCATGACCCCTTCTCTCACACACACGACATGCACGTATGCACGTTTATATAGGCACAGTGACACTTGTACATGCAACGCTTATAATTCGATAAGACAATCCTCTGCTCCCCCTTCTACCTCACCAGATCATAACAGATGACTTGGCATACGCCAGCACAGGACCTTACAAGCTCGTAGCACACAGACACTCACAGATATACTCACACACACGCGCGCTCACACACACACACACACACACACTCACGCATGCACGCACGCGTACATACATACACACAACCCTGAGCAAACCGATGAAGCCTGATCGTTCTGATGTTCTGACCGTTTTTCTGTTGTTCGTTAAATTGTTTGATGTTACCTTATATGATGCAATGCCTCCATGATTTCATAGATATATTCACCCCATAGAACCTCTTTATCTTATTTATTTATTTACTTATTTATTTTCATTGTTTTGTTGTTGGTGCGTTTTTTTTTCTCGTCTAAAAGCACGTATAGTATGTGAACAGACATCAAAAGAAATAACAAACGAACATGCAAACACTCATGCAGAGTTTGCATCAAGAACATGGCCACCTCAATAAGTGCATCTGAAAAAGACAGCAGATACCTTCAGATCTTCCTCAGTAAGGTCGCCAGCGTTATCGTTCAGGGGCAGATGTGGGAAAAATGTCGAGAAAAAGAAAAAACCTTCATCCTTGTTCACGCCGATCAGAATCTGGGTGTCCTTGATCTCTCCTCTGGACAGACTTTCATTGACATCTTTCAGAAGGAAATGACCATCCACCACAGGGTTTATGAATATTGCAGCGGAAGAGTTGTGCGCGAAACTTATCACGTCCTCGGCACTGAACCCGCGCAGACATTGCACCATGGTGGGCATGGAGTCTTGCGGACATCCCAGCACCTCGGAAAGTCTGTGGGTTCCTTGGGCGGCTGTGGATGGCGTCAGGATGGTGTTGGCGTTAGTCGGGATCCCGCTCTGCATGATGGCACGAGTGAAGTAGGTCATGGACAGGGGCGAAACGAGATGCAACCCCACGCTGATGGAACCCGCGCTGTTGCCGAAGATGGTGATGCTGTCCTGCCGACCTCCGAAACCGGCGATGTTGTCGTAGATCCATTTCAAGGCCAAGGTCTGGTCCATCAGCCCTTGGTTGCCCGGAGCGTCCACAGTGCCGGTGTAGAGAAAACCCAGAGCACTCATGCGGTAGTTCATGGACGCCACGATCACGTTTTCGGTGACGGCCAGTTTGGCGCCGTCGTAGAGATCCAGCGCGGAGCTGCCGAACTGAAAACCACCTCCGTAGATCCACACCATGGTCGTTCTGGGTGACGGTGACCCCGCCACTCGCGGAACCCAGACGTTGAGGTAGAGACAATCCTCACTCATAGGTGTGTTGGGTTTCCACCCCTCCAAAGCCGGAACGTTCTCGACGTACGGGGGTATGAACTGGTAGCAGCTGTTGGGTCTGGTGTCAGCTGAAAGGGTCCCGTTCCATGGATGGGCAGGCTGTGGGTGCTTGAAGCGAAGGTCTCGAACGGGAGGTTTGGCAAAGGGGATACCCCAATAGACGTCGTAGTCTTGCCCCAAGATGGTTTGTCTCAGCCCCTGAACTGGTCCCAGGGTCGTTTGCACAACGTCAGCTTGCTGGCTGCAGGTGGCGCTGATGGTCAGCATGAAGGTCAAGGTCGTTGTTGTGAAGGTCGTTCCTTTTGTCATGGTTTACCTGCAACTGTATTGATATTAATGTATTGTAGTACTACTTCTAATACCAACACTAATACCAATACTAATGCCATACTAATACCAACACTAATACCAATACTTATACCAATGCTAATACTTATACCATACTAATACCAATACTAGTACCAATTCTAATACTAATATTAATACCACTACAACTACTTATAATAATACCAATACTAATATCAATACTAGTACTAATATCATTCAGCTTAATGACGACAAGACAGAAGCTATCCTCATTGGCACCCGTCAGAAACTTTCTCAGCTGCCTCCTCTTTCTCTCCCATTATGTAACACATCAGTCCCAATTTCTGATTCAGCTAAAAACCTTGGTGTCTGCATTGACTCTACCCTCTCCATGAACAACTTTGTTTCTCAAACTGCCAGATCTTGCTACTATCACCTCCATCGTATAAGCTTGATCAGGAAGTATCTCTCTGTGGAAACAACTGCAAAACTCGTTCTCTCCTTCATAATGTCTCGCATTGACTATTGCAATTCACTCCTGTCTTGTCTTCCTGCCTCCACCTTTCACATCCTACAGCGCATTCAAAACAATGCTGTACGCCTTGTACTCAAAAAGAAAAAAGCTGACCACATATCTCCTCTCCTGGCACAACTTCACTGGCTCCCTGTATCAAAGCGCATACAGTACAAACTAGACACCATGTGCTACAAAAGCCTCAATAACGCAGCCCCCCATTACCTGTCAAGCCTACTTGAGATCTATCTTCCCTCACGTACCCTCCGCTCTGCCTCCGATCCTCTGACTTTTCGCTTTCCACGCACCAAGCTCAATACCTATGGTCCACGAGCCTTCTCTTTTCTGGTCCACTTTCCTGGAACAAACTTCCTCTCTCTGTCCGTCAGCAACCTACTTTTGTCTCCTTCATGTCCGCTCTCAAAACTCACCTTTTCTCCTCTGCATAAAATCCTGACATCACTCATCCCCCCTCTGTAGCCTGTCTCCATTCGGAGGGGAATCACGTTGTAATATATATTTGTATATAATATGCTCTCTATAATTTTCCATTGCTTTTATTCTTTTTCCCCATTTATAGCCATGTGTAAATGTGTGTGTGCGTGTGTGTGCGCGCGTGCGTAAGTGTATGTTCAGCGCTTAGATTTGATTTTTATCGAGATTTTGCGCTATATAAATATTGTAATTATTATTATTATTATTATCACTACTGATACTAATACCAATACTAATACCAATACTTAAGCCAATATTAATACTAATACTAATAATGACATTTATAATACGCCAAATCATGATATAAGAATCAAGCCAAAGCACGCACTCTCATAGTTCACCAAAGTGATTAGTCAAAATAGTTACTGTTATTTTTGTTTAAAGCCCAGCCGACTGTGTAGAGCCATACCAGGACTATAATCGTTTCAAAAACATATACAACACTTCAACAGGGGGGAAAAAGAAAAGAAAATTATGTACACATGTCAATGCATTTGCGCACATCTAATCTAATGCACATAATCTAAGGACATGCCCCTGGCGTTGGCCACTCCCTCCAATTTATCGCAGAGGGGATAAAAAAAACACACACCTGAATACAAATTTAAGCATACCTAAGAATATTAAAACATATGTACAAAACGGGCATAAATTCGGCTACCTAAAATTGCTTCTGCATATCTCATCTCCCTAGAGCCAAAAATGCACTTAATTCATGTACCCAATTATCAATCCCAGGAAAAAGTATGTAAGACTTTCTCAAACACGTACAAGTCAATGGTCCAGTAAGGCAGAAAATGACAGAAGAAATGACAGAAAGCAAAGGAACAAGGCAGAAACAAAGAGAATGACAGAAAAGAGAGAAATTTCTAGCACAGAATTTTCCAGAAGGTGGAGATACCATTTATACTGAAAGAGCCCCCGGCATCAACACGGGGGAAAAGGAGAAGTATAGCAATTGGTAGAATTAAAAAAAATATAATGCTTTGTTAAGAAACATTACTTTCCCTGTTCCCTTGAAATAACTTGATCTGTTTTGACAATAGTCGAGCCAAAGCCTACTCTTTTAAAGACACTCTCATCTACAACTTTTTGTTTTTTTAACTTTACCTCAAGGAAGTTCCCACTCTTACGAAGGTCGTCTTGTCTTATAGCAACATCAGTGTATTGTCAGACCCGTCCAAATGTCATTGCGGTTTGCTCTTTTATAGGTGTACACATCTACAAAGCTGTCACGTCAAGTACACGAAGCGTACTTAAGGTATTACATAGATTACCGAGTTCTTCAAAATAAACGCAAGCGGATTACGTCTTCTGTTGCCCGCACTGTCTGATAGCATAACGTGAAGTGTTTGAAAACGGTGCACGGCAGGCGTTACTGGAAGGCGCTTAAACGCCTGACGGCACACTGAAAACGGACCTGGTGTGTGTGTGTGTGTGTGTGTGTGTGTGTGTGTGTGTGTGTGTGTGTGTGTGTGTGTGTGTGTGTGTGTGTGTGTGTTGTGTGTGTGTTGTGTGTGTGTGTGTGTGTGTGTGTGTGTGTGTGTGTGTGTGTGTGTGTGTGTATGTGTATATGTGCGAGTCTACTGCACACGGTATCTGTTGTAATGCACTCTCTAAAGTTTCATATTGGTGTGATGCTGATGACGATGATGATCATCATCATAATGAAAAACATAATAACAACAATAATAATAATGATGATGATGATGATGACGACGATGATGGTGATGACAAAAATAAACAACAACAATAATAAAAATAATGATCATGAGAAGAAAAAGAACAACAACAAGAACAACAATGATAATAATAACAATAATAATAAAGATGATCACGATAAGTATATTATTATTACTATTATTATTATTATCATTGTTATTATCAAGAAAGGATTTTTAAAAAATCACAGCTGACTACAAACATAAACATAACTAAGGACAATAAAACGTGTGTCAAAACGAGCCTAAATTACCTAAAAATGCATCTGCACATAAAATTTCCTTGGAACCAAAAATGCACTTAATACATGTATCCAATTATCAGTCCTAAGAGAAAGTTTGTAAAGCTTTATAAATGTTAGAACACATACAGCTGAATGAACCAGCAAGGCAGAAAATGATAGGAAAAAATGGCATAAAGTAAAGGAGCAAGGCAGAAACAAAGAGAATGACAGAAAAGAGGAAATTTCTAGCACAGAATTTCCAGAAAGTGGGGACAATATTCAAACATACAGAAAGATCCCCCAGCATCCCCATATGGGAAAAAGAAAATGTTAACTCATTCCAGTTGTATGGACCACACACAGAAAAGGAATGACAATCAACTGTAGAACATCAGTATTGCATTATATGGTCGACTATCGTGGTCGATAAAATCCAGCCTAGCACTTTATTTATTTTGTGTACCCTCATGTGGGATCTCAGTCATGTTACTGAGGGGGGGGGAGTGGTGGTTGGCGCTAGGTGTCATGCGCATAGATAAGTTACTGTTGTTTGCGCAGAGCCTCTCCAACTCTCTCCACCTGCCTCCACAAGTCCAGGGCTAACCGAGGTAAGACAGCTATTCTCCTAGGAGACACAGAAGGCTGAACAGTAGATGGCAAGTCGCAGCATACGCCAAAACCACAAGCAGTGCTCTGTGGCAATGCCCTTTATGCCGTATGTGGCAGCGGGATTTTCTGTCTGGGTTTACTTACACCCATAGCCTTTCCCCACCCCAGTAGTAATCCACAAGGCAGCGGAGACAGGCAGAAGGTCGCACAGTCTACTGTCATACTGTAGCAGAGACTTAGCTCTGACCTGACACACACACATTATCAGTATTGAAGAACTGGAAAACTGATATCAGAAGCAGAACGGAGAGGTCAAGCAGGGGCGTGCACTTTGTGGTGGTCGCAGATGTAAGTAGGTGCAAAACCGTGAATCCAGTTTGTAGCAGAACGTATTGGTTTTGTATGAAATTCTTTGACTTATAAGCAGTCAGTGAAGGAACTGAAGCAAGTGAGTAACATAATCGTGCTCCGCAGAATTCTGGATATACCTAAGGTAAGTGCCAGAAGTAGCAGGCAATCATGAGAGCAGAGAGGTACGAGATGCTGCTCTACTTGACAGGCATTGGCGATCAGAACGGAAATAGATCACCATACGCATGGCAGCTGTGACGTTAGTGTATATGGAATTCGTTCTGAGCGCGGAGACGTCATCTTGAGAAAATGAAACTGAAACTGTCCTTCCACTGACCAAAATTGCTAACTGGCACTTCCTCATCCGGGCCTGTCATCACCAGCACCTAAATGTTTTCCTTGAATAAAGAGACGCTCAAGGTAGATGATTATACATGAGTATGCCAGAGCTTCTACTCTTGTGACTACCTCGGTAGTGGTGAGTTTCAGTTTCAACTTCAGTGATGACGTCTCCACGCTCGGAATGAATTCCATATGTACTAACGTCACAGCTGCCATGTGATGGAGAAGATCCAGAATGATCACGGCACAAACCTGAAGCCTGCACATAAACCCATGAGTTGGCCAGGTCTTGAGGTCCTACCTAGACAGTTCCGTAACCCTGGGGTCGTAGGGGAATGAGGTGGCACAGACGTCAACTTTTCCCGGGGCCAGTACCACGAGGGCGGCGCCCATCCCCTCACCCTCGCTTCAAATTCATATTTTATTTATATGAACTTTTTTTTTAACCAAGACTTCGGAAAGGCAAGAAGGCTAATTGGCCTTCAATGGGGGGGGGGGGGGGGGCTGGGAAATCAACCTAACTGTCTAATGTTTTATACCAAGGTAGCCGGGCAATGCCCCGCTCATTGCGATTTTCAACTGCCATGGGATCTTTAGCGTGCGCAGCCAGAAGGCACATGGGTCTAGTTTTGTTGTTGTTGATTTTGTTTTTGTTGGTTTTTTCTTTTTACTTTCATGATCAGACCGGTAACTGTTAAATGGTTAACCTTTTTTTTCTTTTCCGTTTTTGTATCTGATTATATAAGACTGTACCAGGACCATTATTCTCCTGGGTGCTTAGATAGTTCGGGAAATGTAATATGCATACAAGTATTTACATATATACATATATATATATATATATATATATATATATATAGTTGTGTGATGTGTGTGTGTGTGTGTGTGTGTGTGTGTGTGTGTGTGTGTGTGTGTGTGTGTGTGATACATATATATATATATATATATATACATATCTATACCTATAGATAGATAGATAGATAGATAGACAGACAGATAGACAGATAGATAGATATTAATCAACCCGTTTATTTAGTTTTCGTGTTTATCATCATCATCATCATCATCATCGTCGTCGTGTGCGCTGCCACATGACGTTGGCAATCATGGCCTGGCCCTCCATTTATGCATCTATCCCTTATCGCCGCAAGCACATCTTTCGCCCTCTCTGTCCTCAGTCACCTGTCCAATATTTTCTCCCTGGTTCTGCCTGGTGCTCTCTTTCCCTCCAACATTCCTGTTGTGTCCAGGTGCTTTAATTCATGCTTACACGTATATAAAATAGGCATCTTTTGGCACCAGACGCTTTGCTGCTACAGTGTATCCAGCGTCAGTATCGCCCAGACTGTTTGCTGGTATATCGTTTACCCTAACTACACAGAGCGGTGTGTACGGCCTGTTTGCACAGCCCTCCTGCACATGGCTGTTCTGGCACCACGGCCGAAAATGGCGACGCCTGTGTGTGCAATGGCGAGTCACGTCATCATCATCATCATCATCAAGTGCCTTGCCACATGGCGTTGGCGATTATGGGCTTCTATCTGTTTCTATCCATTGTTGCCGCAAGCACATCTTCCAACCTGTCTGTCTTCAGCCACTCTGCAAGTCCGTCATGATTCGTCTTGGGAAAGTACGATGATGGTTTCCCGTTGCCTTCCATCGGTTTGTGTACGGTCTCTCCGTTAGCCTTTGTCGTTCCCACGACAACCTACAAGGCAGTAGTGTGATTTTTTTTCAGGGTATACTACCTTAGCCTTATTCTCTCCCGAGATGTCCACAAGGCAGTGGCAAGTTACGTATATACATACACGCTCACACACACACACACACACACACACACACACACACACACACAACCACAACACACACACAGATACACATATATATGCATATATATATATATAATCATCATCATCATCAGGTGCCTTGCCGCATGGCGTTGGCGATCATGGACTTCCATCTGTCTCTATCTCTTGTTGCCCCAAGCATCTCCTCCATCCTCCTTGTCTTCAGCTACTCCGCAAGTCCGTCTAGCATTTTCTCCCTGGGTCCACCTGGTGCTCTCTTCCTCTCCAGCTTTCCCGTTGTGACCAGGTGCTCCTAATCCCCCTTTCACATAAAATGGCCTATAAATGTTGCCTGTCTTTTCCTAATCTTCCTTATGAGTGATCTACTTGTGTCTGCCTCCATCAAGGCAGTAAGGCGATTTTTTTTCTGGGTTTACTCCCTTAGCCTTATTCTCTCCCGAGATGTCCACAAGGCAGTGGCGAATCACGTATATAC
>JAPXFY010000014.1:68258240-68293240 GCA_030674185.1 Monoplex corrugatus
TGTGATCCTTTTATTTCGCAGGTGGTCAAGAGGTCGCATAAAGTTTAGGTTCGGTAAAGGCACCCTTTCACAGTGTGAGTCACGAACGTGCCCTGAATTCAGTGAAAGAGAGCGTTCTGCCAGGTTTTGGTGTCTCTTTTATTTGCCCCATCTCCTCATTGCCGTTCATTGTGTTTTGTGCTGTGGCAGAAGGAGACAGTGTACTTCAGAAGGCAGTCTGCAGGAAACAACGAAAACAAGAGCTTGAAAACTTGATGAAGATTGTAAAATTATGTTTGCGATGTAAAGGAAATCATTCGACAGCGTCAAGAACATTTTGATGGATGTCGGGGAAAAGAAATGCTGAAATATGTTTTCATTTTTATAACCGAATTTCTGGAGCAAGTGCAAAAATCGTAGCAAAAAATAATACCGACATATTCACAGTCATACTCTTCCTAATACGCCTTCAAGGTTTACTTTATAAATCATTCACATAAGGAAGAATAAGAGAATCAGAAAAGAAAGAGAAGAGGTTAATTTCTGTATAGAACAAAGACTCAGACTGAAACTAAACTGAAGCTGTACAACATAAACCGTATCTTGTTTACAAGTGAGTGAAACGGAGAAATTGTTTCAATTAATAGTAGTAAGAAACTCTGGGCAGAGCTGGACAGCAGAAGGTCTTCAGAGAAGAAACCCCCCGTCAACCAAGTGTTTCGGGTCCTGATTCTGAACACTCTAAGATGGCTGGGGTGCATCCAGGTCATGACTCCTTGATGCCCCTCTGCTGTAGCCATTTTTGTAAATAGAAATTATTCATAGAAATTAATTAAGTGAAATTAGTTCGGTTGATATAAACGGAATCTACGCAAAAATCGAAATAAATTGGAAGCCATTTCTTACAATATAATGTAATACATATGAAGTTTCTTAGAATACTGCTTGAAATGGAAAAAAAAGATACTATAAAGTTTGTTAAAAGTCACTTACAATACTCGGCGCAGTGGATTGCAGGACTGAGATCCCCCTCCCCCTCCATGTAGTCTCCAAATCCACTAGTTAAGATCAATTTGAAAAATATAAACAAGTGATAAACGTAACAATAAGCATAATATACGAGTAAACAGTGATCCGGTCATCGACCTTTAAACGGCCGTGTTGTTCAAATCTTGCTGTGAACAGGACACAAGGTAAGTGCTTTAAATTGTTCAGATTTCGTCAACAAACCGGGATTCTTGCATAAACTATACATTAAACATGAAGCACCCATTAACATCTTGTGAAGTCGATCCTATACCTGCCTCTGTTTTCTCACAAACAATTCCTGAGCTTCTTCCATACACAACGCATTATTATTATTAATAGCTCCCTTCTCTTCTCACAAATTTTTCTTATCTGTCGTCAAAACAGCTATTGTTCAATCTCTGCTAAACAAAGCTAGTTGGTAGAACTATGAGTGCAAGATCTGATATCTTGAGTTCAGTCCCAGCCCGCAACATTAAAACCTGGTCTGTTTACTGCCCATCTTACGTTTCCATTGTTTTGTTGGTGTCAGATTGGTGTTTGATAGGTCCCTTCTGCCCTTTCCCTGTTTCAAGACCTTGCCAACACATAGGGTTTTGTGCAGGCTCAGGAAATCTGTCAGATAATTGCTGGCATATTTGGGTGGAGCACATATGGAGCTGTCCGAGTGCAGTGAATGCCTCTTGAAATAACTCCAATAATAACTCCAATAACCTTTTATTTTCTTTGATGTGAGACAAGTTTATAATGAATGGTTTGTCGTGTTGTGATTCAGACCTTCAATGATTTATTTACTTTATTTATCTGTTCTTTTCTTTGAAGATAAGATACACAGATACACATGTCATTAACGTGTAACAGATACACATGTCATTAACGTGTAATCAAGATTGCTCCAGTGATGGACTGATATGATGAAAAAACATTGAAGGCCAGGTAAACCATAGGCTAGGTAGGACCTCAGGACCTGGTCAGCTCATGGGTTTATGTGCCGGCTTAAGGCTTGTGCGTTGATCATCATACAGGTGGCACCTGTGACGTTTCCATTGTTAAAAACATTTCATACTTGAGTAACTATCTCTCTTCTCATAACATTCATGTCATGCTTCTACAGTCGCTGAATACCATCAAAACCAAATTACCTAAAATATCCAGTTTTTATTATCCACCAATATGTGACTCTGTAAATGACGGTGGCCGTATACAGACTGCTGTGTATATTCGAGAAGGACTAAACTACTGTGAAAGAACTTCTCCAGTTCCATCATCTACCGCATTTATTTCATCATGTGCAATCATTATAAAGTTTTCCTCATCGTTAGCCGTGAATATGGCCTCTGTTTATCTACCAAGAGGTCCAGATTCTGAGAACTGTGAATGGCTAAGACATTTTAAAGATCAAGATGACAAGTGGATCATTGGGGGTGATTTTAATGCACATGGCCCATTTTGGGGAAAGCATTGTACAAACATAACAAGCAACAGGTTAATTAACAATATTGTAGATTCCAACTTATATTTACTTAATAAGGGACATGTTACCCGGATCCCTGATAGACCAACCCACAGACCCACAGCTATCGACCTCATTTTAATCTCACCATCACTAGCACCAAATGCCACATGGCAAACAGAGGATGACTTGTTGGGATCAGATCACATCCCCATACGTCTTGCCCTTAACCATACTGCTGAAATAGACACCATACCACAAGATAGTTTACCCAAGTTTAATTATAAAAACGCAGACTGAGCCAGTTTTAAGGCAATCCTTGAAAAGACAAGAACAGATCTATCTGAAACAATGAACATAAACGACATGTACGCAGTTTTTTGTAACTCTCTCCTAAGGGCTGCAAACATTTCAATTCCAAAACTTACAGTGTCAAAAATTGGAAAACATCAAGGACATGTCTGGTGGAATAAGGATTGTCAAAAGGCAGTCAACGAAAAGAAAGAAAAATACAAAATCTATTTAGCACACAGGTCACCTGAAAATCATACAGCGACGAAAAGTGCCAACATAAAGAGTAACAGAATCATAGAACAAGCCAAAGAACAATACTGAACATCTTTTTGTAAATGTGAAGTAAATGACCACGAAGATATGCAAAAGATTTTGGAAAAACTAAAATTAATGAAACACAGGATCAAGCTGCCATCAATTCCAGTAAAGCTAGAAAACAACCCTTTTCCTAGTTCATTGGAAAAAGCAGAAGCTTTTGCAGACGTGTTTGCTGAGACCTGTCGTGTAGAAGGACTTCCTGTCTCTAGTAGAGACTATAGGAAACGAGAAGAAAAGAAAGATGCATATAAAGATTCTGCCTCTGACAATACTCACTACATAAATGCTTCAATCACAATCCAAGAATTAAAAGATGCCATTCAGTCAATTCCAAGTAAAAAGACATCAGTAGGACTTGATGCCATTTCAAATGAGATGCTGAAAATTTTACCAGAACATTTTGTTATCTTGCTACATAACATATCTAAGAAACGCTGGAACAGTGGGAAAATGCCTAACTTTTGGAAGCAAACAATAGTGGTTCCTGTATTAAAACCAGGTAAATGTAATACCGATTTGAAAAACTACAGGCAAATTGCTTTAACATCACACGTATGTAAATTAATGGAGAAAATAATTTTAAAGAGATCGATGCACTATTGTGAAGAGAATAAAATAATACCGGTGAATCAGGCAGGATTTCGAAAAGGCAGGTCACCAGTCGAAATCCTAACAAAGCTAACTACTAACATTAAACAACAATTTGCAAGACGTCAATGTGTTTTAGCTACATTTTTTTTATATAACTAAAGCATACGACCAAGTGTGGCACTCCCGATTGTTACTTAAATTTAAAAGTACATGTATTGGGCTGACAGGTCATATTTTTGACTATGTTAAATGTTTCTTAGAAAACAGAGTAATTCAAACGAGGATTGAAAATGTATATTCCACAAAACGAATTCTACAAATGGGTATCCCTCAGGGGTCTATTATAGCTCCCCCTCTTTTCATGATATTAATGCATGATTTACCCAGTAAAATATCTAACCATGTAGTTTTAGCTTAATATGCTGACGATTTATGCATGTGGATGCAGGTAAATATGAAATGGAAAACTCCTTTGCTCTGTATTAATTATATGCGTAAATGTTATCAATTAGAGCTTATAAAATAGCACGATATATGGTAGAACATGGACTGCATCTGTCCTTGGAAAAAACAAAAATAGTTTTGTTTAATAGTAGAGGTAACCCAGCAAATATTCACACTTTCAAACTTGGAGATACTCTTCTTCAGTATAATGAGTCGATTAAATTCTTAGGAGTTTTCCTTACAGCAAAATTATCTTGGAATCAGCATACTGAATACCTATTAACAAAAGCTAAAAAAAAAGTTTGAATTTCTTGAAAATAGTTCGCAAGCAGACTTGGGGTCAAGATTCATCAACACTTGTTCATCTTTGTAAATCGCTTATTAGATCTAAATTAACCTAAGCCCAAGAAATCTTCTTCAGTGCACCGAAACACTTACTAAAAGAACTGCAGAGCATAGATTGTAAAAGTTTCAAACTTGTGCTGGGTCTTCCCATGCATGCTTCCTGTCTACGCACATATAATGAAATCAAAATGTTGTCACTTGATGAGCAAAGGAAAGTCGCTTCTGCTAAATTTTTGTTAAAAAATAAAACCGTCGAAAACATCTCAGAAACAGAAACTAAACTGAGATCAGATACCGACTTTCCAAAAAGAGCTAAATCCATATCTTCACAAGTCACACTTGCAACATACACATCTGACGTCTTGAAAGGCTCAGGAATTGATCTAGAAGTAGATCCTGTATCTATAAGACCTTCCTTTTCACCAGTACCCAGTTGGGAACTCCAAAGAGCTCGATTTGACATACACCACACAAATTTAAAAAAAGAAGATAACATAAATTTACTGGCAAGTCGGGTTAAATGTCATATAGAACATTTTTATTCCAATCACTTGAAAATTTACACTGATGGATCAATAATTGAAAGAAAAGCAGGCTCAGCGTTTTTAATACCCGCACTCAAAATTGATAAATCTTTCTGTATAGGATTTGATAAATCTGTCTTTACAGCTGAACTCTTTATAATATTAATGGCTTTAAACTTTATGATAAGTCTTCCTAGGACAATTTTTCAGATACTTTTTTGCGTTGATTCAAAATCAGTACTTCAGGCTCTTGAATCATCAAAATTACAAACAAGGTCTGAAATGATTCTGGAAATTAGTCACTTGATTCATAGTTTATCCTTAAGAGGCACTGATATTACTTTCTGCTGGAAATCTTCTCATAGTTCTTTTCATTATAATGATAAGGTTGACAGGGCTGCCAAAAAGGGGGCAAAAAGCTCACCAGATTCAAATAATATACAGCTTTCTCTCTCGTTGCACGAGTATTACACCTTAGAGGATACCTACGTCTGGAACCAATTCCAAGAAAAACAGAAAAAACATGATAAATGTCACATGAACTTTGAAGTTAGCAATATCCCTAAGCAGTTTCCTGCCAGCAGAAGTATCCAATCCCTTATGTATAGATGGAAACTTGATGCATTCAAAACAAAATACACCAGAAATATAGTGTGTCTGTGTGGAAAAAAGATAACACATAGTCATATTCTTTCTTGCGTCAGGATAAAACGACATGTTCCTATATTATCTACGAAGACAGTTTCTGACATATTTGCCTCTTCGTCATTAATATATGAAGTTTTTGTTTGCCTGTGGAAAAGTCCTATAGCGAATGATCTTTAAAATGTTATTTCACTTGTTCAGTGTTATGGTTAGCCAATTTTTAAGTTTCATTTCCTTTCATTTAGTCTATACATTTATACATTTTGTTTTGTCAGTTTGTTTGTTTAAATCGCTAATTATGGTAACGTTATTAGTTAGTTTTACCTTCCCCTCCTCGAAACAGTTGTTTTCTGGATCGTCTTTTCTCAAGATCAAAATTGACTCTTTTCATATATCCTCTTCATTCCTCCCTGTCCCCGGCCTTTTTCTTTTTTTTGTGTCTAAAATCACTTTAGTGAATAGACATTAAATCAAAGACCACCACCACCACCTGTGACGTTAGTTCATATGGCATTCGTTCCGAGTGCGGCGCGGAGATGGAGATGTCGTCTTGAGAAACTGAAACAGTCGACCACATTTGATACCATCGACACAGTCCTTTTCTTGTCTTTTGTTTCTTTTTTTTTTATTCTTTTTTCTTTTTTTTTTCTTTCGTCTGGAGCATACTTGCATGTATGGAATCCAATGTAGTGCTCATTTTTGGTCTCTGTCTTACCTGTCTGACCATTTCAGTAAATTATGGTAAATGAGTCCAAGGTATCGCTGATTACACTTACACATGGGTCCCAAAGTTTCTGTACTTTGGCCAGTTCTCTTCACGCTCTTCACACCACCACTCGCCTGTGTCATCAGTCAGTACATCAGATATCATTTCTATGTTGAGGGCTCCCGGATCTACAACAGTGGAAACCTTTCAACTCTTAATGGCTACCTGGTTGAACCTGGCTCTCAGTGACAAAAAAGGCTACTTACTGTGTAGCTTTCATCGGCGATCCAGCCGACTTCTTCAGCGCAACTGCTGGGTTGAGAACTGGCTTCAGTGCGCACCGCCGTGAGCGAACTCACGATAGTGCGACTGAATAAGTGAGGAGTACACCGATGGCAGCTTGTGTCGGCCTCGGTCACGGTTGAGGGTGGGGTTCCTTGCGGCGATGTAAACTTCCTCCTTTACTCCCCTCTGGAACCATCTTGCTTCTTTGTCGAGAACTTGCACATTGTCCTTTTCAAAGTGGTGTTGGGTGTGGGTCAGATGTTCTCCCACTGGAGAGGACTCACGTTTGTGTTCTTTTAATCTTTTGTGCAAGTTGCGCTCAGTTTCGCCAATACAGTGTATAACTATGGTCGCAGTCCTGGCAGTCTATCTTATATATCACCCCTGATGTGTCCAATTTGTCTGTTTTGTATTTGGGGTGGACTAACTGGCTTCTGATGGTGTTGGTGGGCTTGGCATGGACACTGACTCCCAACTTCCTGATCTTCCTGCTGAGAGCCTCAGTGACGCCGCTGACGTATGGCATGGAGACGTGCCCTCTCGAAGGGGTTGGCCGTTCAGTGGAGGGGTGGGGTATGGTTTTCTTGCCCCCGGAATGTCCCAGGCCCACTTCTGGTATCCTGACACACTGAGTACTTTTTTGATGTACTGCACCTCTTCTTCTCTAGCGGTGTCGATAGAGCAGATGGTCTTCGCTCGGTGGGTGAGGGTGCGGATTACTCCAAGCTTGTGTTCCAGTGGCTGGTGACTGTCAAATTGTAGGTACTGATCCGTGTGGGTAGGCTTTCTATAGACGGAGAAGGCGAGGCCTGTCTCCATCCGGGTGATGCGGGTATCCAACATCGCGATGCTGCCGTTCTCTTCTACATCATAGGTGAGCTTGATGGCAGGGTGTTGGTTGTTGAGATGGTTCGTGAAGTCTTCTACCACCGATCTTTTCAGTACAGTCATAGTGTCGTCCATGTAGCGGCCCCAGTAGCGTGGAGGAGTGTGGAACACGCCAAAGCTTTCTCCTCGAAATTTTCCATGAAGAGGTTGGCGACGATGGGACTCATGGGGGACCCTATGGCTGCACCCTCGGTCTGTTGGTAGAAGTGTCCTTCAAAGCTGAAGTAGGTGGTGTTGAGGCAGCAGGATAGCAGTTCACAGATGTGTTCCACTGGCAGGTTGGTGCGTTGCCGAAGGCTGTTGTCGACCTGTAACCTCCCCTGATGATGTCAATGCTGTCCTTAACAGGGACACTGGTAAACATGGCTGTGACGTCATAGAACACCAGAATCTCATCAGGTTGAGGTACAGACTTCGACAGCTTCTTCACCAGGTCTGCACTGTTTGCAATGGAATGTTCTGTCTTTCCTACCAAAGGCGAGAGGATGTCTGCAACGAAGCGGGCCGTCTCATACATCAGGGATCCTCTATAGGTGACAGTGGGACAGAGGGGTACATCTTTCTTGTGCACTTTAGGCAGTCCGTAGAACTTGGGCACATCAGTAGCTGAGGGGTACAATCTGCGGTACTGTTCTGAGGAGAGTTCTCCTGACTTCTGTAGGCCTTGCAGTAGTTTGATCAGACAGGCAGTATACTTGCTGGTGGGATCTTTGCTCAGCTGTTGGTAGGTCTTTTTGTCATCTAGCAGATTGTAAGCCTTCTCATAGTACCGCCCCTTAATTGGGTAAGATGACTGTGGCACAGCCTTTGTTGGCTGGGAGAATCATGATGGAATCCTTCTTCCTCAATCCCTGTAGTGTAAGTCTTTCATCTCTGGAAATGTTGGATTTGGGGGGGTTGCTCTGTTTGAGGATATTCACACACTCTGATTGTAAGTGTGTGGCCTCTTCTGTTTGAGGACCAATCCATCGACACGCAGTTTCAATGCTGGTAATGTACTCCGTGATGGGAAGTTTGTCTGGAGTGACCGCGAAATTGAGCCCCTTTCTCAACACTGACAATTCTGCTTATGTCAAACTTTGATCCGACAGATTCACCACCCACCTGTTTTTGATTTCTTGCGTTTCTTGGTCACTGACGGGAGTAATGGGAACGCAATCGTCATGTTTTGGTTTAGTCTGCAAATTAGCAAACTTTTTCCTGTGGCGCATGTGCATTCTATCCCATTCACGCCTGACAGTGCAGTCGGACCAGGCAACCGTCTCCGCCATGATAGTATCCGGTACACACGCACTGAGTTCATCCTTCACAGTGGCTATCTTGTTGTTGATGATAACCAAGCGACTGTTAATTTGTTTAATCCGTTCGTTCATGAGCGCACGTTGAGCACGATGGATGATGTTGTTAGCTGCCTGGCCTTTCATACTAGTTTTGATCTTAAGACTTGTAGGGCACACATTTTGATGTTTACAATGCAGCGTGAAATGAAGATGGTTCCTGAACCTGGCTAGCAATCGATGTTCCTCTTCCAGTTCTCTAAAAATGTTGATGACTTTCCCGTCGAAATCGCGTATGAGACGTTGAGGAAGTTTTAACGACTGAGGGGTAGACATAATGGCTACCTGGTTGAACCTGGCTCTCAGTTACAAAAAAGGCTACTTACTGCGTAGCTTTCATCGGCGATCCAGCCGACTTCTTCAGCGCAACTGCCGGGTTGAGAACTGGCTTCAGTGCGAAATTTCTAAACCTTCTGACTGCTTTATTAAAATCCAGAAGTGGATGATACACGATAAGCTACAGTTGAATGGAGATCAGACTGAAACAATGCTCATTGGCACCAAGTATAGATTCCAGTGTAACATTTAGTGCTATTCAACTAGATGACAACATTATTGTGCTTTTGATTTAAAACAACCAGACTAGACGAATTGGACAGAGCGGTCAACGCCAGGGGCATCTCCTCAGATTATTTGCACGAATGCTTCGATATGTTTACTTACTTTCTTTTCCTTTCTCATACTGTACAGGGCAGCAGGGAGGTTTCAGTCTTTTTACCATAATTTTTGTGTCTGGTGTTTGTTTCTTTGTGACCTTACGCTTGAGAAAGGCCAGCTGGCCGAAAATGTCAAAAACTATATAAAAAAAAAACTGGTTGTATTAGATACGTGTCCTTTTTTGTGTTTTCTTGTTATTTTTTGTTTGTTTGTTTTTTGTTTCTTGTTTGTTTGTTTGTTGTTTTGTTTTTGTTTGTTTTGGTTCCTGTTTGCTTGAGCGCAGGCTGTTACACTTGTTTTGGATTTCGTATGACTTTCTGATTTAGTCAAGAACTTGGTGTTGTTTTTGATCCTCAGTTCTCCATGAAGACATAAGCAAGGTAACCCTGTCAGTCTTGTTACTACTAACTGTGGTGTTTCCGTTATGATCGCTGGTATCTTTGAAATATAGCAGCATCTTGTCTCGTATTGATTATCGTAACTCTCTGCTCTCTGGATTGCCTGCTTTTTCTGTCACTTGCCTCTAGTGTATCTGGAACATTGTGGCCAGGCTTTTCCTTTGAAACAAGGGGCACGATCATGTTACTCACTTGCTTCTGTTCCTCCACTGGCTGCCTGTGTCTCAAAGACTTTCATACAGAACGGATACGTTCTGCTACAAATTGTATTCACGGTTTTGCACCTGCTAACATTTGCGACCACCTCAAAGTGCACGCCACTGCTTGACCTCTCCGTCCTGTTTCTGATATTAGTTGTTTTCCAGTTTTTCAACACTAATAATGTGTGTGTCAGGTCAGAGCTAAGTCTCTGCTACAGTATGACAGTACACTGTACGGCCTGCTGCCTGTTTCCGCTGCCTTGTGGATTACTCCTTGGGTGGGGAAAGGCTATAGGAGTAAACCCAGACAGAAAATCCCGCGGCCGTATACTACAGAAAGGGCATTACCACAGAGCACTGCTTGTGGTTTGGGCCATATGATGCGACTTGCCATCTACTGTTCAGCCTTCTGTGTCTCCTATGAGAATAGCTGTCTTACCTCGATTTGCCCTGGACTTGTGGAGGCAGATGGAGAGAGTTGCTGAGGCTGTGCGCAAACAACAGTAACTTATCTATGTGCATGGCACATTTTTTAAATCCCTTGGTGATAACAATAAAAACAGTAATAGTAATAGTAATGATGATGATTATGATGATTATGATGATGATGATGATGATGATGATGATGATGATGATGATGATGATATCATCGTAATTATCGTTATCATCGTTCTTCTTTTCTTCATATCATTTTTTATATTATCGTTATTATTATCATCATCATCATTATCATCATCATTATATTATTATTATTATTATTATTATTATTATTATTATTATATTGTTATTATTGTTGTTATTATCGTTATTATTATTTTTATTATTGTTATTGTTATTATTATTATTATTGTAACAATCATTATTATTATTATTATTATTATTGTTCTTATTGATATTGTCAACATTATTATTATCATTATTGTTATTGTTGTTGTTATTATCATTATTTTTATGTTTTTTCAGTGTTGTTGTCATTATCATTTAAAAAATTATCATCATCGTCATCAGCATCACACATCATGAAACTTTTAGAGAACGCATCACAACAGACACCCTGTGCGGTCGACTCGCTTCAGCATCAGCGCATAGGAGGAATGTACACACACACACACCACACACACACACACACACACACACACACACACACACACACACACAACACACACACACACACACACACACACACACATACACACACACACACACACACATACACACACACACACACACACACACACACACACACACACACACACACACACACACACACACACACAACACACACACACACACACACACACACACACACACACACACACACACACACACACACACACACACACACCAAACAGACACCCTGTGCGGTCGGTCCGTTTTCAGTGTGCCGTCATGCGTTTAAGCGCCCTCCAGTAAAACCTGCCGTGCATGGTTTTCACACGCCCCACGTTATGCCATCGGCTGGTAGGGGCAGCAGAAGAGGTAATCCACTTGGGTTTGTTCTGAAGGACTCAGCAGCCTATATAATACCTTCAGTACGCTTCGTGTACTAGACGTGTTAGCTTTGTAAATGTGGACACCTATAAAAAAGCAAAAGGCAATGACATTTGGACAGGTCTGACAATATACTGATGTTGCCATAATTGAAGACAACGTCGGAAGACTGGGAACGGCTGGTACGGGCGGGCAGCAGAAGAGGTATTCTGCTTAGGTTTGTTCTGAAGGATTCACCAGAAAGAGAGTCCTTGAATGTTATATAGAACCAATACTGTTGTACGGATGCGAGGCATGGACAGTCAGCAAGCAAAGCCAGAGCAGGATTGAGGCAGCCGAGATGTGGTTTCTCAGAAGAATGTTGAGAGTTCTATTACAGGAATTCCTTAGGGCGGCAGATGTATTGAGACACTATTTGATGTTCCAGTAGAATGGATCGGTAAATTAAAGGCAAACACCACAGGCCACTAGTAGGTATCGCATTTTGAAAGTAATGGTCAGTGGCCATTGTCCAGTACTAAAACCTTTCGCAGTTGGGCACAGAAACGGAATAAGGCTGTAATGGGGGCAAGAGGAAATAAATAGACATTAGACTGGATGGATCAATACCCTAGACCGTGAAGTGACCGCACCAAAGACCAGAAGCAAATATCAAGAAATAACGCCATTATTCTCCACGTTGGGGAGTTGGACAGATTCTAAGGGGTGACACTTAGCAGTAAAAGTCACCGTCCGAAACAGACTTTTGAAAATGGCATGTTAATTGGCCGAAGGTAACGTTAGATGTAACCACCACAATGTCAGGATTAAACTTCGAATCATTCAAACTTGAAGTCAGGCTTTAGAAACGCGGTCAGCTAATCACACGTTCAAACTTGAAGTCAGGCTTTAGAGAAGCGGTCAGCTAATCACACGTTCAAACTTGAAGTCAGGCTTTAGAGACGCGGTCAGCTAATCACAGGCGGTCCTATTGATGGTCAGGGAGGGAAAGCGTCCTGACCTGAATCACCTTCTATAAAAGGAATAGTCAGTCAGCCTCTGGGCGCTCTTTTGGGGAAACCAGCTTCCAAGCTACCTCACAGGTATGTGACCCACGTTTTAATTTGTATTCTTGTTAGGTGTTAAGGTTAGGGTTAGAAGTTAGAAGCATGTTTTACATTTCAGGAAACAGAAAGAATAGAGTTGGACAGAAGGAAATGTTCAGTATGCTTGTAACATGTAATCTGGTGAAGATTCGTTGTGCATTTTAGGATTTAGGGCCAGTAGGACCTAGGCCAGTAAGAACGGTGACTTATGTCTTACGTTGAAGTTGATCAATTAAATAAATGTGTTGTATTTATCATTTCATGTGTGGACTACCTTTGAGAATCCTTGTCTAGTGTGGTTAGTGCGTTTTCCTCTCCTCACACTCTCCTTCTTTGTTGAGTGCATGATTTCCAAGTAGAAAAACAATTCTTCATAATCATCCTCAATTCCTTATACACATCATCGCAAATTCCTTCTTGCGATAGTTCCATGGACGGCGGGGAGGACAACCGAGACGGTCTTGATGGTAGCAGACACAAGTAGATCACTCATAAGGAAAATTAGGAAAAGACAGCAACATTTATAGGCCATTTTATGAGGAAGGGGGATTTGGAGCACCTGGTCACAATGGGAGGGCTGGAGGGAGGGAGAGCACCAGGTAGACCCAGGGAGAGAATGCTGGACGGACTTGCGGAGTGGCTGGGGATAAGGAGGGTGGGGGAGATGCTGGGGGCAGCGAGAGATAGAGGTGGTTGGAAGTCCATGGTCGCCAACACCATGTGGCAGGGCACCTGATGATGATGATTAGTATTGGTATTAGTGTTGGTATTAGTGTTAGTATTGATATTACCACTAGTATTGGTATTAATAGTAGTATTGGTATTGGTATTCGTAGTAGTGTTGGTATTAGTATTGGTATAAGCATTGGTATGGTACTAGCATTGGTATTAGTATTAGTATTGTTCTTAGAATTTGTATTTGTATTAGTATTGGTATTAGTATTGGTATTAGTATTAGCATTATTATTGGTATTAGTACCTTATTACTATTGGTATTACTATTGGTATCAGTACTGGTGTTAGTACTGGTATTAGTGATAATACTATACAACGTTTAAATCATTACAGTTGCAGGTAAACCATGACAAAAGGAACGACCTTCACAACAACGGCCTTGACCTTCATGTTGACCATCAGCGCCACCTGCAGCCAGCAAGCTGACATTGTGCAAACGACCCTGGGACCAGTTCAGGGGCTGAGGCAAACCGTCTTGGGGCAAGACTACGATGTCTACTGGGGTATCCCCTTTGCCAAACCTCCCGTAGGAGACCTTCGCTTTAAACATCCACAGCCTGCCGATCCGTGGAACGGGACCCTTTCAGCTGATACCAGACCCAACAGCTGCTACCAGTTCATCCCCCCGTTCGTCGACAACGTTCCGGCTTTGGAGGGGTGGAAACCCAACACCCCTATGAGTGAGGATTGTCTCTACCTCAACGTCTGGGTTCCGCGAGTGGCGGGGTCACCGTCACCCAGAACGACCATGGTGTGGATATACGGGGGTGGTTTTCAGTCTGGCAGCTCCACACTGGATCTCTACGACGGCGCCAAACTGGCCGTCACCGAAAACGTGATCGTGGCGTCCATGAACTACCGCCTGAGTGCTCTGGGTTTTCTCTACACCGGCACCGCGGACGCTCCTGGCAACCAGGGGCTGCTGGACCAGACCATGGCCTTGAAGTGGATCTACGATAACATCGTTGGTTTCGGAGGTCGGCAGGACAGCATCACCATCTTCGGTAGCAGCGCGGGGTCCATCAGCGTGGGGTTGCATCTCGTTTCGCCCCTGTCCATGACCTACTTCACTCGTGCCATCATGCAGAGCGGGATCCCGACTGACGCCACCGCCATCCTGACGCCATCCACAGCCGCCCAAGGAACCCACAGACTTTCCGAGGTGCTGGGATGTCCGCAAGACTCCGTTACCACTATGGTGCAATGTCTGCGTGGGTTCGGCGCCGAGGACGTGATAAGTTTCGCACACAACTCTTCTGCTGCAATATTCATAAACCCGTGGTGGATGGTCATTTCCTTCTGAAAGATGTCAATGAAAGTCTGTCCAGAGGAGAGGTCAAGGACACCCAGATTCTGATTGGCCTGAACAAGGATGAAGGTTTTTTCTTTTTCTTGACATATTTCCCGCATCTGCCCCTGAACGATAACGCTGGCGACCTTACTGAGGAAGAGCTGAAGGTTTCTGCTGTTTTTGTCTTGTTTTTTGTTGTTGTTTGTTTGTTTGTTTGTTTTTTGTTTTGTTGTTGTTGTTTTTTTTAGATTTTTATGGCACTTATTTAGGTATCCATGTTTTTGGTGAAAACTCTGCATGAGTGTGTGCATGTTCGATATTTCTTTTAACGTCTATTCATATAAGTGCTTTAAGACGAGAACAAAAATGATGTAAATAAATAAATAAGATAAAGGGGTGTCTATGGGGTGAATGAATCTATGAAATCATGAAGGCATTGCATCATATAAGATAATATCAAACAATTTAACGAACAAGAGAAAAACAATCAGAACATTAGAACGATCAGGCTTCATCGGTTTGCTCAGGTTTGTGTGTATGTATGTATGCGTGCGTGCATGCATGCATGTGTGTGTATGTGTGTGTGTGTGTGTGTGTGTGTGTGTGTGTGTGTGTGTGTGTGTGTGTGTGTGTGTGTATGTGTGTGTGTCGTTCTTTGATTTTGTGTGTGTGTGTCGTCTTTTCATCCTGCGGGCCATGTCCCTCTCTGGCTGCGTGTATATATATGTGTGTGTGTGTGTGTGTGTGTGTGTGTGTGTGTGTGTGTGTGTGTGTGTGTGTGTGTGTGTGTGTGTGTGTGTGTGTGTGTTTGTGTGCTACGAGCATGTAAGGCCCTGTTCTGGCGTATGCCAAGTCATCTGTTATGATCCTGTGAGGTAGAAGGGGGAGCAGAGGATTGTCTTATCGAATTAAAAGCGTTGCATGTACAAGTGTCACTGTGCCTATGTAAACGTGCATACGTGCATGTCGTGTGTGTGAGAGAAGGGGTCATGAATGTGGTGGGAAAGGGTGATACAGGATGTTACTTTATTACATTGGCCCTATGTCTGTACATACAGACGTCCAAGCAAGATATGGATACATACTTAGTTACATACATTCATAAGTACATACATTCATAAGTACATACATACATAAGTACATACATACATACATACATACATACATACATCCACACATCCATACCTACCTACATTCATTCATACATACATACATACATACGTACACATATGCATACATACATACTACATGCATACATACATACTACATGCATACATATGTACGTACGTGCATATGTATTTACGTACGTACATACATATATATTTACGTACGTAATATATACATTCATGCTGAGAGTTTTCTTGTTTCAGCCATATAGGCGTTACTTAATTTTATGACCATTGTTTTGTGAAATTATAATAGGCACAATCTTATTATAATTTACACATATATCACGCCTAAACGAATATTATCCATCAAGGAATTTCACTTACTTTTTGTTAGGCCTGATCGGTTCAGCGAACCCTCGTCAGACTGGTGGGCAGAGGCTTGTTGTAGAACTATTCAGCTGTGAGAACACTTCTCACTATCCGTGTGTGACCCCATTCTGATTTTCTGTTCATCAGTGGGTTGCTTGGGGCGTTGTGTATTTGGACTGCTTCACTGATTTGTCGGTCCAATGCACTTTTATGTTTGCCTGTCACTGTCATCACAAACTCGGGTGTGTTTTCTTCATGTTTGTGTGTAGTATTAACATGTCTATAGAGGACTGAGTCATTATCTTTGTTCTTATAGGCTGCCATGTGTTCTAACCCCCTACTGTAGCCATTACGGGCGGTCTCTCCATAGTAAACAGATTTACATTTATCACACACTATTTGATATGTGATACTGTTTGCCCTGCATCCCCCCTTCTCACTCCCTGCACATACCATACAATTTTGTTGGTCATTACATTTTCTGTTGGGAAACGGGTGGGATCGCTGGAGGATGTTTTTGATTGACTTCCCTGATGTCTCTACTACTCTTATCTTTATGTTAGTTTTCTTGATTTCACATTCAAAGTCTTTCTTCAGTTTGGATTTTGGTGTTGGAGGGACAAAGACTACGCTCTCATATCCTCCTTTCTTATACCATTCCTGTTTATTCTTTCTCTTTTCCTCTCTCCTCTCTGCTCTCTTCCAACCTTTCGGCCTGTACATCGGCTGTTCCCCTTCTTCATCTTTGTTTCTGATCTTTTCATAAGCTGCCAGGGCAGATTTGACTATTTGGGTCTTAAACTTCTTGCTGTAGCCGCAACTGAAGAAAGACTTTGAATGTGAAATCAAGAAAACTAACATAAAGATAAGAGTAGTAGAGACATCAGGGAAGTCAATCAAAAACATCCTCCAGCGATCCCACCCGTTTCCCAACAGAAAATGTAATGACCAACAAAATTGTATGGTATGTGCAGGGAGTGAGAAGGGGGGATGCAGGGCAAACAGTATCACATATCAAATAGTGTGTGATAAATGTAAATCTGTTTACTATGGAGAGACCGCCCGTAATGGCTACAGTAGGGGGTTAGAACACATGGCAGCCTATAAGAACAAAGATAATGACTCAGTCCTCTATAGACATGTCAATACTACACACAAACATGAAGAAAACACACCCGAGTTTGTGATGACAGTGACAGGCAAACATAAAAGTGCATTGGACCGACAAATCAGTGAAGCAGTCCAAATACACAACGCCCCAAGCAACCTACTGATGAACAGAAAATCAGAATGGGGTCACACACGGATAGTGAGAAGTGTTCTCACAGCTGAATAGTTCTACAACAAGCCTCTGCCCACCAGTCTGACGAGGGTTCGCTGAACCGATCAGGCCTAACAAAAAGTAAGTGAAATTCCTTGATGGATAATATTCGTTTAGGCGTGATATATGTGTAAATTATAATAAGATTGTGGGCCTATTATAATTTCACAAAACAATGGTCATAAAATATATACATTCATATATACATATACATGTATGCAGGATTACATCGTGATGATGATGATTCTCATGATGATGATGGTTGTTGGTGGTGGTGGTGTGGTGATAGTGGTGTTGGTGGCTGTGGCGGTGGTGGTGGTGGTGGTGGTGACGACGATGACGATGACGACAATGATGATGTTGATGATGACGATGATGACAACGATGGCGATGACGACGGATGATTATGATTATATTTCTCTCGTCTTAATGTGCACTATTCCTCAACATTACGTGTCTCATCTCTCACGCAATGGTTTGTTTGTTTTTTTGTCTTTTTTTTTTAAAGCAAGCTGTGCGTGGCATCTTCAGAGACAAGGACGCGGCCGAGGCCATCATGCACTTGTATGTGGACAGTGTACCTCCTTCCGAGAGAGACCTCAACCGAGACTTCGCAGCCGCCATCTTGGGAGACCAATTATTTGTCTGCCCCACGAGAGACTTCGTCACGGTCTTCACATCGCTGAAAGGCCAGCGTGACGTATACCTGTATTTGTTCCAGCACCGCTTGTCCAGCAGCCTGTGGCCGCAGTGGGTCGGCACCACCCACGGCGACGAAATGGTGACCGTGTTTGGCTTGCCGCTGGAGTTCAACTACACACAGCCAGAGAGAGACATGGCCCGCAGGATGACCGGGTATTGGACACGGTTCGCTAAGACTGGGTCAGTGGATTGTGTGTGTGTGGGTGTGTGTGTAAGGTGGAGGGTGTCTTGTGTGTTTCGCACGTGTGTGTGTGTGTGTGTGTGTGTGTGTGTGTGTGTGTGTGTGTGTGTGTGTGTGTGTGTGTGTGTGTGTGTGTGTGTGTGTGTGTGTGTGTGTGTGTGTGTGTGTGTGTGTGTGTGTATTACCTTCAAAAAAGGAACACATCTATATGTAAAGTAAAGTAAATAAATAAAGGTCTAAATCACAACACAACTAGCTATTCTGCATAAACTCGTCTCACATGACAGAACCCCCCTCCTCCTCCTAGTCAGTGCCCAAATGCTCAGCTGTAAACAACGAGCATCGACCGGGAATCGAACGTGGGTCACCCACTTGGCAGGCGAGTATTCTACCACTAGACCACCGATGCTATAATATCTTAAAACAATCTTATAAGGTTATCAACATTGATAGATAAAAGGAAAACATCAGTGCACAAGTGGCTAAAAATATTCGCTGACATCTTTCCTTCAGTCATCCCATCATCATTATGTGCCCTGCCGCAGGGCGTTGGCGACCATAGACCTCCAAACGAATCTATCCCTTGTCGCTGCAAGAACATCTACCACTCTCCCTGTCCTCTATGACCTATAAATATTCGATGATACCACGTTCGGTTCATTTATCTAGTGACTTATCCACCTACCTCCAGGCATGCATAATTATATGGCACCTTGTTTATCTGTGTGTGTACAGAAATCCAAACAACGCCAACGTTACGTTGTGGCCCAAACGGACGAGCGCAGGAGACAGCTACCTGAAAATAACAGTGGATGGAGACAGTGTGGGACATCATCTGCGTTACCAGCAATGCAGTTTTTTCTCCACTATTCTGCCTTTACTGGGACAGCAAAAGCCTGATTCATGCCCCACAAATTTTTTATCAGCTTCCTCGCAGTCTCTTTCCTACTCTACTCTTCAATTAATAGTTTGCTTTCTTGTTGGCATTATGAGGTGGCCTTTAGTCTTCAATAAATAGTTTGCTTTCTTCTTGGCATTATGAGGTGGCCTTTAGTCTTCAATAAATAGTTTGCTTTCTTCTTGGCATTATGAGGTGGCCTTTAGTCTTCAATACATCTCAGAAACAGAAACTAAACTGAGATCAGATACCGACTTTCCAAAAAGAGCTAAATCCATATCTTCACAAGTCACACTTGCAACATACACATCTGACGTCTTGAAAGGCTCAGGAATTGATCTAGAAGTAGATCCTGTATCTATAAGACCTTCCTTTTCACCAGTACCCAGTTGGGAACTCCAAAGAGCTCGATTTGACATACACCACACAAATTTAAAAAAGAAGATAACATAAATTTACTGGCAAGTCGGGTTAAAATGTCATATAGAACATTTTTATTCCAATCACTTGAAAATTTACACTGATGGATCAATAATTGAAAGAAAAGCAGGCTCAGCGTTTTTAATACCCGCACTCAAAATTGATAAATCTTTCTGTATAGGATTTGATAAATCTGTCTTTACAGCTGAACTCTTTATAATATTAATGGCTTTAAACTTTATGATAAGTCTTCCTAGGACAATTTTTCAGATACTTTTTTGCGTTGATTCAAAATCAGTACTTCAGGCTCTTGAATCATCAAAATTACAAACAAGGTCTGAAATGATTCTGGAAATTAGTCACTTGATTCATAGTTTATCCTTAAGAGGCACTGATATTACTTTCTGCTGGAAATCTTCTCATAGTTCTTTTCATTATAATGATAAGGTTGACAGGGCTGCCAAAAAGGGGGCAAAAAGCTCACCAGATTCAAATAATATACAGCTTTCTCTCTCGTTGCACGAGTATTACACCTTAGAGGATACCTACGTCTGGAACCAATTCCAAGAAAAACAGAAAAAACATGATAAATGTCACATGAACTTTGAAGTTAGCAATATCCCTAAGCAGTTTCCTGCCAGCAGAAGTATCCAATCCCTTATGTATAGATGGAAACTTGATGCATTCAAAACAAAATACACCAGAAATATAGTGTGTCTGTGTGGAAAAAAGATAACACATAGTCATATTCTTTCTTGCGTCAGGATAAAACGACATGTTCCTATATTATCTACGAAGACAGTTTCTGACATATTTGCCTCTTCGTCATTAATATATGAAGTTTTTGTTTGCCTGTGGAAAAGTCCTATAGCGAATGATCTTTAAAATGTTATTTCACTTGTTCAGTGTTATGGTTAGCCAATTTTTAAGTTTCATTTCCTTTCATTTAGTCTATACATTTATACATTTTGTTTTGTCAGTTTGTTTGTTTAAATCGCTAATTATGGTAACGTTATTAGTTAGTTTTACCTTCCCCTCCTCGAAACAGTTGTTTTCTGGATCGTCTTTTCTCAAGATCAAAATTGACTCTTTTCATATATCCTCTTCATTCCTCCCTGTCCCCGCCTTTTTCTTTTTTTTGTGTCTAAAATCACTTTAGTGAATAGACATTAAATCAAAGACCACCACCACCACCTGTGACGTTAGTTCATATGGCATTCGTTCCGAGTGCGGCGCGGAGATGGAGATGTGTCTTGAGAAACTGAAACAGTCGACCACATTTGATACCATCGACACAGTCCTTTTCTTGTCTTTTGTTTCTTTTTTTTTTATTCTTTTTTTCTTTTTTTTTTCTTTCGTCTGGAGCATACTTGCATGTATGGAATCCAATGTAGTGCTCATTTTTGGTCTCTGTCTTACCTGTCTGACCATTTCAGTAAATTATGGTAAATGAGTCCAAGGTATCGCTGATTACACTTACACATGGGTCCCAAAGTTTCTGTACTTTGGCCAGTTCTCTTCACGCTCTTCACACCACCACTCGCCTGTGTCATCAGTCAGTACATCAGATATCATTTCTATGTTGAGGGCTCCCGGATCTACAACAGTGGAAACCTTTCAACTCTTAATGGCTACCTGGTTGAACCTGGCTCTCAGTGACAAAAAAGGCTACTTACTGTGTAGCTTTCATCGGCGATCCAGCCGACTTCTTCAGCGCAACTGCTGGGTTGAGAACTGGCTTCAGTGCGCACCGCCGTGAGCGAACTCACGATAGTGCGACTGAATAAGTGAGGAGTACACCGATGGCAGCTTGTGTCGGCCTCGGTCACGGTTGAGGGTGGGGTTCCTTGCGGCGATGTAAACTTCCTCCTTTACTCCCCTCTGGAACCATCTTGCTTCTTTGTCGAGAACTTGCACATTGTCCTTTTCAAAGTGGTGTTGGGTGTGGGTCAGATGTTCTCCCACTGGAGAGGACTCACGTTTGTGTTCTTTTAATCTTTTGTGCAAGTTGCGCTCAGTTTCGCCAATACAGTGTATAACTATGGTCGCAGTCCTGGCAGTCTATCTTATATATCACCCCTGATGTGTCCAATTTGTCTGTTTTGTATTTGGGGTGGACTAACTGGCTTCTGATGGTGTTGGTGGGCTTGGCATGGACACTGACTCCCAACTTCCTGATCTTCCTGCTGAGAGCCTCAGTGACGCCGCTGACGTATGGCATGGAGACGTGCCCTCTCGAAGGGGTTGGCCGTTCAGTGGAGGGGTGGGGTATGGTTTTCTTGCCCCCCGGAATGTCCCAGGCCCACTTCTGGTATCCTGACACACTGAGTACTTTTTTGATGTACTGCACCTCTTCTTCTCTAGCGGTGTCGATAGAGCAGATGGTCTTCGCTCGGTGGGTGAGGGTGCGGATTACTCCAAGCTTGTGTTCCAGTGGCTGGTGACTGTCAAATTGTAGGTACTGATCCGTGTGGGTAGGCTTTCTATAGACGGAGAAGGCGAGGCCTGTCTCCATCCGGGTGATGCGGGTATCCAACATCGCGATGCTGCCGTTCTCTTCTACATCATAGGTGAGCTTGATGGCAGGGTGTTGGTTGTTGAGATGGTTCGTGAAGTCTTCTACCACCGATCTTTTCAGTACAGTCATAGTGTCGTCCATGTAGCGGCCCCAGTAGCGTGGAGGAGTGTGGAACACGCCAAAGCTTTCTCCTCGAAATTTTCCATGAAGAGGTTGGCGACGATGGGACTCATGGGGGACCCTATGGCTGCACCCTCGGTCTGTTGGTAGAAGTGTCCTTCAAAGCTGAAGTAGGTGGTGTTGAGGCAGCAGGATAGCAGTTCACAGATGTGTTCCACTGGCAGGTTGGTGCGTTGCCGAAGGCTGTTGTCGACCTGTAACCTCCCCCTGATGATGTCAATGCTGTCCTTAACAGGGACACTGGTAAACATGGCTGTGACGTCATAGAACACCAGAATCTCATCAGGTTGAGGTACAGACTTCGACAGCTTCTTCACCAGGTCTGCACTGTTTGCAATGGAATGTTCTGTCTTTCCTACCAAAGGCGAGAGGATGTCTGCAACGAAGCGGGCCGTCTCATACATCAGGGATCCTCTATAGGTGACAGTGGGACAGAGGGGTACATCTTTCTTGTGCACTTTAGGCAGTCCGTAGAACTTGGGCACATCAGTAGCTGAGGGGTACAATCTGCGGTACTGTTCTGAGGAGAGTTCTCCTGACTTCTGTAGGCCTTGCAGTAGTTTGATCAGACAGGCAGTATACTTGCTGGTGGGATCTTTGCTCAGCTGTTGGTAGGTCTTTTTGTCATCTAGCAGATTGTAAGCCTTCTCATAGTACCGCCCCTTAATTGGGTAAGATGACTGTGGCACAGCCTTTGTTGGCTGGGAGAATCATGATGGAATCCTTCTTCCTCAATCCCTGTAGTGTAAGTCTTTCATCTCTGGAAATGTTGGATTTGGGGGGGTTGCTCTGTTTGAGGATATTCACACACTCTGATTGTAAGTGTGTGGCCTCTTCTGTTTGAGGACCAATCCATCGACACGCAGTTTCAATGCTGGTAATGTACTCCGTGATGGGAAGTTTGTCTGGAGTGACCGCGAAATTGAGCCCCTTTCTCAACACTGACAATTCTGCTTATGTCAAACTTTGATCCGACAGATTCACCACCCACCTGTTTTTGATTTCTTGCGTTTCTTGGTCACTGACGGGAGTAATGGGAACGCAATCGTCATGTTTTGGTTTAGTCTGCAAATTAGCAAACTTTTTCCTGTGGCGCATGTGCATTCTATCCCATTCACGCCTGACAGTGCAGTCGGACCAGGCAACCGTCTCCGCCATGATAGTATCCGGTACACACGCACTGAGTTCATCCTTCACAGTGGCTATCTTGTTGTTGATGATAACCAAGCGACTGTTAATTTGTTTAATCCGTTCGTTCATGAGCGCACGTTGAGCACGATGGATGATGTTGTTAGCTGCCTGGCCTTTCATACTAGTTTTGATCTTAAGACTTGTAGGGCACACATTTTGATGTTTACAATGCAGCGTGAAATGAAGATGGTTCCTGAACCTGGCTAGCAATCGATGTTCCTCTTCCAGTTCTCTAAAAATGTTGATGACTTTCCCGTCGAAATCGCGTATGAGACGTTGAGGAAGTTTTAACGACTGAGGGGTAGACATAATGGCTACCTGGTTGAACCTGGCTCTCAGTTACAAAAAAGGCTACTTACTGCGTAGCTTTCATCGGCGATCCAGCCGACTTCTTCAGCGCAACTGCCGGGTTGAGAACTGGCTTCAGTGCGAAATTTCTAAACCTTCTGACTGCTTTATTAAAATCCAGAAGTGGATGATACACGATAAGCTACAGTTGAATGGAGATCAGACTGAAACAATGCTCATTGGCACCAAGTATAGATTCCAGTGTAACATTTAGTGCTATTCAACTAGATGACAACATTATTGTGCTTTTGATTTAAAACAACCAGACTAGACGAATTGGACAGAGCGGTCAACGCCAGGGGCATCTCCTCAGATTATTTGCACGAATGCTTCGATATGTTTACTTACTTTCTTTTCCTTTCTCATACTGTACAGGGCAGCAGGGAGGTTTCAGTCTTTTTACCATAATTTTTGTGTCTGGTGTTTGTTTCTTTGTGACCTTACGCTTGAGAAAGGCCAGCTGGCCGAAAATGTCAAAAACTATATAATAAAAAAACTGGTTGTATTAGATACGTGTCCTTTTTTGTGTTTTCTTGTTATTTTTTGTTTGTTTGTTTTTTGTTTCTTGTTTGTTTGTTTGTTGTTTTGTTTTTGTTTGTTTTGGTTCCTGTTTGCTTGAGCGCAGGCTGTTACACTTGTTTTGGATTTCGTATGACTTTCTGATTTAGTCAAGAACTTGGTGTTGTTTTTGATCCTCAGTTCTCCATGAAGACATAAGCAAGGTAACCCTGTCAGTCTTGTTACTACTAACTGTGGTGTTTCCGTTATGATCGCTGGTATCTTTGAAATATAGCAGCATCTTGTCTCGTATTGATTATCGTAACTCTCTGCTCTCTGGATTGCCTGCTTTTTCTGTCACTTGCCTCTAGTGTATCTGGAACATTGTGGCCAGGCTTTTCCTTTGAAACAAGGGGCACGATCATGTTACTCACTTGCTTCTGTTCCTCCACTGGCTGCCTGTGTCTCAAAGACTTTCATACAGAACGGATACGTTCTGCTACAAATTGTATTCACGGTTTTGCACCTGCTAACATTTGCGACCACCTCAAAGTGCACGCCACTGCTTGACCTCTCCGTCCTGTTTCTGATATTAGTTGTTTTCCAGTTTTTCAACACTAATAATGTGTGTGTCAGGTCAGAGCTAAGTCTCTGCTACAGTATGACAGTACACTGTACGGCCTGCTGCCTGTTTCCGCTGCCTTGTGGATTACTCCTTGGGTGGGGAAAGGCTATAGGAGTAAACCCAGACAGAAAATCCCGCGGCCGTATACTACAGAAAGGGCATTACCACAGAGCACTGCTTGTGGTTTGGGCCATATGATGCGACTTGCCATCTACTGTTCAGCCTTCTGTGTCTCCTATGAGAATAGCTGTCTTACCTCGATTTGCCCTGGACTTGTGGAGGCAGATGGAGAGAGTTGCTGAGGCTGTGCGCAAACAACAGTAACTTATCTATGTGCATGGCACATTTTTTAAATCCCTTGGTGATAACAATAAAAACAGTAATAGTAATATAATGTGATATTGATGATGATTATGATGATTATGATGATGATGATGATATGATGATGATGATGATGATGATGATGATGATATCATCGTAATTATCGTTATCATCGTTCTTCTTCTTCTTCATATCATTTTTTATATTATCGTTATTATTATCATCATCATCATTATCATCATCATTATTATTATTATTATTATTATTATTATATTATTATTATTATATTGTTATTATTGTTGTTATTATCGTTATTATTATTTTTATTATTGTTATTGTTATTATTATTATTATTGTAACAATCATTATTATTATTATTATTATTATTGTTCTTATTGATATTGTCAACATTATTATTATCATTATTGTTATTGTTGTTGTTATTATCATTATTTTTATGTTTTTTCAGTGTTGTTGTCATTATCATTTAAAAAATTATCATCATCGTCATCAGCATCACACATCATGAAACTTTTAGAGAACGCATCACAACAGACACCCTGTGCGGTCGACTCGCTTCAGCATCAGCGCATAGGAGGAATGTACACACACACACACACACACACACACACACACACACACACACACACACACACACACACACACACACATCACACACCCCACACACACACACACACACACATACACACACACACACACACACACATACACACACACACACACACACACACACACACACACACACACACACACACACACAACACACACACACACACACACACACACACACACACACACACACACACACACACACACACACACACACACACACACCACAACAGACACCCTGTGCGGTCGGTCCGTTTTCAGTGTGCCGTCATGCGTTTAAGCGCCCTCCAGTAAAACCTGCCGTGCATGGTTTTCACACGCCCCACGTTATGCCATCGGCTGGTAGGGGCAGCAGAAGAGGTAATCCACTTGGGTTTGTTCTGAAGGACTCAGCAGCCTATATAATACCTTCAGTACGCTTCGTGTACTAGACGTGTTAGCTTTGTAAATGTGGACACCTATAAAAAAGCAAAAGGCAATGACATTTGGACAGGTCTGACAATATACTGATGTTGCCATAATTGAAGACAACGTCGGAAGACTGGGAACGGCTGGTACGGGCGGGCAGCAGAAGAGGTATTCTGCTTAGGTTTTTCTGAAGGATTCACCAGAAAGAGAGTCCTTGAATGTTATATAGAACCAATACTGTTGTACGGATGCGAGGCATGGACAGTCAGCAAGCAAAGCCAGAGCAGGATTGAGGCAGCCGAGATGTGGTTTCTCAGAAGAATGTTGAGAGTTCTATTACAGGAATTCCTTAGGGCGGCAGATGTATTGAGACACTATTTGATGTTCCAGTAGAATGGATCGGTAAATTAAAGGCAAACACCACAGGCCACTAGTAGGTATCGCATTTTGAAAAGTAATGGTCAGTGGCCATTGTCCAGTACTAAAACCTTTCGCAGTTGGGCACAGAAACGGAATAAGGCTGTAATGGGGGCAAGAGGAAATAAATAGACATTAGACTGGATGGATCAATACCCTAGACCGTGAAGTGACCGCACCAAAGACCAGAAGCAAATATCAAGAAATAACGCCATTATTCTCCACGTTGGGGAGTTGGACAGATTCTAAGGGGTGACACTTAGCAGTAAAAGTCACCGTCCGAAACAGACTTTTGAAAATGGCATGTTAATTGGCCGAAGGTAACGTTAGATGTAACCACCACAATGTCAGGATTAAACTTCGAATCATTCAAACTTGAAGTCAGGCTTTAGAAACGCGGTCAGCTAATCACACGTTCAAACTTGAAGTCAGGCTTTAGAGAAGCGGTCAGCTAATCACACGTTCAAACTTGAAGTCAGGCTTTAGAGACGCGGTCAGCTAATCACAGGCGGTCCTATTGATGGTCAGGGAGGGAAAGCGTCCTGACCTGAATCACCTTCTATAAAAGGAATAGTCAGTCAGCCTCTGGGCGCTCTTTTGGGGAAACCAGCTTCCAAGCTACCTCACAGGTATGTGACCCACGTTTTAATTTGTATTCTTGTTAGGTGTTAAGGTTAGGGTTAGAAGTTAGAAGCATGTTTTACATTTCAGGAAACAGAAAGAATAGAGTTGGACAGAAGGAAATGTTCAGTATGCTTGTAACATGTAATCTGGTGAAGATTCGTTGTGCATTTTAGGATTTAGGGCCAGTAGGACCTAGGCCAGTAAGAACGGTGACTTATGTCTTACGTTGAAGTTGATCAATTAAATAAATGTGTTGTATTTATCATTTCATGTGTGGACTACCTTTGAGAATCCTTGTCTAGTGTGGTTAGTGCGTTTTCCTCTCCTCACACTCTCCTTCTTTGTTGAGTGCATGATTTCCAAGTAGAAAAACAATTCTTCATAATCATCCTCAATTCCTTATACACATCATCGCAAATTCCTTCTTGCGATAGTTCCATGGACGGCGGGAGGACAACCGAGACGGTCTTGATGGTAGCAGACACAAGTAGATCACTCATAAGGAAAATTAGGAAAAGACAGCAACATTTATAGGCCATTTTATGAGGAAGGGGGATTTGGAGCACCTGGTCACAATGGGAGGGCTGGAGGGAGGGAGAGCACCAGGTAGACCCAGGGAGAGAATGCTGGACGGACTTGCGGAGTGGCTGGGGATAAGGAGGGTGGGGGAGATGCTGGGGGCAGCGAGAGATAGAGGTGGTTGGAAGTCCATGGTCGCCAACACCATGTGGCAGGGCACCTGATGATGATGATTAGTATTGGTATTAGTGTTGGTATTAGTGTTAGTATTGATATTACCACTAGTATTGGTATTAATAGTAGTATTGGTATTGGTATTCGTAGTAGTGTTGGTATTAGTATTGGTATAAGCATTGGTATGGTACTAGCATTGGTATTAGTATTAGTATTGTTCTTAGAATTTGTATTTGTATTAGTATTGGTATTAGTATTGGTATTAGTATTAGCATTATTATTGGTATTAGTACCTTATTACTATTGGTATTACTATTGGTATCAGTACTGGTGTTAGTACTGGTATTAGTGATAATACTATACAACGTTTAAAAACATTACAGTTGCAGGTAAACCATGACAAAAGGAACGACCTTCACAACAACGGCCTTGACCTTCATGTTGACCATCAGCGCCACCTGCAGCCAGCAAGCTGACATTGTGCAAACGACCCTGGGACCAGTTCAGGGGCTGAGGCAAACCGTCTTGGGGCAAGACTACGATGTCTACTGGGGTATCCCCTTTGCCAAACCTCCCGTAGGAGACCTTCGCTTTAAACATCCACAGCCTGCCGATCCGTGGAACGGGACCCTTTCAGCTGATACCAGACCCAACAGCTGCTACCAGTTCATCCCCCCGTTCGTCGACAACGTTCCGGCTTTGGAGGGGTGGAAACCCAACACCCCTATGAGTGAGGATTGTCTCTACCTCAACGTCTGGGTTCCGCGAGTGGCGGGGTCACCGTCACCCAGAACGACCATGGTGTGGATATACGGGGGTGGTTTTCAGTCTGGCAGCTCCACACTGGATCTCTACGACGGCGCCAAACTGGCCGTCACCGAAAACGTGATCGTGGCGTCCATGAACTACCGCCTGAGTGCTCTGGGTTTTCTCTACACCGGCACCGCGGACGCTCCTGGCAACCAGGGGCTGCTGGACCAGACCATGGCCTTGAAGTGGATCTACGATAACATCGTTGGTTTCGGAGGTCGGCAGGACAGCATCACCATCTTCGGTAGCAGCGCGGGGTCCATCAGCGTGGGGTTGCATCTCGTTTCGCCCCTGTCCATGACCTACTTCACTCGTGCCATCATGCAGAGCGGGATCCCGACTGACGCCACCGCCATCCTGACGCCATCCACAGCCGCCCAAGGAACCCACAGACTTTCCGAGGTGCTGGGATGTCCGCAAGACTCCGTTACCACTATGGTGCAATGTCTGCGTGGGTTCGGCGCCGAGGACGTGATAAGTTTCGCACACAACTCTTCTGCTGCAATATTCATAAACCCCGTGGTGGATGGTCATTTCCTTCTGAAAGATGTCAATGAAAGTCTGTCCAGAGGAGAGGTCAAGGACACCCAGATTCTGATTGGCCTGAACAAGGATGAAGGTTTTTTCTTTTTCTTGACATATTTCCCGCATCTGCCCCTGAACGATAACGCTGGCGACCTTACTGAGGAAGAGCTGAAGGTTTCTGCTGTTTTTGTCTTGTTTTTTGTTGTTGTTTGTTTGTTTGTTTGTTTTTTGTTTTGTTGTTGTTGTTTTTTTTAGATTTTTATGGCACTTATTTAGGTATCCATGTTTTTGGTGAAAACTCTGCATGAGTGTGTGCATGTTCGATATTTCTTTTAACGTCTATTCATATAAGTGCTTTAAGACGAGAACAAAAATGATGTAAATAAATAAATAAGATAAAGGGGTGTCTATGGGGTGAATGAATCTATGAAATCATGAAGGCATTGCATCATATAAGATAATATCAAACAATTTAACGAACAAGAGAAAAACAATCAGAACATTAGAACGATCAGGCTTCATCGGTTTGCTCAGGTTTGTGTGTATGTATGTATGCGTGCGTGCATGCATGCATGTGTGTGTATGTGTGGTGTGTGTGTGTGTGTGTGTGTGTGTGTGTGTGTGTGTGTGTGTGTATGTGTGTGTGTCGTTCTTTGATTTTGTGTGTGTGTGTCGTCTTTTCATCCTGCGGGCCATGTCCCTCTCTGGCTGCGTGTATATATATGTGTGTGTGTGTGTGTGTGTGTGTGTGTGTGTGTGTGTGTGTGTGTGTGTGTGTGTGTGTGTGTGTGTGTGTGTGTGTTTGTGTGCTACGAGCATGTAAGGCCCTGTTCTGGCGTATGCCAAGTCATCTGTTATGATCCTGTGAGGTAGAAGGGGGAGCAGAGGATTGTCTTATCGAATTAAAAGCGTTGCATGTACAAGTGTCACTGTGCCTATGTAAACGTGCATACGTGCATGTCGTGTGTGTGAGAGAAGGGGTCATGAATGTGGTGGGAAAGGGTGATACAGGATGTTACTTTATTACATTGGCCCTATGTCTGTACATACAGACGTCCAAGCAAGATATGGATACATACTTAGTTACATACATTCATAAGTACATACATTCATAAGTACATACATACATAAGTACATACATACATACATACATACATACATACATACATCCACACATCCATACCTACCTACATTCATTCATACATACATACATACATACGTACACATATGCATACATACATACTACATGCATACATACATACTACATGCATACATATGTACGTACGTGCATATGTATTTACGTACGTACATACATATATATTTACGTACGTAATATATACATTCATGCTGAGAGTTTTCTTGTTTCAGCCATATAGGCGTTACTTAATTTTATGACCATTGTTTTGTGAAATTATAATAGGCACAATCTTATTATAATTTACACATATATCACGCCTAAACGAATATTATCCATCAAGGAATTTCACTTACTTTTTGTTAGGCCTGATCGGTTCAGCGAACCCTCGTCAGACTGGTGGGCAGAGGCTTGTTGTAGAACTATTCAGCTGTGAGAACACTTCTCACTATCCGTGTGTGACCCCATTCTGATTTTCTGTTCATCAGTGGGTTGCTTGGGGCGTTGTGTATTTGGACTGCTTCACTGATTTGTCGGTCCAATGCACTTTTATGTTTGCCTGTCACTGTCATCACAAACTCGGGTGTGTTTTCTTCATGTTTGTGTGTAGTATTAACATGTCTATAGAGGACTGAGTCATTATCTTTGTTCTTATAGGCTGCCATCTGTTCTAACCCCCTACTGTAGCCATTACGGGCGGTCTCTCCATAGTAAACAGATTTACATTTATCACACACTATTTGATATGTGATACTGTTTGCCCTGCATCCCCCCTTCTCACTCCCTGCACATACCATACAATTTTGTTGGTCATTACATTTTCTGTTGGGAAACGGGTGGGATCGCTGGAGGATGTTTTTGATTGACTTCCCTGATGTCTCTACTACTCTTATCTTTATGTTAGTTTTCTTGATTTCACATTCAAAGTCTTTCTTCAGTTTGGATTTTGGTGTTGGAGGGACAAAGACTACGCTCTCATATCCTCCTTTCTTATACCATTCCTGTTTATTCTTTCTCTTTTCCTCTCTCCTCTCTGCTCTCTTCCAACCTTTCGGCCTGTACATCGGCTGTTCCCCTTCTTCATCTTTGTTTCTGATCTTTTCATAAGCTGCCAGGGCAGATTTGACTATTTGGGTCTTAAACTTCTTGCTGTAGCCGCAACTGAAGAAAGACTTTGAATGTGAAATCAAGAAAACTAACATAAAGATAAGAGTAGTAGAGACATCAGGGAAGTCAATCAAAAACATCCTCCAGCGATCCCACCCGTTTCCCAACAGAAAATGTAATGACCAACAAAATTGTATGGTATGTGCAGGGAGTGAGAAGGGGGGATGCAGGGCAAACAGTATCACATATCAAATAGTGTGTGATAAATGTAAATCTGTTTACTATGGAGAGACCGCCCGTAATGGCTACAGTAGGGGGTTAGAACACATGGCAGCCTATAAGAACAAAGATAATGACTCAGTCCTCTATAGACATGTCAATACTACACACAAACATGAAGAAAACACACCCGAGTTTGTGATGACAGTGACAGGCAAACATAAAAGTGCATTGGACCGACAAATCAGTGAAGCAGTCCAAATACACAACGCCCCAAGCAACCTACTGATGAACAGAAAATCAGAATGGGGTCACACACGGATAGTGAGAAGTGTTCTCACAGCTGAATAGTTCTACAACAAGCCTCTGCCCACCAGTCTGACGAGGGTTCGCTGAACCGATCAGGCCTAACAAAAAGTAAGTGAAATTCCTTGATGGATAATATTCGTTTAGGCGTGATATATGTGTAAATTATAATAAGATTGTGCCTATTATAATTTCACAAAACAATGGTCATAAAATATATACATTCATATATACATATACATGTATGCAGGATTACATCGTGATGATGATGATTCTCATGATGATGATGGTGTTGGTGGTGGTGGTGTGGTGATAGTGGTGTTGGTGGCTGTGGCGGTGGTGGTGGTGGTGGTGGTGACGACGATGACGATGACGACAATGATGATGTTGATGATGACGATGATGACAACGATGGCGATGACGACGGATGATTATGATTATATTTCTCTCGTCTTAATGTGCACTATTCCTCAACATTACGTGTCTCATCTCTCACGCAATGGTTTGTTTGTTTTTTTGTCTTTTTTTTTTAAAGCAAGCTGTGCGTGGCATCTTCAGAGACAAGGACGCGGCCGAGGCCATCATGCACTTGTATGTGGACAGTGTACCTCCTTCCGAGAGAGACCTCAACCGAGACTTCGCAGCCGCCATCTTGGGAGACCAATTATTTGTCTGCCCCACGAGAGACTTCGTCACGGTCTTCACATCGCTGAAAGGCCAGCGTGACGTATACCTGTATTTGTTCCAGCACCGCTTGTCCAGCAGCCTGTGGCCGCAGTGGGTCGGCACCACCCACGGCGACGAAATGGTGACCGTGTTTGGCTTGCCGCTGGAGTTCAACTACACACAGCCAGAGAGAGACATGGCCCGCAGGATGACCGGGTATTGGACACGGTTCGCTAAGACTGGGTCAGTGGATTGTGTGTGTGTGGGTGTGTGTGTAAGGTGGAGGGTGTCTTGTGTGTTTCGCACGTGTGTGTGTGTGTGTGTGTGTGTGTGTGTGTGTGTGTGTGTGTGTGTGTGTGTGTGTGTGTGTGTGTGTGTGTGTGTGTGTGTGTGTGTGTGTGTGTGTGTGTGTGTGTGTGTATTACCTTCAAAAAGGAACACATCTATATGTAAAGTAAAGTAAATAAATAAAGGTCTAAATCACAACACAACTAGCTATTCTGCATAAACTCGTCTCACATGACAGAACCCCCCTCCTCCTCCTAGTCAGTGCCCAAATGCTCAGCTGTAAACAACGAGCATCGACCGGGAATCGAACGTGGGTCACCCACTTGGCAGGCGAGTATTCTACCACTAGACCACCGATGCTATAATATCTTAAAACAATCTTATAAGGTTATCAACATTGATAGATAAAAGGAAAACATCAGTGCACAAGTGGCTAAAAATATTCGCTGACATCTTTCCTTCAGTCATCCCTCATCATTATGTGCCCTGCCGCAGGGCGTTGGCGACCATAGACCTCCAAACGAATCTATCCCTTGTCGCTGCAAGAACATCTACCACTCTCCCTGTCCTCTATGACCTATAAATATTCGATGATACCACGTTCGGTTCATTTATCTAGTGACTTATCCACCTACCTCCAGGCATGCATAATTATATGGCACCTTGTTTATCTGTGTGTGTACAGAAATCCAAACAACGCCAACGTTACGTTGTGGCCCAAACGGACGAGCGCAGGAGACAGCTACCTGAAAATAACAGTGGATGGAGACAGTGTGGGACATCATCTGCGTTACCAGCAATGCAGTTTTTTCTCCACTATTCTGCCTTTACTGGGACAGCAAAAGCCTGATTCATGCCCCACAAATTTTTTATCAGCTTCCTCGCAGTCTCTTTCCTACTCTACTCTTCAATTAATAGTTTGCTTTCTTGTTGGCATTATGAGGTGGCCTTTAGTCTTCAATAAATAGTTTGCTTTCTTCTTGGCATTATGAGGTGGCCTTTAGTCTTCAATAAATAGTTTGCTTTCTTCTTGGCATTATGAGGTGGCCTTTAGTCTTCAATAAATAGTTTGCTTTCTTCTTGGCATTATGAGGTGGCCTTTACAGACTGCACTGTTGTAATACACTTTTTTTGCTGGCATTATGAAATGGCCTTGGCACACTGTACTGTTGTAAAATATTATTTTTGATGGCATTATTAAAGAGACTTTACACACTAAATAATCATATAGTGTAAAATTCCATGTTTCTTGATATTATGAAATAGCCTTCAGACACTAATACTCTGAAAAACTATTTTTGTTGACATTATGAAATGGCTTTGGAACACTTATATTGTATAATATTATTTTTGTTGGAATTATGAGATGGCTTTGGAGCTTCGTAATATTGTAAAATACTATTTTTGTTGAAATTATTAAATGACTTTGGCATACTTTGATATTGTATGATACTATTTTTGTTGACATTATGAGATGGCTTTGGCACACTTTAACATTGTAAAATATTATTTTTGTTGGCATTATGAAATAGCCTTGGCACACTGTAATATTGTAAAATACTATTTTCGTTGACATTATTGAAATACCTTGGCACACTAATACTGTAAAATACTATTTTTGTTGACATTATGAGATGGCTTTGGCACACTAATACTGTAAAATACTATTTTGTTGACATTATGAAGTAACCTTGGCACACTGTAATACTGTAAAATACTATTTTTGTTGACATTATGAGATGGCTTTGGCACACTAATACTGTAAAATACTATTTTTGTTGACATTATGAGATGGCTTT
>JAPXFY010000014.1:68300740-68318240 GCA_030674185.1 Monoplex corrugatus
GTTGCGCGTGTGTGCGTAATCTGTGCTGTGTCCGTACATGTATTTAGTGAGTTGTGATCTGTCTTGTTCTGTGTACGTTTTTTGGTGCTGAATGGTATGGGTGCTGTTGCGCCGCGCGCGCGTGTGTGTGCTGTCTTGTGGTGTTTGTGTGTGTGTGTGTGTGTGCTTGTGTCCGTGTCCTGTGTGTGTGCATCTGTGTGTTGCTGTGTCTCTCTATATCTGTTTGTGCATGTTCGTTCGTTGCTTGTTTACGTCTTTTCACTATATAGTGATATTTGAGGTGTTGTGCATGTGTAAATGTATGTGTGTGTCTATGTAGTGTGTGTGTGTGTGTGTTTGTGGTGTGTGTGTGTGTCGCGTGTGTGCGTGTGTGTGTGCGTGCGTGTCTGTTACGTGATTGTGTGTTTTGTGTGTGTATGTGTGTGTATGTGGTTGTGTGTTATGTTGTGTATGTGTGTCTTGTTTTGTGTGTGTGTGTGTGTGTGTGTGTGTGTGTGTGTGTGACCGTGTGTGTGTGTGACCGTGTGTAGTGTAGTATGTTTTATGTCTGTGTTGTGTATCTGTGTGTGTGTATGTGTATGTGTAAATGTATGTGTCTGTGTCTGTGTCTATGTGTGTGTGTGTGTAAACGTGTATGTGTATGTGCATGTCTGTTTACGTGTATGTGTGTGTGTGTGTGCGCGCGCGCGCGCTCTTGTATGTGCGTGTCTGTGTCTGTGCACACGCAAGCAAGCGTGTGTATGATTCGAGGCGCCAGTTTTGCCAGGCAAATGAATCAAACTAAATTTACATGCTCCATCACGGAAAACCCAGACTGTACGATCTGATTACTGTCTTCAGAAAGAAAAGGAATATTAAATTTAAAAAAAAAAAAAAAAAAACTCGGTGGAAATAGGTGAACGGGGGAAGTAGAAACAGAACACAAAAGTCGACTAATTTAAAAAAAAACATCCTTCAAGACAAAGAAAAAGATACACGGTTTACATTTTTTTATTCTTGTTTTTAATCTTAGAAGTTGTGGGGTCTATTTCTGAAACATACACACCAAAACAAAATAAAACATGAAACATACATTTCTGAGGTTTAGGACAAGAGTACCATTTATAATAGAACAAAGATATTCAAAGTATATTTCTAAGGTTTAGGACAAGAGTACCATTTATAGTAGAACAAAGATATTCAAAGTATATTTCTAAGGTTTAGGACAAGAGTACCATTTATAGTAGAACAAAGAAGGAATATTCAAAGTATATTTCTAAGGTTTAGGACAAGAGTACCATTTATAGTAGAACAAAGAAGATATTCAAAAATATTCTGAGAACATGGATAAAAATGACATTCCTAGTTGAACAATAAAGACATTTAAAACTATTCTAAGAACTAGTTTCAGAAAAAAAATAAACATTTCTAACAGAACAAGGAAGATATTTGAGATACTTTCTAAATACATGGATAAAAGTATCATTTTAAATTGAATAAGAAAGGTATATTATAAGGCCTAGGATAAGAGTAACATTTCCAGTAAAACATAACGGTATTAAAATGTTTTAGTAAGAAGGGTACTGAAGGTATTACGTAGACTGCTGTGTCCTTCAGAACAAACCAAAGCGGATTACCTCTTCTGCTGCCCCTACCGGCCTATGGCGTAACATGGGGCGTGTGAAAACCGTGCACGGCAGGTTTTACTAGAAGGGCTTAAACGCATGACGGCACACTGAAAACGGACCTGGTGTGTGTGTGTGTGTGTGTGTGTGTTGTGTGGTGTGTGGTGGTGTTGTGTGTGTGTGTGTTGTGTGTGTGCGCGTTGTGTGTGTGTGTTGTGTGTGTGTGTGTGTGGTGTGTGTGTGCTGTTGTGTGTGTTGTGTGGTGTGTGTGTGTTGGTGTGGTGTTGCATTGGTGCATTCTTCCTGTGCGCTGAAGCCAGTCTACCGCACACGGTACCTGTCGTAATGCATTTTCTAAAGTTTTATAATGGTGTGATGCTGATGACGATGATCATCATCATCACAATGAAAAATTAATAATAACAACAACAATAATAATAATCATGATGATGATGATGATGATGATGACGATGATGATGATGACAAAAATAAACAACAACAATAATGAAAATAATGATCATGAAAAGAAGAAGAACAACAACAACAAGAACAACAATGATAATAATGATAATAATAAAGATGATCACGATAATTATGATATAATTTTTATTATCATTATTATATCATTTTATATCACCAAGGGATTTCTAGCACAGAATTTCCAGAGAGTGGGGACAAAATTCATACATACAGAAAGAGCCCCCAGCATCCCCATAGAGAAAGTGTTAACTCATTCCAGTAGACACAGAAAAGGAATGACAATCAACTGTAGAACATCAGTATTGTATAATATGCTCGACTATCGTGGTCGATAAAGTCCAACCTAGCACTTTATTTATTTTGTGTACCCTCATGTGGGATCTCAGTCATGTTACTGAGGGGGGGGGGGAGGTTGGTCCTAGGTGCCAGAGCATAGATAAGTTACTGTTGTTTGCGCAGAGCCTCACCAACTCTCTCCACCTGCCTCCACAAGTCCAGGGCAAACCACGGCAAGACAGCTATTCTCATAGGAGACACAGAAGGCTGAACAGTAGATGGCAAGTCGCAGCATACGGCCAAAACCACAAGCAGGGCTCTGTGGCAATGCCCTTATGCAGTATACGGCTGCAGGACTTCCACCCATAGCCTTTCTCTCACCCATGTAGTAATCCACAAGGCAGCGGAGACAGGCAGAAGGTCGCACAGTCTACTGTCATACTGTAGCAGAGACTTAGCTCTGACCTGACACACACACATTATCAGTATTGAAGAACTGGAAAACTGATATCAGAAGCAGAACGGAGAGGTCAAGCAGGGGCGTGCACTTTGTGGTGGTCACAGATGTAAGTAGGTGCAAAACCGTGAATCCAGTTTGTAGCAGAATGTATTGGTTTTGTATGAAATTCTTTAACTTACAAGCAGCTAGTGGAGGAACTGAAGCAAGTGAGTAACATGGTCGTGCTCCGCAGAATTCTGGATATACCTAAGGCAAGTGCCAGAAGCAGCAGGCAATCATGAGAGTAGAGAGGTACGAGATGCTGCTCTACTTGAAAGGCATTGGCGATCAGAACGGAAACAGATCACCATACGCATGGCAGCTGTGACGTTAGTGCATATGGAATTCGTTCCGAGCGCGGAGACGTCATCTTGAGAAAATGAAACTGAAACTGTCCTTCCACTGACCAAAATTGATAATTGGCACTTCCTCATCCGGGCCTGTCATCACCAGCACCTAAATGTTTGCCTTGAATAAAGAGACGCTCAAGGTAGATAATTATACATGAGTATGCCAGAGCTTCTACTCTTGTGACTACCTCGGTAGTGGTGAGTTTCAATTTCATTCTGGTGGCGTCAGCTTAGTGTTCCATAGATCTCTTCCCTTTCTCCCCCTCCCCATTTCAATTTCAGTTTCTCAAGATGACGTCTCCACGCTCGGAATGAATTCCATATGTACTAACGTCACAGGTGCCATGTGATGGAGAAGATCCACAATGATCACGGCACAAGCCTGAAGCCTGCACATAAACCCATGAGCTGGCCAGGTCCTAAGGTCTTACCTAGATAGTTCCATAATCCTGGGGTCTTAGGGAGTGAGGTGGCACAGGCCTCAACTTTTACCGCGGCCAGCACCACAAGGGCGGCGCCCATCCCTTCTCCCTCACTTCAAATTCATATTGATATTGACTTTTTTTAAGCAAGACTTCAGAAAGGCAAGAAGGCTAATTGGTCTTCAAGGGGGGGGGGGGGGACCTGGGAAATCAACCTATCTCTCCAATGTTTTATACCAAGGCAGCCGGACAATGCCCTGCTCATTACGATTTTCAACTGCCATGGGATCTTTAGCGTGCGTAGCCAGAAGGCACATGGGTCTGTTTTTGTTGTTTTTTTTTGTTTTTTGTTTTTTTGACTTTCATGATCAGATCGGTAACTGTTAAATGATCGACCTTTTTTATTCTTTTCCGTTTTCGTATCTGATTATATAAGAGTGTACCAGGACCGTTATTCTCCTGGGTGCTTAGATAATTCAGGAAATGTAATATGCATACAAGTATATATATATATATATATATATATATATATATATATATATATATCTTTATATAGATAGATAGATAGATAGACAGACAGACAGACAGACAGATAGATAGATAGACAGACAGACAAACAGACAGATTTGATAGATAGATAGATAGATAGATAGATAGATAGATAGATAGATAGATAGATAGATAGATAGATAGATAGATAGATAGATAGATAGATAGATAGATAGAAAGATAGATAGATAGATAGATAGATAGATATTAATCAACCCGTTTATTTAGTTTTCGTGTTTATCATCTCATCATCATCATCATCATCATCATCATGTGCCCTGCCACATGGCTTTGGCAATCATGGCCTGGCCCTCCATTTATGCATCTATCCCTTATCGCCGCAAGCACATCTTTCGCCCTCTCTGTCCTCAGTCACCTGTCCAATATTTTCTCCCTGGGTCTGCCTGGTGCTCTTTCCCTCCAGCCTTCCTGTTGTGACCAGGTGCTCTAAATCATGCTTACATGCATATAAAATAGGCATCTTTTGGCACCAGATACTTTGCTGCTACAGTGTATTCAGCGTCAGTATCGCCCAGACTGTTTGCTGGCATATCGTTTACCCTAACTATACAGAGCGGTGTGTACGGCCTGTTTGCACAGGGTATAAGAGGGGGAACCAATCCAAATGCCCTCCTGCACATGGCTGTTCTGGCACCACGGCCGAAAATGGCGACGCTTTTGAGCAGCGGCGAGTCACGTCATCATCATCATCATCAAGTGCCTTGCCACATGGCGTTGGCGGTTACCACTCTGCAAGTCCGTCATGATTCGTCTCGGGAAAGTACGATGGTACATGGTGGTTTCCCGTTGCCTTCCATCGGTTTGTATACGGTCTCTGTTAGCCTTTGTCGTTCCCACGACAACCTACAAGGCAGTAGGGTGATTTTTTTTCAGGGTTTACTCCCTTAGCCTTATTCTCTCTTGAGATGTCCACAAGGCAGTGGCAACTCACGTATAACACACACACACACTCGCTCACACACACACTCACACACACACACACCACACACACACACACACACACACACACACACACACACACACAACACACACACACAGAATATCTATATATAACACACAATAATATCCACACATATATACATAATACACAGGTAAAGAAAGGGAACAATCTAAGTGCCCCTGGACAGGCTTGCTCTGGCACCTACGGCTGTAAAAGGCGACAATCCCTCTGAGCAATAGCGAGCAACGTATGCTTTTTGGTTTTGTTTTGTTTTTGTTTTGTCTTTTTGTGTTTTTGCTTTTTTGTTTTTTTGTTTTTGTTTTTTTTGTTTTTTTTTTCTCCTTTTTCTTGTTTTTGTTGTTGTTGTTGTTTTTTGTTTTTTGTCTCTTTGTTTACATGACAGCATGTTGGCACCAGTCTGCCTTGACCAGGTACCACTCTGGTAGTGCCTGCCCCTTGCGCTTTGTCTTGATGACTTGGGGGTGTTTTACTACTGACACTTTTCCCCATGTGGTCAGCTGACAAAATTTAATTGCTTTGTGTTGTTGGGACTTAACCATCCCTCTACTCCCCCCCCCCCCCCCCCCCCACGTCTCTTACTTAGAATCGTAGCTCATCGTTTTCACCTCGGCCAAAGTTTTTGTTGCCTCCCTTTGCCTGTTCATCTGTTATGTGCGGCTTTTGTTGATGTTGTTTTGTTGTTTTTTGTTCTTTTTTGTTTGGTTAATGGGTTGGCTGTTTGGTTGGTTGTTTTTTGTTTGTTTTGTTTTGTACGTTGTGGTGGGGTTTGTTTGTTTGTTTTTGTTTGGTTTTGTTTGTTTGTTTGCTTGTTGTTTGTTTGTTTGTTTGCTTGTTTGTTTTGTTGTTGGTGGTGTTTTTCTTTTGGTTTTTTCTTTTTTTTTTTTTTTTTTTTTTTTTGTGTGTGGACTTTCATGGTCAGCTCAGGGTAAAAGAAATAGGTAACACGGTCGAGACAAAACCAGGCATCAAGCTTGCCACAAAGATTGTTGTTATGATGTGTAGACCAGTAGCATCATGCGCCCTGCTGTGTACTGCTGTGAGATCTGGGCCACGCATCAAACAGCTGGAACAGTTCCACCGAAAAGATGTCTGCAAAAAAAAATCTGCATCATCAAGTGGCAGATTCCTTGTTTCCAAACCTTCTGAAGTTCTGAAGAAGCGTGGTTTGCCCAGAACAGAATTTTCCAGTCTCGAAATGCCAGCTTCGTTAGGCAGGCCATGTTTATTCGTATGACAGACGACTACGTCTGTTAACTATTCCCTCACAGTTCTGGAACTCTCTTTCCTTGGCACATCAGACATTAAAAAGAAGCTTCGTGGTTTGACTAAGTGTTGAAAAATCATAACAGGAAGCTGTATGTCTTGTCATACTCGTTATGAAGGTGATTTATAAAAACTCATAGTACCTGAATGAAGTTTATCAGGTCTCTTCTAAAAAAAAAACTTCGTTATGTTTTGGCCATGTTATTATCAATTTCATATAACACACTCACAGGCACACACACGCACACAGACACACATATACACACGCAAATACATACATACATATATGCACACACACACGACGCGCGCACACACACACATACACACACTTGCATGCACGCACGTACGCACACACACAAATACATACGTACATATACGCACGCCCGCGCGCACACACACACAAATACATACATTCATATACGCACACGCACACGCACGCACGCCGCACGCACGCACGCACACGCAACACAACGTGCGAGCACACACACACAAACACACACAAAGAAGAGAGAGTGATAGTGTGAGAAAGGGACACACACACACACACACACACACCACACACACACACACCACACCACACACACACACACACACACACACACACACACGCACAACACATACACGAACACACAAGCACGCACACACACACGCACACAAATACATACATGCATATGTACGCACGGGCGCGTACACACACACATGAAACAGGGAGAGAGGAGAGAGAGAGAGGAGAGAGAGAGGAGAGAGAGGAGAGAATGTTTGTGACCCTTTTATTTTGCAGGTTGTCAAGAGATCGCATAGATTTTAGACGCGATAAAGGCACCCTTTCACAGTGTGAGTCACGAACGTGCCCTGAATTCTGGTGAAAGAGAGCGGAACGCCAGGTTTTGTGTCTCTCATACTTGCCCCATCTCATCACTGCCGTTCATTGTGTTTTGTGTAGTGACATAAGGAGACAGTGTACTTCAGAAGGCAGTCTGCAGGAAACAACGAAAATAAGAGTTTGAAAACTTTCGAGACTGATGAAGATTGTAAAATTAGGTCTGTGATGTAAAGGAAATCATTCGACCGAGTTGGACATTATTCAAGAACATTTTGATGGATGTTGGGGAAAAAATGCTGAAATATATTTTCATTGCTACAACCGAATTTTTGGAGCAAGTGCAAAAACCGCAGCAAAAATTAATACAGATATATTCTCAGTCATACTCTTCCTAATACGCCATCAAGGTTTACTTTATAAATCATTCACATTAAGAAGAATAAGAGATTGAGAAAAGAAAGAGAAGAGGTTAATTTATGTATTGAAAAAAAACTCAGACTGAAACTAAACTGAAGCTGTACAACATAAACCGTATCTTGTTTACAAGTGAGTGAAACTGAGAAATTATTTCAATTAATAGTAGTAAGAAACTCTGGGCAGAGCTGGACAGCAGAAGGTCTTCAGAGGAGAAACCCCCGTCAACCAAGTGTTTCAGCCCCTAATTCTTAACACTCTAAGATGGCTGGGGTGCATCCAGGTCATGACTCCTTGATGCCCCTCTGCTGTAGCCATTTTTGTAAATATAAATTATTTATAGAAATGAATTACGTGAAATTGATTCGGTTGATATAAACGGAATCTACGCAAAAATCGAAATAAATTGGAAGCCATTTCTTACATATAAAGTTTATTAGAATACTGCTTGAAATATAAAAAAAGATACTATAAAGTTTGTTAAAAGTCACATACAATATTCGAGGCAGTGGATTGCAGGACTGAGACACCCACCCACCCCTCCATGTTGTCTCCAAGTCCACGAGTTAAGATCAGTGTGAAAAAAGAATTTTAAAAAAGTGACAAACTAAGCAATAAGCATAATATAAACACTCATCCGGTCATCGACCTTTAAACGGCTGTGATATTCAAATCTTGCTGCGAACAGGTAAGTGCTTTAAATTGTTCAGATTTCGTCAACAAACCGGGATTCTTGCATAAACTATACATTAAACATGAAGCACCCATTAACATCTTGTGAAGTCGATCCCGCAACATTTACTGCCCATCTTAAGGTTTCCATTGTTTTGGTGGTGTCAGATTGGTGTTTGTGATACGTCCCTTCTCCCCTTTCCCTGTTTCAAGACCTTGCCAACACATAGAGTTTTGTACAGGCTCAAGAAATCTGTCAGATAATTGCTGGCGGATTTGGGTGGAGCGTATATGGAGCTGTCTGAGCGCGGTGAATGCCTTGAAATAACTCCAATGAAAACTCCAATAACCTTTTTTTTCTTTGATGTGAGACAAATTTATATTGAGTGGTTAGTTGTGTTGTGATTCAGATCTTCAATGATATATTTACTTTATTATCCGTTCTTTTCTTTGAAGATAAGATCACAGATACACATGTCATTTAATGTAATCAACATTGTTCCAGTGATAGACTGATACAATAATGATGGAAAAAAATTAGAGGCTGGGTAAAACATAGGCTAGGTAGGACCTCAGGAACTGGCTAGCTCTTGGATCTAAGTGCCGGATTAAGGCTTGTGCGTTGATCATCATACAGGTGGCACCTGTGACGTTAGTGCATATGGGATTCGTTCCGAGCGCGGAGACGTCGTCTTGAGAAACTGAAACTGAAACAGTCGGCCACGTTTGATACCATCGACACTCTGTCCTTTTCTTTCTTTTCTTTTTTTGTTTTGTTTTGTTTCGTCTGGAGCATACGTACATGTATGGAATCCAATGTAGTGCTCATTTTTGGTCTCTGTCTACCTGTCTGACCATTTCAGTAAATTATGGTAAATGAGTCCAAGGTATCGCCGATTAAACTTACACATGGGTCCCAAAGTTTCTGTACTTTGGCCAGTTCTCTTCACGCTCTTCACACCACCACTCGCCTGTGTCATCAGTCAGTACATCACATATCATTTCTGTGTTGAGGACTCCCAGATCTACAACAGTGGAAACCTTTCAACTCTTGTTTCTTAAGCTTCTGATTGCTTTGTTAACATCCAGAACTGGATGATACACGATAAGCTACAGTTGAATGGAGATCAGACTGAAGCAATGCTCATTAGCACCAAGTATAGATTCCAGTGTAACATTTAGTGCTATTCAACTAGATGACAACATTATTGTGCTTTTGATTTATAACAATCAGACTAGACGAATTGGACAGAGCGGTCAACGCCAGGGGCATCTCCTCAGATTATTTGCGCGAATGCTTCGATATGTTTATTTACTTTCTTTTCCTTTCTCACACGGTACAGAGCAGCAGGAAAGTTTCAATCTTTTTCTCCTAATTTTTGTATCTGGTGTTTGTTTGTTTGTGATTTTACGATTGAGAAACTGGTTGTATTAGATACGTGTCCTTTTTTCGTGCTGTCTTTCTATTTTTTCTTTCTTTGTTTTTTGTTTCTTGTTTGTTCGTTTGTTTGTTTGTTTGTTTTTGTTTGTTTGTTTTGTTTTGTTTGTTTTTGTTTGTTTTGGTTCCTGTTTGCTTGAGCGCAGGCTGTTACACTTGTTTTGGATTTCGTATTACTTTCTGATTTAGTCAAGAACTTGGTGTTGTTTTTGATCCTCAGTTCTCCATGAAGACATAAGCAAGGTAACCCTGTCAGTCTTGTTACTACTAACTGTGGTGTTTCCGTTATGATCGCTGGTATCTTTGAAATATAGCAGCATCTTGTCTCGTATTGATTATCGTAACTCTCTGCTCTCTGGATTGCCTGCTTTTTCTGTCATTTGCCTCTAGTGTATCCGGAACTCTGTGGCCCGGCTTTTCCTTTGAAACAAGGGGCACGTCCATGTTACTCACTTGCTTCTGTTCCTCCACTGGCTGCCTGTGTCTCAAAGACTTTCATACAGAACGGATACGTTCTGCTACAAATTGTATTCACGGCTTTGCACCTGCTAACATCTGCGACCACCTCAAAGTGCACGCCACTGCTTGACCTCTCCGTCCTGTTTCTGATATTAGTTGTTTTCCAGTTTTTCAACACTAATAATGTGTGTGTCAGGTCAGAGCTAAGTCTCTGCTACAGTATGACAGTACATGTAGACTGTACGGCCTGCTGCCTGTCTCCGCTGCCTTGTGGGTTACTCCTTGGGTGGGGAAAGTCTGTAGGAGTAAACCCAGACATAAAATCCTGCAGCCGCACACTGCATAAAGGCATTACCACAGAGCACTGCTTGTGGTTTTGGCCGTATGATGCGACTTGCCATCTACTGTTCAGCCTTCTGTGTCTCCTATGAGAACAGCTGTCTTCCTCGATTTGCCCTGGACTTGTGGAGGCAGGTGGAGAGAGTTGCTGAGGCTGTGCGCAAACAACAGTAACTTATCTATGTGCATGGCACTTAGCGCCAACCCCCCTCACAAACATGACTGAGATCCCACATGAGGGTTTATAAACAGGTAAAGTGCTAGGTTGGACTTTATCGACCACGACAGTCGACCATATAATGCAATACTGATGTTCTACAGTCGGTTGTCATTCCTTTTCTGTGTGTGGTCCATACAACTGGAATGAGTTAACACTTTCTCTTTCCCCTATGGGGATGCTGTGGGATCTTTCTATATGTATGAATATTGTCCCCACTTTTTGGAAATTCTGTACTACAAATTTCATCTTTTCTGTCATTCCCTTTGTTTCTGCCTTGCTCCTTTACTTTCTGTCATTCCTTCCTATCTTTTTCTGCCTTGCCGGTTCATTCAGCTGTATGTGTTCTATGAAGCTTTACATACTTTCTCTTGGGATTGATAATTGGGTACATCTGTTAAGCTCATTTTTGGTTCTAAGGAAATAGGATGCGCAGAAGAATTTTTTAGGTAATTTTGGCTCGTTTTGATACACGTTTTATTGTCCTTAGTTATGTTTATATTTGTATTCAGCTGTGATTTTTTAAATCCCTTGGTGATAATTATAAAAATAGTGATAATAATAATAATAGTAATAATGATAATAATGATGATGATGGTGGTGATGATGATGGTGATGATGATGATATCATTGTAATTATCGTTATCATCATTATTATTATTATTATTCGTATTATTTTAATATTATCGTTATTATCATAATCATCATCATCATCATCATCATTGGTATTATCATTTCTATTATCATTATTATTATTATTATCATCATCATTATTATTATCATCATCATTATTATTATTATTATCATTATTATTTATTATTATTATTATCATATATATTATTATTACTGTTGTTGTTGTTGTTGTTGTTGTTGTGTTTTTTCATTGTTATTGTCATTATCATTTAAAAAATTATCATCATCGCCATCAGCATCACACGTCATGAAGCTTTAGAGAACGCATTACACCAGATACCGTGTGCGGTCGACTCGCTTCAGCGCATTGGAGGAATGCACACACACACACACACACACACACACACACACACACACACACACACACACACACACACACACACACACACACACACACACACACACACACACACACACACACACACACACACACACACACATACACACACACCAGGTCCGGTTTCAGTGTGCCGTCATGCGTTTAAGCGCCCTCCAGTAAAACTGCCGTGCACGGTTTTCACACGCTCCACGTTATGCCATTGACTGGTAGGGGCAGCAGAAGAGGTAATCCGCTTGGGTTTGTTCTGAAGGACTCGGCAGTCTATGTAATACCTTAAGTACCTGACGTGACAGCTTTGTAGATGTGTACACATATAAAAGAGCAAACCGCAATGACATTTGGACGGGTCTGACAATATACTGATGTTGCTATAAGACAAGACGACCATCTTAAGAGTGGGAACTTCCTTGAGGTAAGGTTAAAAAACAAAAAGTTGTGGATGAGAGTGTCTATAAAAGAGTAGGTTTTGGCTCAACTACTGTCAAAACATTAATTTAATTCAAGGGAACAGGGAATGTAATGTTTCTTAACAAAGTGTTTATATTGCCTCTAAATTTACCAATTACTATACTTCTCTTTTCCCCATGGGAATGCCGGGGGCTCTTTCAGTATAAATAGTATCTCTGCCTTCTGGAAATTCTGTGCTGGAAATTTCTCTCTTTTCTGTCACTCTCCTTGTTTCTGCCTTGTTCCTCTGCTTTCTGTCATTTCTTCTGTCATTTTCTGCCATGCTGGTTCAATCACCTGTACGCGTTCGAGAAAATCTTACATACATTTTCCCGGGATTGATAATTGGTTAAGTGTATTAAGGTCATGTTTTGGCTCTAGGGGGGGGGGGGGGGTTGAGATATGCAGAAGCAATTTTAAGTAACTTATGCCCGTTTTTATATATGTTTTAATGTTCTAGGTATGCTTAAATTTGTATTCAGGTGTGTTTTTTGAATCCCTTCTGCGATAAATTGGACGGAATGGTTAATGCCAGGGGCGTCTACTTAGATTATGTGCACGAACACATTGATATGCATACTTAATTTTCTATGGGGTTTTTTCCTGTTGAACTGTATGTTTTTTTAAACTATTATAGTCCTGGTATGGCTCTACGCAGTCGGCTGGGCTTTAAAAAAATAACAGAAACAGTAACCATTTTGACTTATCACTTTGGTGAACGATGAGAGTGCGTGCTTTGGCCTGATTCTTGTATCATGATTTGGTGTCTTATAAATGTCATTATTAGTATTGGTATTAGTATTGGTATTAGTATTGATATTACCATGGTATTAGTGTTGGTATTAGTGTTAGTAGTGATATTACTACTAGTATTGGTATTAGAAGTAGTATTGGTATTGGTATTCGTAGTAGTGTTGGTATTAGTATTGGTATAAGCATTGGTATGATACTAGCATTGGTATTAGTATTAGTATTGTTCTTAGAATTTGTACTTGTATTAGTATTGGTATTAGTATGGGCATTACTATTGGAATTAGTATTGGTATTACTATTGGTATTACTATTGGTATTAGTGATAGTACTACATTACATTAAAACCATTACAGTTGCAGGTAAACCATGACAAAAGGAACGACCTTCACAACAACAGCCTTGACCTTCATGCTGACCATCAGCGCCACCTGCAGCCAGCAGGCTAAGGTTGTGCAAACGACCCTGGGACCAGTTGAAGGGCTGAGACAAACCATCTTGGATCAAGACTACGACGTCTACTGGGGTATCCCCTTTGCCAAACCTCCCATAGGAGACCTTCGCTTCAAGCACCCACAGCCTGCCGATCCGTGGAACGGGACCCTTTCAGCTGACACCAGACCCAACAGCTGCTACCAGTTCATCCCCCCGTACATCGAGAACGTTCCCGCTTTGGAGGGGTGGAAACCCAACACCCCTATGAGTGAGGATTGTCTCTACCTCAATGTCTGGGTTCCGCGAGCGGCGGGGTCACCATTACCCAGAACGACCATGGTGTGGATCTACGGGGGTGGTTTTCAGTTCGGCAGCTCCGCACTGGATCTCTTCGACGGCGCCAAACTGGCCGTCACCGAAAACGTGATCGTGGCGTCCATGAACTACCGCATGAGTGCTCTGGGCTTTCTCTACACCGGCACCGTGGACGCTCCGGGCAACCAAGGGCTGATGGACCAGACCCTGGCCTTGAAGTGGATCTACGACAACATCGCCGGTTTCGGAGGTCGGCAGGACAGCATCACCATCTTCGGCAACAGCGCGGGGTCCATCAGCGTGGGCTTGCATCTCGTTTCGCCCCTGTCCATGACCTACTTCACTCGTGCCATCATGCAGAGCGGGATTCCGACTAACGCTAACACTATCCTGACGCCATCCACAGCCGCCCAAGGAACCCACAGATTTTCCGAGGTGCTGGGATGTCCGCAAGACTCCGTTACCACTATGGTGCAATGTCTGCGTGGGTTCGGCGCCGAGGACGTGATGAGTTTCGCACACAACTCTTCCGCTGCAATATTTATCAACCCCGTGGTGGATGGTCATTTCCTTCTGAACGATGTCAATGAAGGTCTGTCCAGAGGAGAGGTCAAGGACACCCAGATTCTGATTGGCGTGAACAAGGATGAAGGTTTTTTCTTTTTCTCGATTTTTTTCCCGCATCTGCCCCTGAACGATAACGCTGGCGACCTTACTGAGGAAGAGCTGAAGGTATCTGCTGCCTTTTTGGTTTTTTAAAGATTTTTATGGCACTTATTTAGGTATCCATGTCTTTGGTGCAAACTCTGCATGAGTGTGTGCATGTTCGTTATTTCTTTTAACGTCTATTCATATAACTGCTTTAAGACGAGAACAAAAATGATGTAAATAAATAAATAAGATAAAGAGGTGTCTATGGGGTGAATGAATCTATGAAATCATGAAGACATTGCATCATATACGGTAACATCAAACAATTTAACGAACAAGAGAAAAACAATCAGAACATTAGAATGATCAGGCTTCATCGGATTGCTCAGGGTTGTATGTATGTATGCGTGCGTGCATGCATGCGTGTGTGTGTGTATATGTGTGCTACGAGCTTGTAAGGTCCTGTGCTGGCGTATGCCAAGTCATCTGTTATGATCTGGTGAGGTAGAAGGGGGAGCAGAGGATTGTCTTCTCGAATTAAAAGCGTTGCATGTACAAGTGTCACTGTGCCTATGTAAACGTGCATGCGTGCATGTCGTGTGTGTGAGAGAAGGGGTCATGAATGTGGTGGGAAAGGGTGATACAGGATGTTACTCTATTACACATGTCTATACATATAGACGTCCATGCATGATATAGATACAACATAGATACATACGTACATACATACATGTGTACATAGAGACATACATACATACATAAGTATATTTATACATACATATATACATACATACATACATACATATATACATACCTACATTCATTCATACATTCATACATACATGCATACATACATACATGCATGCATGCTACATGCATACATACACACATGCATACATACTACGTACATATGAAGGTAACTACGTACATGCATATATACGTACGTACGTAATATATACATTCATATATACATATATGCAGGATCATATCATGATGATGATGATTGTCATGAAGGTGATGATGATGGTGGTGGTGGTGGTGGTGGTGGTGGTGGTGGTGGTGGTGGCTGTGACGGTGGTGACGACGATGACGACGACGACAATGATGATGTTGATAATGACGACGACGACAGTGATGATGACAACGATGGCGATGACGACGGATGATGATGATTATATCTCTCTCGTCTTAATGTGCACTATTCCTCAACATTACGTGTCTCATCTCTCACGCAATGGAGGTGTTTTTTTTCTTGTTTTTTTTAAGCAAGCTGTACGTGCCATCTTCAGAGACAAGGACGCGGCCGAGGCCATCATGCACTTGTATGTGGACAGTGTACCTCCTCCCGAGAGAGACCTCAAGCGAGACATCGCCGACGCCATCTTGGGAGACCACTTATTCGTCTGCCCCACGAGGGACTTCGTCACGGCGTTCACGTCGCTGAAAGGCCAGCGTGACGTATACCTGTACTTGTTCCAGCACCACTTGTCCAGCAGCCTGTGGCCGCAGTGGGTCGGCACCACCCACGGCGACGAGATAGTGCCCGTGTTTGGCTTGCCACTGGAGTTCAACTACACGCAGTCAGAGAGGGACATGGTCAGCAGGATGACCGGGTACTGGACACGGTTCGCTGAGACTGGGTCAGTGGATTTGTGTGTGTGTGTGTGTGTGTGTGTGTGTGTGTGTGTGTGTAAGGTGGAGGGTGTCTTGTGTGTGTTTCGCACGTGTGTGTGTGTGTGTGTGTGTGTGTGTGTGTGTGTGTGTGTGTGTGTGTGTGTGTGTGTGTGTGTGTGTGTGTGTGTGTGTGTGTGTGTGTGTGTGTGTGTGTGTGTGTGTGTGTGTGCATTACCTTCAAAAAAGGAACATATCTATATGTAAAGTAAATAAATAAATAAAGGTCTGAATCACAACACAACCAGCAATTCTGTATAAACTCGTCTCACATGACAGACCCCCCTAGTCAATGTCCAAATGCTTAGCCATAAAAAAAATGTGCGTCTACCGGGAATCGAACCCGGGTCACCCGCGTGGCAGGCGAGTATTCTACCACTATACCACCGATCCGATAATACGTGAAAACACTCTAATAAGGTTATCAACATTGATAGAAAAAAAAATCAGTCTACAAGTAGCTAAAAATATTCGCTGACACCTTCCTTTCAGTCATCTCATCATCATCATGTGCCCTGCCGCAGGGCGTTGGCGATCATAGACCTCCGAACGAATCTATCCCTTGTCACTGCAAGAACATCTCCCACTCTCTCTCTCTCTCTGTCCTCTATGACCCATAAATATTCGATGATACCACATTCGGTTCATTTATCTAGTGACTTATCCACCTATCTCCAAGCAAACATAATCATAATAATCATATTGCAGCTTGTTCATCTGTGTGTGTACAGAAATCCAAACAACGCCAACGTTACGTTGTGGCCCAAACGGACGAGCGCAGGAGACAGCTACCTGAAAATAACAGTGGATGGAGACAGTGTGGGACATCATCTGCGTTATCAGCAATGCAAGTTTCGCTCTGCCATACTGCCTTTACTGAGACAGCACAAGCCTGATTCATGCCCCACAAATCCTTCATCAGCTTCCTCGCAGTCTCTTTCCCACACCAGCCTTCAGTTAATAGTTTGCTTTCTTGTTGGCATTATGAGGTGGCCTTGGCACCCTGCACTGTTGTAAAATACTATTTTTGATGGCATTATTCAATGGACTTTGCACACTAAATGTATAGTGTAAAATTCTATGTTTGTTGACATTATGAAATGGCTTTGGAACACATATTGTATAATACTATTTTTTTAGGGGCCGCTACATGGACGTCACTATGACTGTACTGAAAAGATCGGTGGTAGAAGACTTCACGAACCATCTCAACAACCAACACCCTGCCATCAAGCTCACCTATGAGGTAGAAGAGAACGGCAGCATCGCGATGTTGGATACCCACATCACCCACACGGACCAGTACTTACAATTTGACAGTCACCAGCCACTGGAACACAAGCTTGGAGTAATCCGCACCCTCACCCACCGAGCGAAGACCATCTGCTCTATCGACACCGCTAGAGAAGAA
>JAPXFY010000014.1:68323240-68338240 GCA_030674185.1 Monoplex corrugatus
GCTGCTGACAGTGTGTTGGCTGCCCATTGGCTGCATGTCAGGCGCAGGAGATGTCATCAAACGGGTGGATGTCAAATTCGGACGTTCCCTCATGGACTGCATGTCAAATGGTGTCGTCATTTGAGGGAAGCAGCACTGCATTTCCGCTTCATGTACGATGCTATGTATTTTGAACTTGACCTCGGCCCGTTTACGTGCAGGTAGCTTTCTGATTGTTCCGGCCATTGACTGAAGGAATAAATCCACATCATCTTGCCTACAAGTTTCTATTTTCGGAAATGATGCAAGGGAGGTGGTACTAGCTGATTGGTTGATACAACTTGATAGCAAGAAAGCCGCCGCGGCGTTCTGAAAAATTCGCTCTGGAGGCAATCTCGGCGGTCGACCGCGCGAACAAATATTTGTTCGCGTTCGCGTTCGCGCTCTGTATGAACAGGGCCTCTAAAAATGACTTGGGAATTCCAGGACGAAAAACCGCGTTCGCGTTCGCGTTCGCGTTCGCGTTCGCGCTCTGTATAAACGGGCCTTTAGGGGTAAATGGAGTTAGTGGGAGGGAGAAGTGCTGGGGAGTAAGCTTGGTGGTCAAGCAATTAGAACGTCTGCCCATCAAGACTGAGAAGTTCAAGAATCGATATTTCGTGACCCTCCACTTGAAACTGAGTCGCTTTTCGCCTCACATTGTTTGCTACTAGCAGTTGAAATAGGAGATAAGGGATGGCAGGTGTTTATTTTGGGTGATTTTTTGTTTATTTTGGGTGATTTTTTTATTTACCCTGATACTGTAATTGTTCTTGTGTACGCTGATACGTGCTAAGTCTTAATATTGTGAGTCTTTATTTGTTAAAATGTTGTTTCAAAACTACTGCTCAACAAACTATGGACGTTTTCTCAGAGAGAGAAGGGGGGGAGAGAAAGATAAATTATCCATTAAGCAAGCACGCGCGCTAGAGAGAGAGAGGAGGGGGAATACAGGCAGAGAGACAGACAGACAGACAGATGAACAGACAGACAAACAGACAGAGAAAGATAGACAGACTCAAAATACAGTCACCCCTCCCTTACAAAATAACCACTAATAAATGAGAGAGACACAGAGATAGAGACAGACAGACAGAAACAGAGAGACAGAGACAGAGAGAGACAGAAACAAAAGGACAGATAGATAAGCAGACAGACAGATAGAGACACAGAGAGATATACAGAAACGGAGAGAGACGGAAAGAGAGAAACACAGACTTAATTATAAAAAGTCAGGAAAAAATGGGAAATAGGGAAGAGAAGGAAAAAGGAACACCCTCTAGAAGTCATACATTTAAACAGCTTTTAAAAAACATATGCATAGACATAGCTTCAGCCACTCGCCATCAGAGTAAAAAAAAAAATAATGTAAAAAAATCGCTTCAGCGAAGAGGGAAAGACAGCAATTCTTTTTGTAATTGATTTCATGAAGCATCGACCAGGTTTTAAATGTCAACTGTTTACTGACCAGGTCAGACGAAATGGGCAGACAGATGAGAATTTATAGTTGTGTTGCCTTCAAAGTGATCGATAACAAAACTGCTACAGTATATCGATCTGTTCCTTTTTTTTCCCAATGAATAGTCACACATAAACACGCACGTACACATACGTTTACAGACAGACAGACAGATGGAGAGACAGGTAGACGGATAGACAGACAGACAGACAGACAGACAACAGGTAAACAGACAGACAGAGAAAGACAGACAGACAGTTCGACAAACAGATAGATAAAAAATACACGCACCATTTTCCTTACAAGATACCAACCTAACAAATGAGACAGACAGACAGACAAAGATAGAGACAGAGACAGAAACAGAGAGACGAAGACAGAGAGTGACAGAAAAAAAAGGACAAACAGACAGACAAACAGAAAGACAGAAGGAGACAGAGACACATACAGATACAGAGAGAGAGAGAGACAGAGAGAGAAAGAGAGAAACACAGATATGCTCAATTATAATAAATTGGAGGAGGGGGGAAGGAAAAAGGGAGGAGGAGAAAGGAACTTCCTCTGTAAGTCATACATTTAAACAACTTTTAAAATTGAATGCACAGACATTGCTTTAGCTACTGTGCTATTTGGGTAAAAAAAAATAATGTAAAAAAAAATCACTTCAGCGAAGAGGGGAAGACAGCAATTCTTTTCGTAATTAATTTCACGAGGTATCGACCAGGTTTTAAATATCAACTGTTTACTGACCAGGTCAATTGAAATGAGCAGACAGATGAGAATTGAAAGTTGTGTTGCCTTGAGAGTGATCGATAACAAGACGGCTAAAGTAAATCGATCTGCTCCGGTTTTTTGTTTTGTTTTGTTTTTTCAAAAAATAGATACACACACGCACGCAAGTACACATACTTTCACAGACAGACAGATGGACAGACAGCCAGAGAGATAGACAAACAGACAGACAACAGGTAGACAGACAGAGAAAGACAGATAAACAGATGGACAAAATAGATAGACAACAAACAAAAAATAATACACACACCCTTCTTCCTTACAAAATACCGCCTAACAAATGAGAGATACAGAGATAGAGATAGAAACACAGAAACAAAGAGACAGAGACAGACAGAAACAAAAACACAGACAGACAAACAAACAAACAAACAGAAGGACAGATTGAAACAGAGAGAGACACACAGAGATGCAGAGAGAGAGAGACACAGAGATGGAGACAGAGACGAAAAGAGAAACACAGACATAATTATAAAAGGTCAGGAAAAAACGGGAAAAGGAGGGAGAAGGGGAAAAAAACTTCCTCAGGAAGTCATACATTTAAACAGCTTTTAAAAGTGAATGCACAGACATCGCTTTAGCTACTGTGCTATCAGAGTAGAAAAAAAAATGATGTAAAAAAATTCACTTCAGCGAAGAGGGGGGGAAGACAGCAATTCTTTTCGTGATTAACTTCAGGAGACATCGACCAGCTTTTAAATGTCAACTGTTTACTGACCAGGTCAGACAAAATGGGCAGACAGACGAGAATTTATAGTTGTGTTGCCTTGAGAGTGATCGATAACAAGACGGCTGAAGTATATCGACCTGCCCCGTTTTTTCCAATTAATAGGCACACACACGCACGCACGCATGGGTAAGCATACACACGGGACATAAACTTTCACAGACACACATACACACACACACACACACACACACACACACACACACACACACACACACAACCACAAACCACCCATGGTTACACACAAAACATACACAGACGCACGGACACACACACGCACACACACACACACACACACTCGCGCACACACACGCAAAAAGACATTCACACAGATATACATACACACACACACACGCACACACACATACACACACACACTCACACACACACACACACCACACACACACACACACACACACACACACACAGGTACACACACATAGGCTCACAAACATGCATACACTCACACACGCACACACACACACACACACACACACACACACCACGCACTCACGCACGCACACACACACTCACACACAACAGTATATAGCTTCCGAAGGGTACCATCCAGGGAGAAAATGCCAGATGTATGCAAGTCACTTTGAGAGAGAGGGAGAGGGGGTAGAGAGAAAGAAGGGGGGGGGGCAGATGACAGATAGACAGACAAACAGGCAAAAACAGACAGACAGACAGATAGACGGAATTGCTTCTTTAAATTAAATATATCTGATCTTGGTTTTACGTGGGCTAGTTGGTAGAGCCATGGACTCGAGATCTGTTGTATTTAAGTTGGATTTTGAGTTGATGATGTTTCCGCTTTCTTATTATTGATGCATCATCAATATGGGTTTAAGCAGTATAAAAGAGAGAGGGAGACAGAGACAGACAGGCGAACAGACAGACAGACTGAGACAGAAAAAAAGAGAGCCAGGTGAGCGAGGGAGGGAGAGAGAGAGAAGGAGAGACAGACAGGCAATCACACAGACAGAGAGAGAGAAACAAGAGAGAGGTGAGTGACAGAAGGAGACAGTGAGAGACAGGCAGACAGAGACAGAAAGAGAAAGAAAGAGACACAGACAGACAGAGAGACAGACAGCAGACAGAGACAAAAAAGAAAGACATGAGAGGGAGAGAGAGAGAGAGACATAGAGATAGAGAGAGACAGAAATGAGAGGGAGACACGTAAGTAAACATCCAACCATTTACAAACACATAAAAACCGCCACAGGCAACAGAAACAACAGCAGCAGTAGAAATTGACAGGAATGTCATCAGTTGCAACATCGCTCAACAGTTGAACCCAAACACGAGCGACAGTGACACACTAATTCGTATTGTTCTTTGTCCCTTAAAATAACATGGAATCAATGTTCAGCTTTCTAACAGCACTGTGTTTGAACCAACTTTTAACGACTTTGACATTCTGCGGAGGAGAATGATCAATCTCTTGCCTTGTATAATAAAATCCCATTTTTGGGGGCAAGATGACTAGAGACATATTGCTGAGTAATGCATGTTGTTTCTTGGGGGAATGAAGATGCTGAGAAGGTTAACATCCTTTTTGTTACCAGTCGCTGTGATGAAGCAGTTCCTGTTACTGTTACTTTTGTTTAAAGCCCAGCCGACTGTGTAGAGCCGTATCAGGGCCATAACCTGTTTCAAAACATACATCATACTTCAAAACAAAACAAAAATTCAATGAAGTACACATATCAACGCATTCGTGCACATAATCTACATGTAAGGAGATGCCCCTGGCGTTGACCACTCCGTCCAATTTATCACGCAGGGGGTTTAAAAAAACACACCTGAATACAAATTTAAATATAATTAAGGACTCTAAAACATTATATGAAAACATGCCTAAATTACCTAAAATTGCTTCCGCATATCTAATTTCCCTAGAACCAAAAATACACTCAATACATGTACCCAATTAGCAATCCTAAAAGAAAGTACGTAAGACGTTATCGAACACATACAGGTGAATGGACCAGCAAAGCAGAAAGTGATTGGAAGAAATGACAGAAAGTTGGTAATGTTTAAATTTGTATTCAGGTATGTTATTTTAAATCCTGTGTGTGATAAATTGAACGGAGTGGTCAACGCCAAGGGCATCTCCTTAGCTTATGTGCACAGATGCATTGATATGTTTACTTAATTTTCTTTTCCTCCCTCCCCTCCTCCCTATGAAGAATAGTGTATATTTTGAAACGGTTATAGTCCTGTATGATTACGCTCTTGGCTGGGCTTCAAACAACAATAGCCATAACAGTAACTGTCTCTGTCTCTCTGTCTCTCTGTCTCTCTGTCTCTGTCTCTGTCTATGTCTCTGTCTCTGTCTCTGTCTCTCTCTGTCTCTCTCTGTCTGTCTCTCTCTCTTTCTCTCGACCTTCCCCCACACCCCTCTCTCTCTCTCCCATTTGCTGTTACCGTCGCAATGTTCCTTCAGAGAGAAGACTGTTTTACACCAAATAGAGAAATGTGTCTCTGGGTGTCTGTTCATATGTGCCTGTACTTACTGTATTTTTTCTTTTGCCTATACCGTGAGGTGTTGTAGGTAGGTATGGTCCTCTGTTAACACCCTATCGGTATACTCAGCCCTGTCGGTATATTTCGTTGAAAACAGCATACACAACAACATTTACGAAATCTAAAGTTTAACGTTTCAATATATTGCCTTGGAAGAGTATAAATGTGTACACAATGAAAATTAAAATGCCATGATTAAGTTAGAAATGCACTTATTTAAAATACCTTGGTACAATTTGGCTTCCTGAAGATAGCACTCATTAGTTTTCTTTTGGATATGTGTCTGTGACAAAAGAGAAAAGAAAAAAAAAGAAAAAAAAGCCAGCAAAACTTTCAGCCGTTTCTGAATGGATTTTTACCACATTTGGCCAGAGATTTAGGTCGTTGAACTCTCACTAATTCATTAACTTGGAAGTCATGGTGCCAAGGTCAAGGTCACACGGACTAAAAACCAAGTGCCTAAAATCACCAGCACTATTTGAGACAAGTGTATCAAGAGCACTTCCTCAGGAACTCCTGACGATATTTACATTTTATTTTCACTGTTGTGACACTCTACCGTTGTTCTCACCTCACGTCAATTTTTATTTTATCTTACTCTTCTTCAATGTCACGATAACTTTGAGAAATACAAAATGTGGATTTTCTCTTAAGAGATTTTGTATAAATGGGAGATTATTAAAATGGCTTGATTATCTCGTTCATTTCCTCAAAAAATTGGAATTCGCATGATTCGCAAAAAGTTCATGAAAGTTCTTTGAAATAAGACCGAATTTACACTATGTGGCATCCAAAGTAATCAATAATAACCGGATTTAGAGACCTCCTCAAACCTCTCTGTGCAAAGCTTCCATGTGCTGGCAAGGTGAAGGGAAAAAAAACTCGAACGAGATTAGGCTTAAGACAGGCAGACGCAAATACATTCCTTTTAATATGTTGGGTTTCAAATACATTCCTTTTAACATGTTGGCTTTCAGTGCAGATATACGCAAATGCATTCCTTTCAATATGTTGGATTTTAGTGCAGATATACTCAAATAGATTCCTTTCAATATGTTGGATTTCATTGCAGATATACGCAAATGCATTCCTTCTAACAAGTTTGCTTTCAGTGCAGATATGCTCAAATACAAACACATTCCTTTTCACATGGTGGCTTTTAGTGCATATATACTGAACTACATTTCATTTAAAATGTTGGCATTCAGTGCAGATATACTCACATACATTCCTTTTGACATGTTGGCCTATAGTGCAGATAAATTCAAATACATTCGCTGAAACATGTTGGCTTTCAATACAGATATACTTAAATACATTCCTTTTAACATGTTAGCTTTCAGTGCAGATATATTCAAATACATTTCTTTTAGCATGTTAGCTTTCAGTGCAGATATACTCAAATAGATTCCTTTCAATATGTTGGATTTCATTGCGAATATACGGAAATGCATTCCTTTAACATGTTTGCTTTCAGTGCAGATATGTTCAAATACAAACATATTCCATTTGACATGGTGCTTTTAGTGCAGATATACTCAATTACATTCCTTTTAAAATGTTGGCTTTCAGTGCAGATATACTCACATAAATTTCTTTTAACATGATGGCTTTTAGTGCAGAAAAACTCAAATACATTCGCTGGAACATGTTGGCTTTCAATGCAGATATACTCAAATACATTCCTTTTAACACGCTGGCTTTCAGTGCAGGCATACTCAAATACAAATGGATTCCTTTTCACATGTTGGCTTTCAGTGCAGATATACTCAACTACTTTCCTGTTAGCATGTTGGATTTCAGTGCAGATATACTTGAATAGGGTCCTTTTAACATCTTGGATTTCAGTGCACATATACAAAAATACATTCCTTTCAACATGTTGGCTTTCAGTGCAGATGTACTCAAATACTTTCCTGTTAGCAATTTGGCTTTCAGTGCAGATATACTCAAACATATTCCTTTTAAAATGTTGGCTTTCAGTGCAGATATATTCAAATATAGTCATTTACACGTTTGACTTTCAGTGCAGATGTACTCATACATACTCCTTTTACTATGTTTACTTTCAGTGCAGATATACTCAAAATACATTCCTTTTAACATGTTGGCTTTTAGTGCAGATATACCCAAAATACATTCTTTTTAACATGCTAGATTTCAGTGCAGATATACTCAAAATACATTCCTTATAACATGTTGGCTTTCAGCAGATATATTCAAGTATACTCCTTTTAACACGTTGGCTTTCAGTGCAGATGTACTCAGATACATTCCTTTTAACATGTCAATTTTTAGTCTGTATAGAATATCCTTACTTAAACTATGTCAGACCAACACAAAACAAAACAAAATAAATCAGAATTCCGGGCTGTTTGGTGTTTTATGTGTGACCTTAATTTTTAATGTCATTTGTCACCTGGGCAGCAAAAGCAAACAATGTGTCGAAACAAATAAACAGGTGGTAGTATGAATGCATTTTCAGACAACAGAACTTGAAGGGGGTTTACTTCAAGACAGAAGGTTTTATCCTCTGCCCCTGTCTTCTTCTGTAATCTACACACACACACACACACACACACACACACACACACACACACACACACACACACACACACACACACACACACACACACACACACACACACACACACACACACATACACACACACACACACACACACTAACATCAATATCACTATTTTACACCACTCAGCAATTGCTTTCAAGACGAAACCTTCATGGATGAATTCACCGCTGCTGCTATGAAGATTCCAGTCATGATTCTGACATTGAATTTTGGCTACAATTCCAACAAAAAATATTTTCCAAATTAATAACCGTGCTGTGTCGCATGGTGGTGATGATAATATTCATTCAATCTTTATGAAAGACAAGAAGAATAATCAAAGCATTCGTAGTGCCACTTGGGACCTGGACTTAGGCATGGTGGAAATTGAATAGCCAAATGTCATTTGTTTTGAGAAAAAAAAAACAAGTATACATGAAAGCTAGAGGGGACAGGAGCACCAGGTAGACAGTGGAAGAAAATAGTAGTTTTGCAAAGTGGATGAGGACAGAAAGGGCAGGAGATGTACTTGCAGCAACAAAAGATACATTTGTATGGCAGGCCATGATCGCCAACGCTATGCAGCAAGGCACATGATGCTGATGATGATGAACTGCAAATATATCGAGCAATCATTTTTTCACATTTTTAGAAATTTTAAGCAAATCTGTTCAGACATAAACGAGCACGTAAGAGCATTTTATGTAATGCAACCTATAAGTTTACATCAAGTCAAAAATCACTCAGTCCGGGGGCAGCAAACTCGTCAGTATTGCGTGGTCAAGAAATGTGTTAACATACGTTGTTATTTTTATCTTTGTTTAAAGCCCAGTCTACTACGTAGAGCCATCTCAAGGTTATAACCGTTTCAAAACTTATACAAAACAGGAAAAAAGGGAAAAGAAAATTAAGTCCACATATCAATACATTCGTGCACATAATCTAAGGAGATGCCCCTGGCATTGACCATTCTGTTCAATTTATCACAAGGGAATTTTTCTTAAACTTAATACAAGTTTAAACATAACTAAGGACAACAATACATATATAAAAACGGGCCTAAATTACCTAAAATTCCCACCGCATATCTCATTTCCCTAGAGCTAAAAATGCTCTCGATACATGTACCAAATTATAAATCTTAAGAGAAAGTATATAAGACTTTATCGAACACATACAGGTGAATAACCAGCAAAGCAGAAAATGATAGCAACAAATGGCAGAAAGCAAAGGAGGAAGAAAGAAAGAGAATGACAGAAAAGAAGAATATTCTAGCGCAGAATTTCCAGAAGGTGGGGATACTATTTATACTATAAGAGCCCCGGCACCCCATGGGGGTTAACACATTACAGATGACTCAACTGTATCAAAGGAAAGCATGTTGCAGTAATACAATACTTCCCAAAAAATTCTACAAAATCAGCACAACGAACCAAGTCATCAAGGTCAACTGTTGAATATATACCACACAAACTCCACAGGCAGCTGACAAGCAATCAGGTTTGTATATTTATGCCTCAGAATGAAATCGCTATGTCAGAAGTTGAGCATACAACTTACTGTCCACATCTCTGAGGGAAAAGTCACACCCCCAGATCAGGACAAAAACTGTTGATTTCGTGCCATAATTTTATTTTTGAGTCATATGGGAGAAAGGGGCAGTATTATGCAGATGGTGTCATCTCCTCTCTGTCAGTGATTTACCTTCCCCAAATCTGGAACAAGGTCAGGTACTTGTTCACACGACTGAAGACCTCACACCCACACACACACACACACACACACACACACACACACACACACACACACACACACAACACACACACACACACACACACACACACACACAACTTAACCCTTTGACTCCCTCACCTGTCCACCAGCTTCCTGCACCTAAAATAACCTTGACCCCTTCACCTTATCTACCAGCTTCCTTGCAGGAAGCTGCTGGATAGGGTGAGAGAGTCAACAGTTTTATTTCCAAGAAGGAATTGAACTGATTAACCCAATTAATTGAAATATTCGATGGGGTAAGGCAATCAAGGGTTAAATCTGTCCATCTTTCTTTTTTCTTTCAAGAAAGAATTGAACTGAACTAACTGAATTAAATTGAAATACTTGATCTTATGCAAGTCAGATTGGAAGACAACCGGACGTCTACACCAGAGGCAATCAATTGACCGAACTGGATCCCTTAACACCACTCTCATCTTCTCCGGACGTTGGCACAGGACCAGTCTGGAAGTCCCTGGAATTTAGTTCCCACGAGTTTAAAACCTTTTGACTCCTTGCACTCCATCCACTAAATGCAAAAACTTAACCCTTTTGACTCCTCCACTCAATCCACCAGCTTCCTGAATTTATTTCAATGTATAAATTTTAAAAGTGTTTTTTTTTTTTCATTTTTATTTAAGTTTAGGCAAGAAATTCATACAATATAAATATAAACTGCATTTTTGTAGAACACACATTTAAGTAGATATCATTCACGACAATCCAATATACAGATGCTCATTTATGATCAAAACAACACACACACACACACACACACACACACACACACACACACACACACACACACACACACACACACACAACACACACACACACACCACACACATACACAAGAACCACCACACACACACACCTATACATACATGAACAACGCACGAACGCACGTCAACACACACCACATAAATGTTTACAGATTGAACAAAGACTACAATCATAATTATGTACACGCACCTCAAGCTGACCTTTGAAATTTTGATAAAGACTACGAACACTAAAGTAAGCAAAAAAGGTGAGTGTGTCAATGTCTATAAGAAAAAGAATACAAATCTAATGAAAATAATTATAATGACAATAATAATAATGATATAATAATAATAATAATAATAATAATAATAATAAAAACAGCAACAACAGCAACAAATAACCCATTGTTTTTTGCGGTGTTGTTATATTTGTATAACGTATTATTTGTTATCACTGTAATACTGAAGTATGTCAAGTTAAAGTCTGCAGAATAATTTTTGAAAATGTATGGTTTGGTATGATTAATTATATCATGCAGGTTAGAATGAATTACGTGGTAAACGTTTTTTGAGAAAAGAAGCCATTCATGAGGAATGAGTACTACAGAAATCTGGTAGATAGGGTGAGGGAGTCAAAAGGGTTAAGGTTTTGCTTTGCTAGCATGATTGACAATACAGGATGCTGGTGGACAGGGTGAGGGAGTCAAAAGGGTTAAAGTTTTGCTTTGCTAGCATGATTGACAATACAGGATGCTGGTGGACAGGGTGAGGGAGTCAAAAGGGTTAAGTTTTTGTTTTGCTAGCATGATTGACAATGCAGGATCTTGGTGGACAGGGTGAGGGAGTCAAAGGGTTAAGGTTTTGCTTTGCTAGCATGGTTGACAATGCAGGATCCTGGTGGACAGGGTGAGGGAGTAAAAAGGGTTCAGTTTTTGCTTTGCTAGCACGGTTGATAATGCAGGATCCTGGTGGACAGGTACGGGGAGTCAAAGGGTTAAAGACACGGGTTGATTTTTGGTTGTTTGTTATCTGGTCGAAAGCTTCTGTAAAAGGAATGTATCAAACGAAGAGTGGCAGAATGGTTAAGACGTTCGCGTGACCGAAACCTACAACAATCCAGGGTTTGTTCCCCGTTGAGGCCTTGATTTTTCTTCTCAGTTTGACCGGAAGCATACGCACGCACACACACACACGCACACACACACACACACACGGGTACACACACACACACACACACACACACACACACACACACACACACACACACACACACACACCACGGGTACACACACACACACACACACACACACATAGCACACACACACATCACACACACACACACACACACACACACACACACACACACACACACACACACACACACACACACATCGATCCAATAATTCTAACTTTTCCTGGCAAGAAGATTAAAAGTCTAAGCCTATTAGCTTTTGTACTCTGAAAGTCCCGGAAACTGAACTGCTGACATAATTACCCACAATGCCAGACTGCTTTTCCGCAGGGAAAGATAAATGCGCCACAAGTACAGTCTTCAAACGAAATTGGAGTTTGCAAACTTTTCAGCCATTGCCTTTCTCCAGTTCAATTTTAGAGACAAGTGGGCAGACCTTTTCTTGTTTTGATTTCTTTTATTTTTTTCCTGTTAATTCTTTGATTCAAAGTTTGAGTCTGATCAAAATGCAGTCAAAATAGTTGACTGCCTCTTTTGTGTGTGTTGTGTGTGTGTGTGTGTGTGTGTGTGTGTGTGTGTGTGTGTGTGTGTGTGTGTGTGTGTGTGTGTGTGTGTTGTGAGTGTCTGTGTGTATGTCTCTGTGTGTGCCTGTGCCTGTGTCTGTGCCTGTTTCTGTGTCTGTGTCTGTGTCTGTGTCTGTGTATGTGCGTGTGTGTGTGTATGCACGCGGGCATACCCATATTTCGAAATTGCACACATGAAATATTAGTAATGATGATGATCACAATGAGGATCATGAGGATAATGATGATGTATATATATATATTATATATATATATATATATAATATATATATATATATACATATAAATACACACATACATACATACATGTGTATATATGTAGATATATATATATATGTATACATATACATATTAGTGGTGTGTGTGTGTGTGTGTGTGTGTGTGTGTGTGTGTGTGTGTGTGTGTGTGTGTGTGTGTGTGTGTGTGTGTGCGTGCGCGTGCGCGTGCGCATGCGTGCGTGTGTATATAGCCATTCTTTGAAACTGCACAAGTCTATTCATTAACCCTTTGACTACTTCACCCTATCTGGCAGTATATCCCAACGTCAGCCGTGACAGCAAAGCAAAGTCTTAACCCTTTCATTTCCTCACGTTATCCTCTTGCTTTCTACAGAAACCTGATGGATAGGGTGCAAAAGTGAAAGGGTTAAACGAAGTTGTCACGAAGACAGATAGGTTAGTAGATCACAAACTTTAAGGTGGACTAATGGTTAGCATTTCGTGCTCTCACCACAACGACCAGAGTTCGTTTCCCCCAGCATGGGAACTTTTAAATGGCGCAATATTTGGCCAAGCGGTCAGGGTACCAACCTTAAGTCTGTGATAACGTTTTGGTTCGAAACTGCCTGGATACCACATTGTGGACAAAGAAAAGGAGTAATATTTTTCATACAAAGTTAAGGAGTAATCTATTTCCTACAAAGAAAAGGAGTAATATTTTTCCTACAAAGAAAAGGAGTGATATGTTTCATACAAAGAAAAGGAGTGATTTTTTCATACAAAAAAGGAGTAGTATTTTTCTTACAGAGAAAAGGAGTAGTATTTTCTATACAAAGAAAAAGAGTAATATTTTTCATACAAAGAAAACGTGTAACGTTTTCATACAAAAAAAATGGAGTAACAGTTTTATACAAAGAAAAGGAGTAATATTTTTCATACAAAGAAATGGAATATGTTTTGCATACAAAGAAAAGGAGTAACATTTTTTATACAAAGAAAAGGAATATTTTTCATACAAAGAAATAGAGTAATCTTTTTCTTACAAAGAAAGAGTCATATTTTTCACACAAGAAAAGGAGTCATATTTTTCATACAAAAAAGAGGAGTAGTCGTTTTCCTACAAAGAAAAGGAGTAATATTTTTTCATACAAAGAAAAGGAGTAATCTTTTTCATACAAAAAAGGGTTAATTTTTTCATGCAAAGAAAAGGAGTAATATGTTTCATGCAAAGAAAAGGAGTAATATTTTTCATACAAATAAATGGAGTAATATTTTTCATACAAATAAATGGAGTAATATTTTTCATACAAAGAAAAGAATAATAATTTTCATACAAAGAAATGGAGTCATTTTCATGCAAAGAAAAGGAGTAATATTTTTCATAAAGAAAAGGAGTAATATTTTTCATACAAAGAAATGGAGTAATATTTTTCACACAAAGAAATGGAATAATCTTTTTCATGCAAAGAAAAGGACTAGTATTTTTCATACAAAGAAACGAAGTAATATTTTTCATGGAAACAAAAAGGAGTCATTTTCATACAAAGAAAAGGAGTAATATTTTTCATACAAAAAAGGCGTAACATTTTTTATGCAAACAAAGGTGGTAATAATTTTCATACAAAGAAAAGGAGCAACATTTATCATACGAAGAAAGAGAGTAATATTTTTCATACAAAGAAATGGAGTAATGTTTTTCATACAAAAAGAAAGGGGGAATATTTTTCATTCTCCTTCCTCTACATTATATGCAAGGAAACCTGCAAATGCCTGAACCACCTTCACGTGTAAACCATGTGTATGTTTGATGGCTTCATGAAAAGACGAAAACACACAGAACGCAGCCGAACCAAAAACCAAGAACGCAGACTGTGCAGCAGTATACTGCCTGTATAGCGTCGACCAAACAACGTGCAAACATTACCATGGCTTCAGTCTTCTTGCTATTTAGCTCCAGCCCAATATTTTTGCTTTCTATTTCTATTATATGCTCAATGTTGATGGAAAGAACTAATAATGATAATAATAATAATAATACCAATATTAATGATAGTGACAATCATAATAATATTAATAATCATCATCATCATTAAGTGCCTTGCCCCATGGAGTTGGCGATCATGTCCTTCCATCTGTTTCTATCCCTTGTTGCCTCAAACACCTCTTCCACCCTCTTTGTCTTCAGCCACTCTGCAAGTCCGTCCAACATCTTCTCCTTGGGTCTACCTGGTGCTCTCTTTCCCTCCAGATTTCCTGTCATGACCAGGTGCTCCAATTCCCTTTTCCTCATAAAATGGCCTTTAAATGTTGTCTGTCTTTTCCTAATCTTCCTTATAAATGATCTTCTTGTGTCTGCCTCCATCAAGACTGTC
>JAPXFY010000014.1:68350740-68353240 GCA_030674185.1 Monoplex corrugatus
AAGAGAGAGTAAGAGAGAGAAGAAAGAGAGAGAGAGAACGAGGAGGAGAGAGAAAGTAAGTGAGAGAAGAAGAGAGAGAATTAGAGAGAGGGGGAGAGAAAGAGACAGAAAGAGAGAGAGAGAGGGAAAGAGAGAAAGTGGGAGATAGTGGGAGAGAGAGAGAGAAAGAGAGAGAAGGGGGAGACAAGGAGAAAGAGAGGGAGAAAGAGACAGACAGAGGATAAGAGAGAAAGAAAGAGACAGAGAGACAGACAGAGACAGACAGAGACAGGGAGAGAGAGGAGAGAGAGAGAGAGAGAGAGAGAGAGAGAGCCATCCTTCTGATCGATGAAAATGATATTTTTGAAGGGAGATAAGGAAAGAAGAAGGTAAAAAAGAAAAATGCCAGCAGCAGAAGCCATCTCTGGGAGTCTGATTGCAACCAATTACAGCACACTGCAGGACAAACAAATTCCACCAGACCAGAAGAAGAAAAATGAATTAACCCTTTCACTTTTTCATCCTGTCCCCTAGTTTCTTTCGCCCTTTTCCTCCCCCCCCCCCCCCCCCTGCCTAAGAGTTCTGTCAGGTATGAAAAGTGAATAAAAAAAAACAAAAAACTCTTCAACTCTCTTATCCTGCCCTCCAGCTTTCGTAACCCCTTCGCACCCAGTATTTTCGTAGGATTAGAAAAAAAAATAATGAATCAGCTTTTTTCACTCTCTCACCCTGTCCACCACCTTCCTTAACCCTTTGTCTCCCATCTGTTCTGCCCTATCAGATAAAAAGGATGAAAGTAAAGCTTTCACTTCCTCATTCTGTCCACAGCTTCCTTAACCCTTTTCCTCTCAACAGTTCTTTCAGACCAAGAAATGGGATGAATTAACCTTTTCACTCTCTCATCCTGTCCCCTAGCTTCTTTCACCCTTTCTATCCCAACAATTCTGTCTTGACAGAAAAAGTGGAAGAAAAAAAATATCTTTCACTCACTTCTCCTTGCCCTCCAGCTTCCTTAACCTCTTCTCTCCCAATAGGTCCGTCGGACCAAGAAACAGGATAAATTAACCCTTTCACTCTCTCATCTTGTCCACCAGCTTCCTTAACCCTTTTCCCCCAACTGTTCCACCCAATCAGAAGAAATGATAAAAAAAAAAAGCTTTCACTTCCATATTCTGTCCACCATTTTCGTTAACCCTATTCCTCCTAACAGTTCCATTTGATTTACCACCTCAGAATGTTTAGAATCTTTGTGATCAGGCAGTCAGTTTTTCTTGTTGCAGAATTGAAATATTCTGTTTATACTCTCCATAAAAGTGACAAATGTTCAAAATTTGGGTATTCGATTTTTTTGTCTCCTTTTCTGTTTTTGTTTTTTTTGTTTGTTTGTTTGTTATTTGTTTGTTTGTTTGTTTGTTTGTTTTTGTTTGTTTGTTTGTTTTGCTTGTCTGTTTGTTTTGTTTTTTGCTTTTTTAAAATAAGAGTTCTGGAATATGGTACCCTTCTGATTTTGGAAATAACAAGGAAAACCGAATCTCAAGTCAGCAATGACCTTTCTTCAGCAAGCAAGGCCCACTCTTCCTGATAACTTCACATTTGTACCCTCATAAAGTGCGGTTTCGATGCGTCTGTTGCAGAAACTGACGGGATCAATCCTTGTTAAAATCATGCATTTTAGACTTTTTTCCCCCTAAGTTTCAGTCTGAGTTTCAGTTTCTCCAAATAGTGTCCCCACGCTTGGAGTAAAATCCTGTATGCACAGACGCATATTACTTAAACTTGCCCAATAAATTGTTGGCTGGATGTTTTCAGATTACATTTTAGCAAGGAAAGAATCACAATTGTAGGATTTTACAGATAACAGTGTGTACAAGAAGCATTGTTGTTCTTATTGTTATTTTTGTTTAAATCCCAGCCGACTGCGTAGAGTCATATCAGGGCTATAACCGTTTCAAAATCTATACAAAACTTCAACAGGAAAAAAATGGAAAAGATAGGGTGAGGAAATCAAAGGGTTAAGTTTTTGCACAGGGGATTAAAAAAGCATACCTGAGTACACAAATTCAAACATAACCAAGGGCACCAAAACATATAAAAACGGGCTTAAATTACCTTATATTGCTTCCGTATATCTCACCTCCCCAGAGCCAAAAACGCACCCGATACATGCACACAATTATCAGTCCCAAGAGAAAAGGACACAGACTTTATCGAACACATACAGGTAAATGGACCAGCAAGGCAGAAATTAACAGGAAGAGATGACAGAAAGCAAAGGAACGACGTAAGAAAAAAAGAGAGTGACAGAAAAGAGGAAATTTCTAGGAGAGAATTTCCAAAAAGTAGGGACACTATTTGTACTGAAAGAGCCCCCGGCACCCCCACGGGGGGTACAAGAAGCATTACAGATTCAGTAAAATCAAAATCCATAAATCAACTCCTGCACACCCCAGCCTCCTATTCTGGGTGTTAGCAGCCTAATAATGTGAGGAGACGGGCGACTCATTTTGTGGTGGAAGGTCAT
>JAPXFY010000014.1:68360740-68375740 GCA_030674185.1 Monoplex corrugatus
ACCCTATCCACCAGCTTCCTGCAGGAAGCTGATGGATCGGGTGAAGGAATCAAAGGGTTAAGGTTTTGCTTTGCTAGCATGGTTGACAATGCAGGAGTCAAAGGGTTAACAAAACAATGGATTAGTCGTTTCTGATTCAAGTGGTTGTGTGTGTGTGTGTGTGTGTGTGTGTGTGTGTGTGTGTTCTGTGTGTGTGTGTGTGTATGTGTGTCTGTGTGTGTGTGTGTATGTGTGTGTATGTGTGTCTGTCTGTCTGTCTCTGTCTGTCTGTCTGTGTCTGTCTGTGTCTGTGTGTGTTGAATATTGTCATTATTTTTGTGCGAAGACAGACAATGATATACAAATATACACACACGCATAAACATACACGTACACACACACACACATACACATACATACACACATAATACTACTAATAATAATAATGTTTATTTGTATAGCGCACATTCCATATAAAAACATGCTCACCAGCGCTTTACATTTCGCAAGAAAGGCAAAAGGTGATAAAAAATGTTCACAATTACATACACAATAAGATAACAACAAACATTAAAGCTATACAAGTAAGAAGACGCATAAGAAACCACAGAATACACTGACTTATGTAATGAAGAAAGATTAACAGATTTTTCATATGAATAAAGAGGCATACTGTGTTTATATATTGTTGCGTGTGTGTACTTGCGTACGTGTGTGTGTGTACGTGTGTGTGTGCGTGCGTGTGCGTTGCTGTGCGCGTGTGTGCATGTAAGAATGTGTGTGTGTGTGTGTGTGTGTGTGTGTGTGTGTGTGTGTGTGTGTGTGTGTGTGTGTGTGTGTGTGTGTGTGTGCGTGTGCGTGCGTGTGCTATGTTTGCATGCGTGTGTGTTTGTGCATGCAATAGTTGTACATAAAATTATAATCAATATTTCGAATGAAAATAAAAACAGAAAAATTCTAATTCATATACAGGAAAAACATTATAACTTCAGTATTACAGCATTAACACCTTGACAATCAAAATTACCTCACAAATTATAAACTATTCGCATATCATACATCACAATTTACATACAAACAAAGATTTAAAAAAAATTCTTAAAGTATTTCAGTCTCTTTCCCTCTCAATTTCTCCCCTATCCCCTCCTCAGCTGTACACATACAGTGAGACACACACATGCTCACTCATGCACACACACACACACACACACACACACAAAACACACACACACACACACACACACACAAATGCACGCACACACACACCTCGCTCTATAGGCCCTTATACAAAATACTGTTATAAAGGCAGAAGAGATTAGTCTGATGACAGACTTGCAAACTAAGGCTCTTCAGGTTAGATGAGTTTGAAAGAGGTGGGTTTTCAGGTGCCGTTTGAAGGTTGAGAAACACTTAGTTTTTCTGAGAGACAGTGGTAGAGAGTTCCATACATTTGGGCCAAAGACAGAGAAAGACTTTTTACCAAAGGTGTCTAGAGAGAAGCGAGGAACAGTCAACAGTGAGGTGTCAGAAGAGCGGAGCGTTCGAGAAGGTTTGTAACCCTGCAGGAGGTTGGCAAGATAGGATGGCATGTTCTCGTGATAGATACACTGAAAGCAAAGACAGGCAACTTTATATTGAATCCTAGCCTTTACCGGGAGCCAATGAAGTGTTCTAAGCAGAGATTTTGCACTCTCACGCCTGGGCTTGCGGAGAATAAGGCGAGCCGCGTGGTTCTGTATGCGCTGAAGTTTAAATAGTTAATTGTCATGGAGACCAGCGAATAGAGAGTTACAATAGTCCAGTCTAGATAGTATGAAAGAGACAGCAAGCTTGTTGGCAGCATCAGTGGAAAGGAAGGAGCGAATCTTACCTATTCTGCGTAGCTGATAGTACAGAGGACGACACAACTGTTTGACATGGGCTTCCATAGACAGTGTTTCATCTAGGTAGAAGCCAAGGTTTCTAACAGTTTGTGAGAAAGATACATCACAACCAGAGATAGACATGGGGGCATGAGTAACCTGATTGACCTTTGACTTAGTACCAGTAACAATATGCTCAGTTTTATCATCATTCATCTTCAGTTTGTTTTCATCATCCACTTGGAGACATCCTCTATACAATCTCTCAGACTGCACGCAAGAGCGTCAAAATCTGATGGGGCAGAGGAGCTATGCAGCTGTGAGTCATCCGCAAAGAAGTGGTATGAGTGACCTGACTGATGAATGATAGTGCTGAGAGGTTGTGTGTACATAGTGAACAGGACAGGTCCCAAGACAGAAACTTGTGGGACACCACATTTCAGCACAGATGGATTTGATTTGTGGCCAATGACAACAGACTGGGTACGGCCAGTCAAATAGGAGGTAAACCAGTCCAGAACCTTTCCAGAACAGCCAAAAGTGATACGCAACCGCGTTATGAGGATGCTATGGTCTATGGTGTCAAATGCTGCTGACAAGTCAAGCAGTGACAAGATAGACACACTCCCATTGTCTGAAGCCTGAAGGTCATTGATCACACGTAATAGAGCGGTTTCTGTGCTATGGCACTTACGGTAGGCTGACTGGAATGGCTCTAGCAGGTTGTGAAATTCCAGATGCTGCAGAACCTGTTCTAGTACAATACGTTCCAACACCTTTGATAGGAATGGTAGATTGGAAACTGGACGATAATTCTTCAAGCAGTCTGGATCGAGATTTGCCTTCTTCAGAAGGGGCTTGACAAGAGCGTGCTTAAAGCACTGAGGCACAACACCAGATGACAAGGACTTATTCATAATATCTGTGACAATTGGAGTAATTTCATCTAGACAATCAAATAGGATAGAAGCAGGGATAGGGTCAAGGTCACAGGACTTCTTTGGCATTTTCTTCAGTACCTCTCTCACGCAACCCTCAGACATAAGCTCAGAATTTTCTAGCTGTGTACCAGAGAACACAACAGCATCAGTGGGGCATGGTGTATCAGGGTCAAAGCTGCTTCTGATCCGTTCAATCCTTCCAACAAAAAATTCATTGAATTTATCAGGAAGAGACTCTGGGGGGATGTTAGAAGGAAGCACAGTATCTCCAGCTTTTCCCAGCAACTGATCACTGAGGCGGAAGAGTTCTCTGGAACTATCAGCGCCTGCTATCTTACCACATGTGTACTTTTTCTTTGCTTCACGTATCATATTTGTAACTATGTTACGCTGCTCTGCATATATTTCTCTACGAACGGTCAGACCGGACTCACGCCACGCACGCTCAGCGGTACGCCGTAGCACTTTAGCATGAATGACTTCAAGTGTCATCCAAGGGCGGATATACGGTCTGACACAGTACGTATAACAAGTGGGGCATGTTGGTCAAGCAGCTGACGCAAGCATGTGTTATAAGTACATATGGGATCAGATGAATTCGACTGACAGGCTGACTCAAGTGCTGTATGAACATCAGTCTTGAAAATATGCTTCTCAATAGCCTTAAGATTGCGTGAAGCGATTTTCTTTGTTGCTTTGCCTGGTTTTCTAAGAGACAGTTCAAAGGAGATGACAAAATGATCAGATACAGCATGTCACGAACAGATAAATCAACTACATCAGAAACACAGTTTGTGATTAGCCAATCTAAAGTATGGCCTTTGCGTTGAGTAGGTACATTGATCATTTGTTGCAGACTAAGATTTTCAAGAACGGCATTTAAAGCAACAGTACCGCGATCAGAGGGATTATCAAAATGGACATTTATATCTCCAACAACAAACAGCCTTTCGTAGGTATTGTATGATTCGAGCAGGTCAGGGAACTGGTCCAAGAACATTGATATCTTGAGTTTGTTTTTGACACTAGGTGGGGGACGGTACACACAAAGAAACACAGAGGTCTGACCATCAAAGTCCAGGCGGACCTCACACACCTCAAAAGCTGTAAAAGGAAAATCTTTGGTTGGAAAGGAAATGTGTTTTTTAAGACTGTTTCTATATATCACAGCAATGCCACCTCCAGCTCTGTCCTGCCGTGGATAAGAAATCAAAGTGAAGCCGGGTGGTGTCACAGCCGCAATGTCTGCTTCATTCCCCTGTGGCCGAAACCATGTTTCAGTCAGAAAAACCAAATCGTAGTTGCCCTGGATTATGTGGTCGCAAACATCATGAGTCTTGTTACTACACATACACACACACATACAAACATACACACAGACACACAGACACACACACACGCACCACACACACACACACACATACACACACACACACACACACACACACACACACACACACACACACACACACACACACACACACACACACACTCACTCACTCACTCACACACAAACACTCCTCTCGTCTATTTTCATTCGGCTGTCTATGAAGAGAAAGTAGAAGCCGAGTGAAGCTTTAACCCTCTATCTCCTGCACTCTATCCACCAACTGCAAAAAAACTTTGACTCCCTCACCCAGTACACCAGCTTCCTGCAGGAAGGAAGACTCCCGCACTGTATCCACCAACTGCAAAAACTTAACCCCTTGAATCCCTCACCGTGTGTGTGCCACAAGAGCGCAGAGTATATAATGTAGCAAAAAACTGAAACAAAACAAAACATAACAAAACTAAAACAAAATAAAAGCACCAGGAAGCTGGTGGGTAGGGTGAGGGAGTCAAAGGGTTAAGTTTTTGCTTTGCTGTCATTGATGACGATGCAGGATGCTAGTGGAAAGGATGCGGGAGTCAAAGGGTTAAGTTTTTGCTTTGCTGTCATTTGATGGCGATGCAGGATGCCAGTGGAAAGGGTGCGGGAGTCAAAGGGTTAAGTTTTGCTTTGGCTGTCATTTGATGGCGATGCAGGATGCCAGTGGAAAGGGTGCGGGGTCAAAGGTTAAGTTTTTGCTTTGCTGTCATTTGATGGCGATGCAGGATGCCAGTGAAAGGGTGCGGGAGTCAAAGGTTAAGTTTTTGCTTTCTGTCATTTGATGGCGATGCAGGATGCCAGTGAAAGGGTGCGGAGTCAAAGGTTAAGGCGAGAGACTGATGGTGACGAGAACCGTACAAAGAACACTAAGTGACAACACAGACGTGTAGAGGCAATCTGTCTGATGTGTGGTCTGAGACCACAGTATAAGAAAAAAGGATTCTATTGAAAGATCCTTTTATTTTAGCTCACGCGTATTCAAGAGAGGAGAAAGATGGAGACAAAGACAGACAGAGACAGACAAACAAAACGAGAGACAGACAGAGAGACAGACAGAGAGAAAGACAAACAGAGAGACAGACAAAGAGAGAGAGACAAAAAGACAGACAGACAGAGAAAATGAGAGACAGAAGAGAGAGACAACCATACAGACAGATAGACAGACAAAGACAGACAGATAGAGCGAGAGAAAGAGACAGAGACAGACAGACACAAAGAGAAAAAGAGAGAGAAAGACAGACAGATTGAGACAGACAGAGAAAAGGACAGACAGAAAGACAGAGAGAAGAGAAAAGGAGAGAGAGAGACAGACAGACACACACACACACAGAGCGAGACACACAGACAGAGACAGACACTCAGCGAGACAGAGACAGAGAGGAACAGAGAGGGACAGAGAGAGACAGGGATAGAGAACAAGTGAATGAGAGAGAGAAAGACAGAAGAGAGAGAGAGAATGAAGAGACGAAGACAAAGAGATAGACAGACAGACAGACAGACACAGAAAAACTAGCCACACACAGCCAGAGACAGAAACTGAAACAGACACACAGACAGAGATATTGACAGACTAATACACTCTCGCAGAAACAGAAATAATTTTGCGTTGTATACGATACAGGCTTTTACATTGGGCATTTAATAAATCTGACACACAAGTTAATTCGACAAGGCTGTGAATCTAGTGTCAATTAAGCCCTTGCCATCTCTACCTCAGAACTGAAGCTAAAGAGCACATCTTTCCAACGACTTCTCTCATCTTCGCTCTGATCTTAAAGAACCGAGGAGCCACTGGTTGCAGAAATCTTCCAGGCCCAGCAAGGCAAAATGTTGGCAGCTCTTCAGCATTGTCAACTGTGGTGAGAGATACCATGGGTGTGAGATATGCCAGATGCCAGTGACATGCTTTCAGGGAGAGTCAGGGACAGACCCAAGAAGGAACAAGATGGTTAAGCCATTTTGATAATCTCCCTTTCTTATACCAAAAGATTATTACACAAAAATTCAAATCGTCTTTTTATGTGATCTTGAAGGAGCTTCAGATGAAATGAAACTCGAAAGAAAAAAAAGAAAAGAAAATGCTTCGTAATTCCTATTGCGTCTTAAGACCAGATAATATACACAGAGCAAGATCAGTATCTTGATGGGGCAACAGAAATTACTTCTGGCTTCAAAAGTTTCAGTTTCAGTTTCAGTTTCTTAAGATGACGTCTTCGTACTCAGAATGAATTGTACTCACACTAACGTCACAGGTGTGATGGAGAAGTTTCAGAATGATCATGGCAAAATTCTAAAGCCTGCACATAACAGACAGACAGACAGAGACAGAGACAGAGACAGAGACACAGAGAGACAACAGAGAGACAGAGACAGAGAGAGAGAGAGAGAGAGATAGCTGGCCAGGTCCTGAGATCCTACCTAGTCTCTAGGTTTCTTTTTCCTTTATCTTATACTAGTATTGAATCACTCTATCACTGGAACAATCTTGATTACATTGTGTCAGCAGAACAAAGGAAGCTTTGTTTGTGCTGGTCACACCATCCGTCACGACACACTGTCCACTACTATCCTTCAGGACACTGGAATTGTCTATACCACCATTGCCGAGATCGACAAAGGAGAAACATCAAAGAAGGAATCAATCTCAGCATGCCTGACCTGCTTGATGACACACCATGGACACAGAGAGAGAGAGGCAGACAGACAGACAGAGAGAAAGAGAGACAGACAGACAGACAGAGACTGAGACAGACAGACAGAGACAGGCAGCAGGACAAAACAGAGACAAGAGAGAGAGCTAGAGAGTGAGTGAGAGAGACAGACAGACAGGACAGGGAGACACAGAGAGGGAGAGAGACAGAGACAGACAGAGACAGACAGAGACAGAACAGACAGACAGAGACACAGACACACAGAGAGAGCTAGATAGCTAAAGAGAGAGAGAAAGTGAGTGAGAGAGAGAAGAGAGAGAGGGGGGCAGATCTTGTCTGCTGCTGCATCATATCACCCTACCCTCTCCTCCTAATGACCACATTGGTTGCAAGATTACTGAAGAATGAGTTTATGCATGAAAATATTTCAGCTGATAAACACGTTTACGAACATAAACTTGACAAGAATTTGATTTCATATTCAGATTAAGATTCATCTCCTTTTTGTCACAATGGATTTACCTTGTGAAACTTGGGCTCCTCTCCCTGTCCAGAGCGCGTCGCCGCAGGGCAGCGCCACCCATTTTTTAGACCAAGACTTTCAGAAAAACAAGAAGGATCACTAGCCTTCAAGAAGAGGGACCCAAGAAATCAACCTACCTCTCCAACGTTTTTTACCACGGCAGCCGGGCGAGTGCCCTGCTCATCCCGATTTTCAACTGTCTAGGATCTTTACCTTGCCAGGCCGGAAGGCACACGGTTTCGAGGCCTTTGTCGTCCCCTTCCGAAGAACTAGACGTTCTTTCGATTTTCAGGTCAAACTGAGGAGAAAAATCAAGGCCTCAACGGGAAACGAACTCTTGAATCTCAAGTTTTAGTTATTGGCAGGCGAACGTCTGAACCATTCTGCCACTCTTCTCCTTTGTTTAAACATAGGCCAAAGCCCTTGCCGAAAGGAGTTAGATATATAAGGACAAAGACAGAATACAAATTTGTATTACATTCGTGACAGAGTTAGATATATAAGGACAAAGTCAGAATACAATTTATATTAGATTCGTGACATTTCACAAATAGAATATTCCATATGATTCATGTCATTTTAAAAGCTATGACGTACCTGTACCCGTCATTTTAATAAGGCTTCATAAATATATGCTTGTATGCTTAAATTTTGATGATACAATTTAAGCCAGAGTGAGTGGGAGACTGAGAGACAGTAAGAGCATTTCGTGCATTTGTAACAGCCAGACAGGGATATCAAACTAATTCTTTTGAAACAGAAAGAAGTTTTTAGTTGGATTTAAAAGAGTTAAGACAACAAATCCTATGTGTAATGGACAGAGAATACTCCACTGCTTTTTTTTTATCAAGATTTTGCGCTATATAAAAATATTGTATATTATTATATTATATTATTATTATATTATTTTTTGCAAGAATGAGATAATATTCTAGGCCACGAAGCTGTGGAAAGCCCAGGAAATCATCTTTTTTAAAATGAGTCTGTCAGAGGAATCGCTAATGGAACTTGCAAGAACGCTCACCTAACATTTCCTAAGAAGCATTTATGGCACCGAATTTGTCAGAAAATTCAATTATCTTTCTTGCTGGCTTGTTCTTAGACAAAGATTACAACGAAAGTACATTCTCTGGAAGTGGTAAAAGTGTTATGAGTAATCCTAGCTTTTTCAGATCCATTACATGGCATTAAAAGACGTTCCACGGTGAATTATATTAAAGCCAACTTCGGGTTACTTAGCTACTGGTGCCACATTTTCTCCAATGTAGACACTAGACTCCAAATGATCTTGCTGCTTTCGTTGTCTTTCTTCTTCTCGTTTTGTTGTGTGTTTGCATGATCAGAACGTATCTGGCGATAAATGGGAGTTTCGTTGGTTGGTTGGTTGGTTGGTTGGTTGGTTGTGGTTGGTTGGTTGGTTGGTTGGTTGGTTGGTTGGTTGGTTGGTTGGTTGGTTGGTTGGTTGGTTGGTTGGTTGGTTGGTTGGTTGGGTGGGTGGGTGGTTGGTCGGACGGTCGGTCGGTCGGTCGGTCGGTCGGTTGGTTGGTTGGTTGGTTGGTTGGTTGGTGTGGTTTGGTTTGGCTTGCTTGCTTGCTTGCTTGCTTCCTTGCTTGGTCGGTCGGTTGGTTGGTTGGTTGGTTGGTTGGTTGGTTGGTTAGTTGGTTGGTTGGTTGGTTGGTTGGTTGGTTGGTTGGTTGGTGTGGTTTGGTTTGGTTTGGTTTAATTTGGCTTGCTTGCTTGCTTGTTTGTTTGGTCGGTTACTTGGTTGGTTGCTTGTTTGGTTGTTTGCTTGGTTGGTTGCTTGCTTGGTTGCTTGCTTAGTTGGTCAGTTCTTAAGGATTTTCAAAGGGCTTTGTGGACAGAGAAGCAGTACTTAGTCATCTCTCCTGTTGCTCCAATCGATAGAAGTGACATCATTGCTGCTGAGCGTAGATCCTGTTGAGGCAGAGTATATGGCAATGTTCCACCCTGAAGATATTTCAGTCGTTAAACACCATTCACGTCATATACATAACAGTGTGGACATTTACGTCTTATTACATGGTACCATGACTGTTTTAGAAGGCGCCTAGAGGCCTGGTACCTCTGACTTGACCTGTCTAGTTTTCTGTAGGGGATGGTTACCCAGCACGTAGCTCATGGCCAAAAGATCTACCCCGTAAGCGCGAGGGATAATGGGTGGGGTTAGTGCTTTAGGAGGCTCTTATCTTCCTTATGGTTCCATCATTCGACATACAGGGTACCTTCTAGTTGTTGCCTTGCCAAGTGTCACTCCGCCCTACCCGAGATAAAGAACCGTCACCCATATAATGTCAAAATAAAGTTTCACTCGTCCATCTTTGAATCTCAACGGAATAAATGTAAGCTAGCATTTTCTCAGTAAAAAGCAAATTCATCTTCATGACAATTTTTTTGAAATCTTAACGTTCAGTTTGAAACCTCCAATGTATGAAATATTGTTTTATGTTTTCTGTATGTTGTATGTTGTCAGATGTTCACAATGCTCCTCATATGTGTATGGATTCATATAAAATTTACGTTAGTATTATTCATTGTAAAACAAAAATAGAGAAAAATAAGAAAAGGTTTAAGAAAATGTCACCCATTGGTCTGGAACGTCTCTTCCATCCAGGCAAGCTTGCCTGGCTTATTTCTCGAATACCTTCGTATCTTAAGGTCATTCCTTTGCCATCCTCCACCTGGGACCTCCAGTCTTCATACAACAGCTTGTACCATTCTCATCAATCAGCCTGCCATCCATACCTCCTACTGGTTGTGACTTCTGGTACCTTCCACCTCACTCAGTCTGGTCAAATCTGTCCCTGGGTATCGCGATTCTGATGTATCTGTATGTACGTGTGGTGTGTGTGTGCGTGTGTGTGTGTGTGTGTGTGTGTGTGTGTGTGTGTGTGTGTGTGTGTGTGTGTGTGTGTGTGTGTGTGTGTGGTGCGCGCGTGCGCGCTTATATGTGTGTCAATGAATGAGTGTGTATTTTAGACAAAGATCGACAGGCAAACAAATACAAAGACAAACAAACAAAATGAAAGACAACAATGAAGAAGAAGGAAAAGAGGACATACGGCATAACAAGCAGAGGCAGGCAGACAGACATGCATACAGACAGACAAACACAATCATAACTATGCTTTCACTACCAGCTATTCAACGCAAGAAGAAACGGAGCTGTTACAGAACATAACTATACAGGACCAAAAAACAAAAACAAAAAAAAAGAAGAAGAAGAAGAAGAAATCCCCTAAACTCTAACAAATGAATGACAGGCAAATGCATAAATGCAATAACAGAACGAGAACAAGACTTGCAAACTTTTTATCTAATTTGATGAAAATATGCATTCAACCACATGAAGCTTCTGAGGGGAAATAAATCTAATTGACAAGAGGAGGCACTGACAGGCTAACATTCTTCTCTCCCCTTTCTCTCCTGCCCATGCGTTCCCAGGTCAGTAGCTGTACGCGTTTTCACGCCTTTGACAATGACTTCTATCTTCAGTGGGTTCTTTATAACTTGTTGGGGTGATATTTCGATACTTTGTAAAGTTCTGAAAATTTGACATTGCTGGTCAGAAATTCGATTCGCTTGCAATAATAACAACGTTTTGAATAAAGTTTGATCATTTCGTTTCAGACTAAACATAAGGGAGAAGAGTGGCAGAATGGTTAAGACGTTTCGTTTGCCAGTAACTAAACTCGAAGTTCCAGGGTTCGTTCCCCGTTGAGGCCTCGACTTTTCTCTTCAGTTTGACCGGAAAATCGAACTGAACTTTAGTCCTTCGGAAGTGGACGAAAAAGGAGTCGGACCCGTGTGCCTTCTGGCCTGTGCACGCTTAATATCCATGGCAGTTGAAAATCGTGAACAGCATGTCATTACCCGGTTACCCTGGTATAAAATGTTCGAGAGATGGGTTGATTTCCTAGGTTCCTCCCCTGGAAGACCAATTAGCTTTCTTGTGTTTCTGGAGTCTTGGTAAAAAAAAATTGGGTAGCGCTGCACTGTGGCGACGCTCTCTCAAAGGAAAGAGGGGCCCGAGTTTCACGAGTAAATCCACTGAGACATAAGAGATAAATACGACTATGACAATGAATATGACAATGACCATGAATATGTATGACAACGAGTATGACTATGACTATGAAAATGAATATGAAAACAAAAGCAACAACAGCAATAACAACGGAAAGAGAGGCAGCTGTCATAATAATAATAATAATAATAATAATAATGTTTATTTGTATAGCGCATATTCCATATAAAAACATGCTCACCAGCGCTTTACATTTCGCAAGAAAGGCAAAAGGTGATAAAAAATGTTCACAATTACATACACAATAAGATAACAACAAACATTAAAGCTATACAAGTAAGAAGACACATAAGAAACCACAGAATATTAAAATTTAAACACTGACTTATGTAATGAAGAAAGATTAACAGATTTTTCATATGAATAAAGAGGCATACTGTGTTTATATATTGCTGCGTGTGTGTGCTTGCGTACGTGTGTGTGTACATGTGTGTGTGCGTGCGTGTGCGTTGCTGTGCGCGTGTGTTTGTAAGAATGTGTGTGTGTGTGTGTGTGTGTGAGAGAGAGAGAGAGAGTGTGTGTGTGTGTGTGTGTGTGTGCGTGTGCTATGTTTGCATGCGTGTGTGTGTGTTTATGCATGCAATAGTTGTACATAAAATTATAATCAATATTTTGAATGAAGATAAAAACAGAAAAATTCTAATCCATATACAGGAAAAACATTACAACTTCAGTATTACAGCATTAATACCTTGACAATCAAAATTCCTCACAAATTATGAACTATTCGCATATCATACATCACAATTTACATACAAACAAAGATTTGAAAAAGTGTCTTAAAGTATTTCAGTCTCTTTCCCACTCAATTTCTTCCCTATCCCCTCCTCAGCTGTACACATACAGTCATCTCATACATCAAACTGTTTCTTGCGGTTGTGATAATTCTGACGGTATGAGAGACTAGGTTTTGAAAGAAACGCTATAATTCCGACGAGCTTTTAATAGCGGTTGTTTTGTTTACAATCATTTCTAAATCGGATCTCAACCAAAGCAACAAGAAGCATATTGTTCGCAAGCTGATTAAAATAAAAACGAGCCGAGGGTTCGTAAGAATTTGACAGTAAGTGTATTATAATGTTGTAGCTTTCTTCAACGTTGGTTTTCTATTGCAGAACTGATTGTGTTTGTTACGGATAAGCCAATGTCATTATTTATTTTATTTGTTGTGTTTATGATGGCCAGTGATGGCTGATTGAGAACAGCGTGTGTGTGTGTGTGTGTGTGTGTGTGTGTGTGTGTGTGTGTGTGTGTGTGTGTGTGTGTGTGTGTGTGTTGTGTGTGTGGTGTGTGAGAGAGAGTGTGTGTGTGTGTGTGTGTTTTGTGTGTGTGTGTGAGAGTGTGTGTGTGTGTGTGTGTGTGTGTGTGTGTGTGTGTGTGTGTGTGTGTGTGGAGAGTGTGTGTGTGTGTGTGTGTGTGTGTGTGTGTGTGTGTGTGAGTGTGTGTGTGTTTGTGAGACAGACAGACACAGACAGAGACACTGAGAGAGAGAAAGAAAGAGAGAGAGAGAGCTTGTGTGTGTGTGTATGTGAGTATTTGTGTGTGTGTTGTGCGTGCGTGGATGCGTTGTGGCTGAGGAATGATTGTCCGTGTGTATAATATGTCTGTGAGTCTGTCTGTCCGTCTGACTCTGTGTGTGTGTGTGTGTGTGTGTGTGTGTGTGTGTGTGTGTGTGTGTGTGTGTGTGTGTGTGTGTGTGTGTGTGTGTGTGTGTGTGTGTACCTGTGTGTGTGCCCGCGCATGTCTGTCTTTCTTTTGTTTTTCTTTTTATTTGTCTGTCTGTCTGTCTGTCTGTCTGTCTGTCTGTCTGTCTGTGAGTGAATTAGTGAAAGAGTGCGTGCGTGTGCGTCTGTCTATCTGTCTACCTGTCTGTCTGCCTATCTATGCGCGTGTATGTGCGCTCGCGTGTGTTTGTGTCAGCAACAAGGAACTCCTTCCCAGTATCTTTAATCAAGGCAAAACAGCTGTGTGTGTCTGTGCGTTTCTCTCTCTCTCTCTCTCTCTCTCTCTCTCTCTCTCTCTCTCTCTCTCTCTCTCTCTCTCTCTCCTCTCGCTCGCTCGCTCTCTCTCTCCACATGAAAATACACATACATGTAGACACGCATGCCCACGTACATACATACATGCACAAACACACATACAGAGAGACAGAGGGGAAGAGAGAGAGAGAAAGAGAAGAGAGAAAGAGAGAGAGAGAGAAAGAGAGAGAGAAAGAGAGAAAGAGAGAGAGAAAAAGAGACAGAGAGAGAAAGAGAGAGAGAGAAAGAGAGAGAGAGAAAGAAAGAAAGAGAAAGAAAGAAAGAAAAAAAGAGAGAGAAAGAAAGAAAGAGAGAGAGAGAAAGAGAGAGAGAGAGAAACGCAAAGACACACACAGCTGTTTTGCCTTGATTAAAGATACTGGGAAGGAGTTCCTTGTTACTGGGCGAAAAACAGAGAAAGGTTTATTTCTGTAAGTTGTTAGTCAGAACTGAGGTAAATTAAGAAAGGAACGTTTTGAAACCTGGGAGATTTGGAAGATTTGTATGGCAGGGAGGAGTTCTGATATATATGTTGGCATTGTCTTCGAACTCAGACACTGAAATAACACACACACAAAATATTGCAACGATATCAACAACAACAACAACATGAGAAAGAGGAAGAGACAAAAAAAAGAAAAGAAAGAAACGGCAACAACAACAACAGCCACAACAGCAGCAGCAGCAACAACAACAACAATAACAACAACGACAATAGCAACAATAATAACAATAATATGAGGAAGAGGAAGAGAAATGAAAAGAAAGAGATATTGCAACAGCAACAACAACAACAGCAATAACAACAACAACAACAACAGCAATAACAACAACAGCAACGACAACAACAATAAAACAACAGCAATAACAACAACAGCAATAACAACAACAACAATAACAACAACAACATCAACAAAACAACATGAGTAAGAGGAAAAGAAAAGAAGAGAAACAGATACAACGACAACAACAGCAAAAACAAACAACAACAACAGTAACACCATCATCATCAACAACAACAACAACAACAATATGACGAAGAGGAAAAAAGAAAAAAGAAAAGAAATGAAGCACAGCAGCAGCAGCAACAGCAACAACAATAACATCATCAACAACAACAACAGCAACATGAGGAAGAGGAAGAGAAAAGAAAGGAAACAAACACAGCAACTACAACAAATAACAACAACAACAGCAGCAGCAACAACAGCAACAGAAACAACAACAATAACAACAAAATGAGGAACAGGAAGCAAAAAAAGAGAAGAAATGATGCATATACAACGGCAACAACAACAACAATATGACGAAAAAGAAGTAAAAAAAAAAAGAAAAGAAAAGAAGCTTATACAGCAGCAGCAGCAGCAACAACAACAACAGCAGCAACAACAATAACAGTAACAACATCATCAAAAACAACAACAATGTGACGAAGAGAAGATAAAAAAGGAAAAGAAAAGAAGCTTATACAGCATCAGCAGCAACAACAACGACAGTAACACCATCATCAACAACAATTACAACAACAATATGACGAAGAGGGAAAAAGAAA
>JAPXFY010000014.1:68380740-68385740 GCA_030674185.1 Monoplex corrugatus
GGTCGCCATTTTTTGTTGTCTGCCACTGCTATATTAGGCCGATAAGCTTGTGGAATATTTCGTCCAGTTCTAAAATTCACATTGCACTGTTGATGGTAAACAGCATCAGCAGCATGTAAATCCTGTGCATATTCAATCCGCCCCTTTACTATTTGGGCCCACTTGTCCCCCGGTCCTCGTTGCAAACATGCAAGTTCCAAAGTAGCTTGACAACTGGATGTGCGGATTTGGTACACAGAGACATCACCTTTCTTTGTTTGGCCCTTTACAGATGTCCCACAGAGGATACAGTCACTGGCGAAGTCAAATTTTGTTTGAGAAGAGCGAAGAGATGTCTTTGACTTTGATGACTGCACTTGTCGAGCTTTTAAATCGCGCTGAATTATAAATTCATTACAGAACTCATGTCGACAGATTTTGTGCAGAATCTGGCCAGGATAAAAATCCAGGCTAGTCTCCTCTCTCTTTCGACTTGCTTTCCGAAGACCAGCAACACCTTTTTCTGTTTGGGTGACTGTTTCTTGACCGTTCCTCAGGGACTGCTTGCATAAAATGCAAACATCTGTGTCCAATTGGTCTGAAACAATTCGAAAAAAAAAAAATCTTAATAACAGAGAAGAACAACGAGCAGTTAAGATGAAAGAAAGAAACAAACAAAAACAAAAAACCGCCCATAAAACAAAAATTAAAAAGGCATTCAAAAGAAAAGATAACGAAAAAGGAATGAAAACACGCTATTATCTATACAAGACTGCTAATTTCAATAGTATAAAAAGAGAGAAAGAGAGAATATGGGATATAACAGCAAAGCAAACGGCACAAACAATAATAATAGCAAATTAAATTTACATTTATATATTTTAAAATTTTTTTTTTAAAAATAGCCTTTAGCGGGAATCGAACCCGCGCTCCCCCCCCCCCCCCCCCCCAAAAAATTCAAGTTAGTAGCAGATTGCACTACCTCTTCGCCAGCATGGTCTACTAACAACACTGCGTAAATAAAACTTTATAAGGTGAACTTACTAATAAAGACAAAACGAAGGAAATACAGAGCTGTAATGATTAATACACGCTATTTGTAAAAGAAATGTACATAATAGTTTTCTTAGAATAATAGTAGTTTGACAGTATAGCTGAAAAACGCACCATGTGCCGGTCTGAGTCTAGCTCTCCGATCCGACACATCCCAGTTAGTCAACGATCGCGATAATAATCAGAAGGAGGAAAAATTAAGAGACAGATGGTGGAAGTTCTTACAATTGTTTTTTTCAACATGATATAAGTTAGAGTACTCACCTGGTAAGCCGCTTTCACAAGTTGTAGGATCTTTTTCCTCGTGGTTTATGGTCGACGCAATTGTTTGTTGATACAGAAATCAATGCGCAGCCTCATCACCACGCTAAAAAATGCGAAAGCGCGAAAGCGAAAGATTCCGCTATAATAAAGGTATTTTTAAACATCTGGCGAAACTGACTTTTCCCTACTTTTTACATATGTTGTAAGGAATAGTGTAAGCAAATAAATGCACTGATTTCAAATTCTTTTGCAATTAATCCTATGTTGAAACATTCCTGGACTCCACTAATACGATGAGATGGTTTTCCGTTGCCTTCCATCGGTTTTTGTATGGACTCTCCGCTAGCCTTTGTCGTTCCCACGACAACCCACAAGGCAGTAGGGGTGATTTTCTGTCAGGGTTTATTAAGGGGCAGACCAACCCAGATTTGGGTACCAAGATTGTGATATTCAGTGTTTCAGTTCTAATTAACCAATCACCATGATATTTGGCAAGAAGATACCTCAGAGAGTATTCTTCGGATTGAATATCTTTGTTGGGGTCTGTGAGTTATGAAAAGTTGACAAAAATTGATTAATTAAAAAATGTTCTCGCGAAAATGAAAAAAATATAGTACATACTGTGACATTTATAACTACACATATATTCATGTTAGGAATTTGATATTTAGTGAGCAAACACATCTGTATAGTATGTATGGCATGTAGTAAAATCTTAGCTCTACTATCATTATTTTCTGTACAATCATCACACCAATTTTTAGAATAATTTTAATGAAAAAATATTATAATACAACTTTTGATAAAAATGTTTCTTTCAAGCAGAACTGCAAGATTTTACTATCAGCTATAGGTACCTGTCCCTGCTATATGTGTGCCAAATATCAAGGAAATCGGAGGAAAACTTTTGAACATATTATGTCTGATGTATAATCTCGCGAAAAATCGCAAACTTTTTTAATTAATTAATTTTTGTCAACTTTTCATAACTCACAGACCCCAACAAAGATATTCAATCCGAAGAATACTCTCTGAGGTATCTTCTTGCCAAATATCATGGTGATTGGTTAATTAGAACTGAAACACTGAACATCACAATCTTGGTACCCAAATCTGGGTAGGTCTGCCCCCTTAAAGCAAAGTGAGAACAAGGCTGAGGCCACTGGAATGTGGTTTCTGAGAAGAATGTTGAGAGTTCCATGGACAGCAAAGAAAACAAACGAGACAGTCTTTACGAAGGCAGACACAAGAAGATCCTTAATACAGAAGATTAGGAAAAGACAGGCAACATTTATAGGACATTTTACGAGAAAAGGGGAATCAAAGCACAAGGTCACAACAGGAAAGCTGGAGGGAAAGAACGCCAAGGGAGAAAATATTGGACGGACTTGCAGGGTGGCTGAGGAAAGACAAGGCGGGAGATGTATTTGCAGCGACAATGGACAGATTCATATGGAGGGCCATGATCTCCAACGGCATGCGGCAGGGCACATCATGATGATGATGATGATGATGATGATGATGATGATGATGATGATGATTTTGTGTTTTTCTGTTTTGAATCTGTACAACGGCATTGTTTCTATGTAACACTGTTGTACAGATGTGAAGCGTGGAAGTCAACACGCAAAGTCAGAACAATCCTGAGGCAGCTGAAATGGGGTTTCTAAGACAAAATCAATCATAAGAGAAAGTACGTAAAAAAATGTATAAAAAAATATAAAAAATAAATAAATAAAGAGAAAGTACGTAAGACTTAATTGAACACACACAGGTGAATGAACCAGCAAGGCAAAACAAATGATAGGAAGAAATGACAGAAAGCAAAGAAGCAAAGGAGAAACAAATAGAGTGACCGAAAAGATAAAATTTCTAGGACAGAATTTGCCAGAAGGTGAAGATATTATTTGTACTGAAAGAACCCCCAGCATCCCAACAGGACGAGGGAGAGGGGGAACGGGGGAGGGGGATGGCGCCTCCAAGCTTAGTAATAAAGTTGCAAAGACAGTATAAAAGAAGACAGAAATAAGACTGAAACCTAATCTACTCTGACGCACTCGATATGCACTCTCTCTCTCTCTCTCTCTCTCTCTCTCTCTCTCTCTCTCTCTCTCTCTCTCTCTCTCTCTCTCTCTCTCTCAGCTCGTTTTTCATCCATCTTCTCTTGATTTAAAGTCCAAATGAACTCTGCAAGGATCAGCATAAAGCCTGTTGGAATCCCTGATGACAAGTTTATTGTGTTCTTCTTATTATTGCTGTTTGCATGAAAAGGAAACATGCCAGAAAAAGGAACAAATCCGATTTCACTTGGAAGGTTGAAACCAAACTCGAAGAGAGTAAGAAGCTGCAGGAAGCGTGTGGACAGGGTGAGGGAGTCAAAGGGTTAAGTTTTTGCTTTGATAGCATGGTTGACAATGTAGGATGCTGGTGGACAGGGTGTGGGGGTCAAAGGGTTAAGTTTTTGCTTTGATAGCATGGTTGACAATGTAGGGTGCTGGTGGACAGGGCGCGGGGGCCAAAGGGTTAAGTTTTTGCTTTGATAGCATGGTTGACAATGTAGGATGCTGGTGGACAGGGTGGTGGGGTCAAAGGGTTAAGTTTTTGCTTTGATAGCATGGTTGACAATGTAGGATGCTGGTGGACAGGGTGCGGGAGTCAAAGGGTTAAGTTTTTGCTTTGATAGCATGGTTGACAATGTAGGATGCTGGTGGACAGGGTGTGGGGGTCAAAGGGTTAAGTTTTTGCTTTGATAGCATGGTTGACAATGTAGGATGCTGGTGGACAGGGTGAGGGAGTCAAAGGATTAAGTTTTTGCTTTGATAGCATGGTGACAATGTAGGATGCTGGTGGACAGGGTGAGGAGTCAAAGGGTTAAGTTTTGCTTTGATAGCATGGTTGACAATGTAGGATGCTGGTGGACAGGGTGTGGGGGTCAAAGGGTTAAGTTTTTGCTTTGATAGCATGGTTGACAATGTAGGATGCTGGTGGACAGGGTGAGGGAGTCAAAGGGTTAAGTTTTGCTTTGATAGCATGGTTGACAATGTAGGATGCAGGTGGACAGGGTGCGGGGTTCAAAGGGTTAAGTTTTTGCTTTGATAGCATGGTTGACAATGTAGGATGCTGGTGGACAGGGTGAGGGAGTCAAAGGGTTGAATGTATGTGGTAAGCCTGGGTTGTACAAGATTTTCTCTTTGCCATCCTCCTTCCCGTATGTATACATTTTTTTCTTCGTTGTTGATGTTGTTGTTGCTGGTGATGGTGGTGGTGGCGGTTGTGGCAGTGGTTGTGGTGCGGTGGTGGGTGGTGATGGTGGTGGAGGTGGTGCTGCTGCTGGTGGTGGTGGTGCTGCTGCTGATGCTGCTGATGATGATGGTGATTGTGTTGGTGGTGGTGGTGGTGGTGCTGCTGATGATGATGATGTTGGTGATGGTGATGGTGGTGGTGGTAGTGGTGGTGGTGGTGGTGCTGCTGCTGCTGCTGCTGATGATGATGATGATGATGGAGGTGATTATGGTGGTGCTGGTGCTGCTGCTGATGTTGGTGATTATGGTGTGGTAGTGGTAGTGGTGGTGGTGGTGTGGTGGTGCTGCTGCTGCTGCTGATGATGATAGTGATGGTGGTGATGGTGGTGGTGGTGGTGGTAGTGCTGCTGCTGCTGCTGCTGATGATGATGATAGTGATGGTGATGATGGTGGTGGTGGTGG
>JAPXFY010000014.1:68395740-68398240 GCA_030674185.1 Monoplex corrugatus
TCAGCGCAAGGCACCACTTGAAATCCAGAATCTGGTTTGGCCTGCAGCGCCAGAAGGAAAATTCAATAACAAACCACCAACACTGGATGAAGTGAAGAACGTAGTAAAGAAAGCCAGAGCCAAGTCAGCACCTGGACCAAACGGAATACCATACCTGCTCTACAAGAAATGCCCAAAAGTGCTCGAGTGGCTCCACAAGATGATTCGATCAGCATGGAGGAACCAGAAGATCAGCGACCAATGGATGAGAGCTGAAGGAGTGTACATTCCGAAGGAGCAGAACTCCAGCAGCATCAATCAGTTCAGGCCAATATCACTTCTGAACGTCGAGGGGAAAATCTTCTTCTCTGTTATGGCAGCAAGATTGACAAAATACCTGACTGAAAACAAGTATCTGGATATGTCAGTCCAAAAGGGAGGCATACCAGGAATGCCTGGATGCTTGGAACATGCCACGTTGATTTGGGATGCCATCCAAAAAGCAAGAACAGAGAAGAGAGACATTGACGTAGTTTGGCTTGATCTGGCGAATGCATATGGATCAGTTCCACACGATATGATCCAGCTGGCTCTTGAAATGTATCACATCCCAGAAAACATCCGAACAATGCTGAGGAAGTATTTCCAAGGGTTCTCAATGCGGTTCTCTACCAAAGAATACACCACGGACTGGATAGACCTAGAGGTGGGCATTGCAATGGGCTGTGCAATCTCTCCCATACTGTTCGTGTTGGCAATGGAAGTCATCTTGAAAGCTGCAATGAAGAGTTCAGGTCCAGTGAATCTGGGAGATGGATACCAGATGCCTCCTCTGAAAGCTTTCATGGATGACACAACAGTCTTGTCCACGGATGAGGAAGAGACACACCAAATCTTAAAGCAGCTGGATGAGCTGGTGGCCTCTTCAAGAATGAGGTTCAAACCCAAGAAATCCCGAAGTCTCTCACTGCGAAAAGGAAAAGTGGCAGATTCAGTCAAATTCATGGTAGCCAACCAAACCATCCCCACTGTCACAGAAGAGCCAGTAAAAAGTCTCGGAAGATGGTATGATGACTCCCTGAAAGACACACAAAGGGGATGTGAAACCAAGCAAACAGCAGAAGAAGGCCTGAAGAAAATAGATAACTGCGGACTGCCAGGCAAATACAAAGTCTGGTGTCTACAGTTCATGCTGATACCAAAACTGCTGTGGCCACTGCTAATCTATGACATTTGCACCAGCACAGTCGAAGCAATGGAAGCCAAAATCAACAAATACACAAGAAAATGGCTCGGTGTCCCACCTGGTCTCACTGATGTTGCATTCTACTGTCGTCAAGCAATGCTGAAGCTACCTCTCAAATCCATAGTGGAGGAATACAAAGTTGGAAAAGCAAGACTGTTGAGCATGCTGGAGGAATCGGAAGACAATATCGTGAGATCAGTTCATCCAAAGCTGAGAACTGGCAGAAAGTGGAAAGTCCAAGAGGCTGTAAACAATGCCAAGAGAAACCTCAGCATCAAAGAAATAATTGGACACACGCAAACCAACAGACAGGGACTGGGAGCAACAAAAATGCAGTGGTGGTCCAAAGCCAAAGGGAAGGAAAAAAGAGACATGATCATACAGGAGTTGAAGGAAGAAGAAGATGTCAAAAGAGTGCAGAAGGCAGTCCAGCAAGGTCAACAGGGGCAATGGACAACATGGGACAGTGCACTCCAAAGAAGTCTCAGCTGGAACGATATGTGGCACATGGCTCCTCTAAGGATAAGCTTCCTCCTCAGATCTGTATATGACCTGCTCCCCTCGAATGCAAACTTAGTGAAATGGGGGAAAGCAGACGACCCAGCATGTCCACTCTGTCAGAAGAAACAAACAGTGGAACATGTCCTAAGCTCTTGCAAAGTAGCGCTAGCCCAAGGAAGGTATACATGGAGGCACAACCAAGTTCTGAAAGTGATTACAGATGTGGTTAGCGAAAAAACCATGACCCCAAACGCACCAATTGCTATGACAACGTTCTACAAAGCAGGAGGGAAACAGGTCTGGCCCGAAAGTGCTATGACAACCAGCACATTGCCAAAGGGTCTTCTGGATGGAGCAGTCGACTGGGAGTGTACAGCAGACCTCCCAGAGTGGAGAAATTACCCAGATGTCATCAGCAAGACAGGCATGAGACCAGACATCGCTCTCCACTCTGACTCCTCGAAACAAGTGATTCTGATAGAACTCACTGTGCCATACGAAAGCAGAATGGAAGAAGCACATATCTACAAGATCGAAAAATACGCCGGTCTTGCCAGCACCCTGAAGAAAGCAGGTCTGCGGGTCAAAATCTTCGCCATAGAGGTCGGGGCAAGAGGGTTTGTGGGCACCTCCGCTTATGATCTCATGAAACAACTCGCCATTTCTGGGAAGAAGAGGACTAGAGCCCTTAAAGCGATGGCAGAGGCAGCAGAAAGGAGCTCAAGCTGGATCTGGGCAAGGAGGAACGAAAAAAGTGAACTTCATAAGGATTAA
>JAPXFY010000014.1:68408240-68410740 GCA_030674185.1 Monoplex corrugatus
CTTTCAGGCCTGGTTAATGCCAGGATATATTATGATAGTAATCGTAGAGTACAACCCTATCACGTAGTCTCAATCCTAGATGGAATTCAATCGCGCCATGATTGTCATCCTCATCGACATGATCATCATCGCATTGTAAAAATTGTGCCAGATTCTGTGGCCATTTAAGTGGCGTAGAAAATGGGACAAAAGAAAAATATTATGTAGCCCTTCAGGAATTGTTGTACCGATTGATTTATGAATTCGGCAAACATGAATAATAGTGTACCTCTTATAGGCTTAATGCTGTTTTCAAGATACAAGGGGGATGGTCCATACTGTTTGCATATCAAAGACCAAACTGGCGAGTTGACTTAACCTGATGAACTATCGCAGTAACAGTTAAGTAATTGGGCGACTTTTGTCGGTCCATAGCGATGAATTATATGTCCTCTCCTTGGAGATCTAAATGTGTGTACATTACCGTTTTCTCCCGTAAAACCTGATCTCTGAAGCTGTGTTCACACGCACTGACGTCTCTACGCTGATATCTCCACACAATGTAGAATATCTACATTATTAAACTCTTGAAAAGACATGTTAAAAACAAACGTATGCGCACCCACGCAAGCACACACTCATAGACACAGACACACAGGCACACAAACACACACACGCTCACATACACATACACACGAACACACACACACACACACAAACACACAACATATACACATACACTCATGTATGTATATGGATTCATTCTTTTATACACCCATACTCAAATTGGCTGTCCACAATATACAATATTAAATTTATGGAGATGATTGTTTATTTTGTTTTCCTGTTTCTTCCATTTTCACAAAGCATATCATGAACTTTTGTTTTCCAGATTATAATCCTCATGGATAGCTGCATGCGTGAAACATGGTCAGCTGGCTTAACCCTTTGACTCCCATACCCTATCAACCAACTGCAAAAAACGTAACCCTTTGACTCCCCCCCACCCTATCCACCAACTGCAAAACAACTCAACCCTTTGACTCTCTCACCCTGTCCACTAGCTTTCTGCAGGAAGTTGGTGAATAGGCTGAAGTCATCAAAGGGTTAAGTTTTTGCTTTGCTAACATGGCTATCAATGCGGGATGCTGGTAGACAGGGTGCGGAAATCAAAGGGCTAATAGCCTGAGTTCTTGTGCTCCGCTGAAAAATTTGATTCTGTGTAATGCACGGCGATTTCAAATGAGATTTCAGAATAGCACTGTACAAAAACGATTTATGATTATTAAATTCATGCATGCTGCATCGGGTCAGTTTGCTTTTTACCATGCTGATGGACGTGATTATTTTTATGTCAGAATCTCTGTCAGATATTTATAGGACGAACGAATTTCTGAGACCGGTGACCCGATGAGACATTTCAGGCAGGGTAGGACGTGATAGATTTTAGCAAAAAGCAGTGTGAAATTCAAAACAAGTGAGACCTCCCGCGTTCAAGCAAACGGGGACCAGAAGCACACACACACACACACACACACAAATCAGAAAGCGTATTTAATACAACCAGACGAGACAGGCTCAAATTTTCGGCCAACTGGCCTTTGTCAAGCGTAAAGGTAATTCTCCTAACTATTGTATTTGTTGTTTGTTCTTTTGTGGTCTTACCTTTATGCTTAACAAAGGCCAGCTGGCCGAAAATTTGCGCCTGTCTTGTCTGGTTGTATTAAATATGCGTTCTGATTCTATTTTCGTGTTTTTCTGTTTCCATAAAGCAGTGTGTTCTTCTGAGTGAGAAAATGTAGTCATAATTATCAGTGAGCTGCCTGAAGAGGGTCTTCCCTTTAACTTCCACCCTGCTCTTCATTTATTTTATTCATGGCTTCGCTTATTTCTAAGTATGTACAAATTCTTATGATATTACGATGTAAAACTTTGTTTCACGTGAAGTGCATTCTGTTTGCTGCTAAGCTGCGCAATATGCTCCAGAACTGCATGTCGGTCAGCTGCATTTGAGCATACAGAACTGATTATGCTGACTCCGTGCAGGATGCCTTGCTCGGGGCAGAAAGTGACAGTGCGACATTTTATTCTGCGCTGTGGTGAAGCTGTCAAAAAAAGGAAAGAGAGAGAGGGGGGGGGGGGAGAGAGAGAGATTTGAGAGAGAGAGAAGGGAAGGGGGAATGAGAGAGAGAGAAAGAGAGACAGAGAGAGGGAGAGAAAGACAGAAAGAAAGAAAGAGAGAGAGAGAGAATGAGAGACAGCGAGAGACAGAGAGATTACTAGTCGCCATGGTGCAGTGCTTAGCAGTTTCAGGACCGTCTGCCTAGAATAGACGTCCAACTCCTCCTTCGCCTATAACCTACCTTTCTACTTTTAAATCCAATTTTATAATCCCACCTCTTTTCCTGAGAATGAATTCTACAACTCTCTCTCTTTCCTTCTGGCCGTGTAGATCTGTCTTTTTTTTTTTCTTCTTCTTCTTTATTGTATGTAGTGTGCGTTGATCGTACGCGTATGTTTG
>JAPXFY010000014.1:68423240-68505740 GCA_030674185.1 Monoplex corrugatus
AGTAGAAAAGAAGTAAACCTCCCCCTGTCTCATACATTGGAAATTGAGCATCGAAGCTGGATGAGAAAAGTCTGGACAAACTTCAAAGCTCAGTCTCAAAATGCTTTAGTACTTAAGAGTAACAAGGTGCCTTACTCTGTTACGATCTTTTTCCCATTTATCTACTGTTGACCTGTCATTGTCTAGACAGCTGAAAAGCCAGAGAGAGATACAGGGGAAAATGTAATGTGAAACTGGGGGGAGGGGGGGGGGATGGGGGTGAGGGGATGGAATGGACGTGAGATAAAAGTGTACGAATCAAAAATAGTCGTTAGTAAACTTGGTAACCATATCCCATCCTACTGACCTTTCTGGTTTTCTACCGTTTGATCGCATTTGCCTGAGGGACGGTTGTGGTAGGATAGGAATAAACCTTCCCCTGCCCCCCCCCCCCCCCCTTCTCACACGTTGGAAATTGACCAGAGACAGATACAGGGAAAATGGGAAGCTGGTGGGGAGTAGGGGGGTGGGGAAGTGGGGAGGTGGGGAATGGACATGAGATAAAAGTGTACGATTCAAAAATTGTCGCCATCAAACTTGGTAACCACATCCCATCCTACTGACCTTTTCTATTGTCTACCGTCTGATCGCATTTGCCTGAGGGACGGTTGTAGTAGGGTAGAAATAAACCTTCTCCCTCCCCCCCACCTCTGTCTCATACATTGGAAATTGAGCATCGAAGCAGGAGGAGAAGAGTCTGGACAAACTTCAAAGTTCAGTCTCAAAATGCTTTACTACTTAAGAGTAACAGGGTGCCTTGCTCTGTTACGATCTTTTCCCCATTTATCTACTGTAGACTTTGTCATTGTCTAGACAGCTGAAAAGCCGGAGACACAGGGGAAAAGGTGAAGCTGGCGGGGGGTGGGGTGGGGTGGGGGTTGAGGGGAGGGAATGGACATGAGATAAAAGTGTACGATTCAAAAATAGTCGCCACCAAACGTGGTAACCACATCCCATCCTACTGACCTTTCTGGTTTTCTACCGTCTGATCGCATTTGCCTGAGGGATGGTCGTAGAAGGGTAGGAATAAACCTTCCCCTGCCCCTCCCCCCACTTGTCTTATATCTTGGAAATTGATTATCGAAGCAGGAGGAGAAGAGTCTGGACAAACTTCAAAGGTCAGTCTTCAAAATGCTTTACTGCTTAAGGATAATAGCGTTAGGTCCAACTGGAATTGTCTGACAGCTAGTCGTGTTACTTTATACGTGTAATGTAAACTTGAAATTTAAATCGAAGTCACTGTTAGCATTCAAGGAAATAGGAACCAGAAATAAAACATACACACGCACGCATGCGCGCGCACACACACACACGCACACGCACGCATGCATGCCCGCACACACACACACACACACACACACACACACACACACACACACGCACACACGCAGACACAGACACAGACACAGACATACACAGACACACACACAGAGAGACACACACACACACAGACACACACAAACACACACACACAAACACACACATACACACACATACACACACACACACAAACACACACACATACACACACACACACACAGACACACACACACAGGCACACACACACACGTACATACATACATAAACACACACACATAGACACACACACACATACAGAGAGAGGAGAGAGAGAGAGAGAGAGAGAGAGAGAGAGAGAGAGAGAGAGAGAGAGAGAGAGAGAGCTCAGAACTTGGAAATTTCAATGTAAGAACGTCAGCCTGTATTATAATGAGTTTCATGAGCTACTTACTTGCATACAAACGTTATTTGCGTCATGTACACAAAGGGCATAAAATCTGAGATACTGAAATTGATTTTGTATACGAAAGATATTCAGCCACATTCACTATCGTAAAATTTATGGCACTGAAATTGATTTCGCATGAGAGACATATTCATTCCTAAGTCATAGAGTATACTAAATGAATACAAAAACATCTCTGATGACAGCCCTCCTGTCATTTTGTGGCAGAAAGGTAAGAGAGTGGTCATTTAGAAGCCTGTTGTTTTAATCCTAAAGATACGCTTTTCCCTACAGCTACATTCGATCAGAAAATGAAATTCGTGTACGATTTCAGTCACAAAATACACGTTTCTGCAGTTCCTCCGCAAAGCTATTTCTAAACGTACCGATAGTAATGTCAAAAAGGTATTGTTCTAGTTGAACAAAGGATTCTTTGTGTGTATAAATATTTAGAGAAATGATTGTTCACATCCTACACCACTATTCCACCAAACATTAATGAACCCCTATACGAGACAAGTTTTCACTATGTTAGCCAGTTTTTACCACTACCACAGTCATACTGTATAACTCCGTCTTAATTACTCTGGTGTCCAAATCTGTGGCATTTATCAAGCTTAACCCATTAGAGTCACTGAGCTAACTATGTATACTGGGAACCTGCTCGTTTCACCATAAATCATAGCATTAAGAGTGCGAGGGCTAATAGTAGGATAGTTGTTGCTGTATCGATGTGTCAATTCGGTTTGTGTGTATGCTGTCATACGCCATAGTTCAGAGGCACATAAGAAACTGGCTTTACCTCAGAGTCGAATAGCTAAAAGAATACGGCAATGTTCAGTGTTCCTAGCTTCCACATTGTCTTCATGATCTCCACAACTTTGCTTTTAACTTTGCCATCATGAAATAATACGATAAATTTCAGTGTTCCTAGGTTCCACATGTTTTCTAGATCCCCACAACTTTGCTCTTAGCTCTTCCAACATGAAATAATACGGTAATGTTCAGTGTTCCTAGGTTCCACGTTGTTTTCTAGATCTCCACAACTTTGCTCTTACCTCTGCCAGCATAAAATAATTGTAATGTTCAGTGTTCCTTGGTGCCACATTGTTTTCTAGATCTTGACAACTTTGCTCTTACCTCTGCCAGCATAAATAATTAGTAATGTTCAGTGTTCCTTGGTGCCACATTGTTTTCTAGATCTTGACAACTTTGCTCTTAGTCGCCAGCATGAAATAATACTGTAATGTTTAGAGTTCCAGGTTCCTATTTCATGATCTTCACACTTTGCTAGTTCTGCCAGCATGAAATAATACTTTAATGTCATGTTCAGGTTCCACGTTATTCATGATCTTCAAACTTGTCTTAGCCCACGCAGAAATATATGGTAATTTCATGTTCCTGACGCTCGGCAGAAATACTTTGATGTGATCCCTAAAATGTGATAGGCCAGCTTATGGATTTATGGCAGCTTAAGCTGTGCACGATCACCATACACTGGCACTGTGACGTTATGCATATGGAATTCGTTCCGAGAACAGAGACATCATCTTGAAACTGAAACTGAGTGTTCCTAGATTCCTAGTTTTTGTTTGTTTTGTTTTTCTAGATTCCTCAACTCCGTTCTTAGCCCTGCCAGCATACTGTTCTGAAAACGTGCAAGACTATACTCTAGTGGTCAAAGTTATACCAAGATATATGAACCTGTTCACGACCTCAGTCTGTGAATCTCTATAGAACCGTTCCTTTGTTTTGACCAAGTTTCAACCTTTTCTAAAAAAAAATGTTTTGTGTGTGTTTTGTTGTTGGTTTTGTAATGCAATTGGAGTGGATGAAAACAGTGTAATATCATCAGCAGACACTAATAAAATCACCTCTTAAAGACTAGGCATAGATTTATATTCATGTTTTCCTTTGAGAGTGACCTCGTTAGACATCTTTTCAATAATATCAAGAAAGAAAAGAGTATGGGAGACAAGCATCCCTGTTTACATAAAGAGACAGAGAGGGGGGAGGGAGAGAGGGAGGGAGGGAGAGAATTGACAGTTTGACAGTTTAATGACTTGACATCTTTTAAAGCATTTAGCCCAAACAAGACAGGGGGTTGCTCTCAAAATAAACAACAATAGCATTGAAAATAACAAAATTCAGTTACACACATGAACGACACCACAGAAAACAAGAGAGGGGGAGAGAGAGAGAGAGAGAGAAGAGAGAGAGGAGAGAGAGAGAGAGGAGTGAAGTGAGTGTGTGTGTGTGTGTGTGTGTGTGTGTGTGTGTGTGTGTGTGTGTGTGTGTGTGTGTGTGTGTGTGTGTGTGTGTGTGTGTGTGTGTGGCTTGCACATCTACGTATTTAACTTTCTGCAGTTATGTGCTAAGTACATTTCGGGTAATGTGTTTTGTGACGGTTAATATCCCTCGGTAGACAATAACCTGCGTCATGTCCATTACAGCCGAACTGGTCTGCACAAGAAATACAAGACCAAGAGATGTTTTGCTTGGATCTGTATGTTCCTTGTACCATGCGTTCTGTTTGCGTAAAAGGATTTCAAAGACATGATTTTTTGGTTTGATCTCAGAACACACACACACACACACACACACACACACACACACACACACACACACACACATATATATATATATATATATATATATATAGTCCCTGAGGAAGGCCACTGCCGAAGTACTGGTTCAACATTCTAGTTTGTTGTCTTGTTTCTTTGGGTTATCTGCAATATATACATATACATGTGTGTTGTGTGTGTGTATTTATGTATTTATGTATATACATATATATATATATATTATATTATTTATTTATTATTATATTATATATATATATTATATTATATTATATATAATTGAAGCAGCATGTGCACAGAAAAGGCAACAAATCGATGTAAAATTTTCCCAAATTTCGCGTACATCGCCTTCCTCAAGGGGACTTTAGTCACTGACTACGACATGCTGCACAAACACATCAGAATATTTTACGTAGGCTACATTACGTAGTCTTGACTCGATATTGTTATGACGTCAATTGACAGAATTCAGGCCGAGAGGAAATAGCCTATGGTTTTCATCTTGTTCATCCAAAAAGACTCCCTCCTCAGTCTGGTGTCCAGGTTCTCAGAGTGCACCTTCTCCTTTGCGATACATTTTAAATTTTGAAGTGAATGGCTAGTTTGGTTGAAGTATTTGGTGACCTGAGTGCCTGTATTTTTTTGGATGTTTGACCGTTGTTGGTAGAATCTGGTTTTGAGAGAATTTTTCGTTTGTCCTATGTATTGACTAACTGAGTTTTAGGCAGATATCGCAGTGGAGGAGATACATTACGTTGATAGATGTACATGTCAGTTTGTGCCTTATTTGGAAAGTTTCACTCGTGTTGAAACTGCTGAAAGTTACACCTTCAATCAAGTGTTGTTTACAAATGATGCACTGTTTAGCTGAACACTTGAAACAGCCGGCATCAGGGTCAGGAGGGATTGGAAGGCAGGATGGCATGAGGAGGTTACGCAGGGAGCGACAACATCTCTCCCCAAGGATGGGTGGGTCCGGAACATGTATATATATATATATATATTATATTGTGTGTTGTGTGTGTGTTGTGTGTGTGTGTGTGTGTGTGTGTGTGTGTGTGTGTGTGTGTACACAAACAACAGCAGTAACAATAACAACAATAAAACCAACAACAACAACTAACCAGTCACCGTGGCGAAGATGTTACTCAATGGACTACTGACTGGAAGGTGGTGAGTTTGAATCCTAACAGTCCAGCAATTCATTTGTGGGATTTTTCGGTCCTGCTCAGTTCCTGCCCACTGTTGAGCGTGCCATAGGCTCGTTGGACACAGTCCACTTTGATCCACTTAACGGTTCGGAAAAAACTAGCAACATTTATAGGACATTTTATGAGGCAAAGAGAAATTTGAGTGCCTAGTTACAACAGGAAAAAAGGAAAAGAAAATTAAGTACACATATCAAAGCATTCATGTTCATAATCTACCCCCGTCCAGTTTATCACACAGGGGATTTAAAAACACACCTGGATACAAATCTAAACATAACTAAGGACACGAAAACGTATACAAAAAACGGGCCTAAATTACCTAAAATTGCTTCGCATATCTGATTTTCCTCGAGCCAAAAATGTACATAATACATGCACCCAGTTATCAATCCCAAGGGAAAGTACGTAAGACTTTATCAAACACATACAGGTGAATGGACCAGCAAGGCAAAAAACAATAAAAAGTGATAGGAAGGAATGACAGAAAGCAAAGGAGGAAGAAAGAAACAGAGTGGACAGAAAAGAGGACATTTCTAGCACAGAAACTCCAGAAGGTGGGGATACTATTTATACTGAAACAGTCCCTGGCATCCCCACGGGGGCTTCCTGGCACTGGCGTTTTCACTGAATGGACATGCGGATGGTGGGATGTTGTGGAGGCCAAATGAGCGCCGAGAGATCAGCGCCTCTGAGGTGGTGCATAATTTGAAATCGTTATACTGTCTGTGTCTATTAACCCTTTGACTTCCGCACCCTTTCCACCAACTGCAAAACCTTAACCCTTTGGCTCCTTCAACCTATCCACCAGCTTTCTGCAGGAAGCTGGTGGACAGAGTGATGGAGCCAAGGGTTAGGTTTTGTTTTGTTTGCGTGTTGACAATGCAGGATGCTGGTGGACAGGCTGCGGGAGTGAAAGGGTTAATAATGAATAAGAAAGTTTACATAAAGTATTTTGAAGTACAATAATCCCACACATTGTTCTTCATACACACACACTTTTTCAGACACAGAAACACACATACACACGCGCGCGCGTGCGCACAAACACACATTTCATAAAAGGCATACACACATACACACACACGCGCGCGCCCTCGCACACACATTTTCTTAAGCATTCCCTTTTCATAATAAGTTTAGGTTCACGTCTTTGAGTTAGGTGAGTAGTCGACTTTTCACGTGGTTTTTGCAAATTTCGTGTTATGCAGTGGAAAGCAAGGCACGTGGCTAGATGTCACGCTTGGTAGAACTTCGACTTCCACGCTCTCGCTCACCACACACAAACGCTTCCTTTTCTTTTAGTTTTGGGAGACGGAGTCGTGGGACAGGTTTGCCGAAAGAGGACAGTGCACAGCTAACAGCACATTTGCTTGCCATCCATATTTTTGTTTGAAGACGGCAGGAAGTGGTCATGTTAGCTACAACCGACTCAACGCACACACGAAAAAACGCAAGTTAATCGCAGACCTATCACCAACCTACCCTACGGTCAAGATGACTGGACAGCTGAAGACGTCATCATCATGGGTCCTGCGGTCATCATCATGGCTTTGGCGGTCATGGCCCTCCATACAAATTCGTCTTTTTGTCGCTGCAAGTATGTCACCCGTCCTCTCTTGCCTTCACCCACTCCGCAAGTCCGTCCAGTATAGCTGACATGTTGCAGAAATGTCGCCTCTATCACAAAGCGATTTTGCTCGAGTTGTCAACTGGGCTATAAGCAATATGAATAATAATGAAAAATATCACGAAGCACCACAGGAGACCTGACCGACTACACAATTCTGCAAACACCACGAGTCATCCATGATAGTTGTCAGAAACTGGAAAACAAAAACGAAAAAACAAAAAGACCACGTTCACATTCATCTTTGGATGTAGTTAGACCATGACCAGGGACGGCGAACAAACGGTCGTCCGCATTTTCGCGCCGTGATGACTCGAGGGTAAGTGTCGGCCACAGCTTCCTGTTGATTGTGCCCGGCGCTTTAGCAAGGTAAGTGGAATTTTGATATTTGATGGTAGAAACGGGAGATGGGCTGAAGGGATGGAATGTGGGTGGGGTGTCACGGGGGAAGAAGTCGGCGATGGGGACGGGGTAAACAGGACGCAGGCGTGGTGGGGAAGGAGTGGGGCTGTGGTGGCATGGGAAGAAGTCCTCCGACGAAGGCTGACTGTCACTGTCGCTCTCGCTCTTACTGGATATGACAATGACCTCTGCCTCTGGAGGACGTGTGCGGAGGCGATCCCTAGCCTTCCTATCTAGCCTCCTATGCCTACCAGTGTACGACAGTCCCTCCCTCCCGCCTACGCCTAAGCTCCCCCTCCTTCAACCACCCTAAGATCTGGGCGTCCACTGGTGGTACATGACTGTCTCGGTACGGCCAGAGCTGTCCCGTGTATTCCATGCTCTGCAAGAAACAAAACAAGACATTATAACATGTCTCCTAATGAATAAAGGATTTTATACACCAGCAACAGCCAAGACAATCTAACCATGTCACAGTCCCTTCATCTGTTGGAGTGAAGAAAGGAAAGGGGTTTGACCCATGTTCACTTCCCCATGGCCCCCATTTTCTATCAATCCTACGACGTGTGTGGAGGCGATCCCTAGCCTCCCTATCTAGCCTCCTATGCCTACCGGCGTACGACTGTCCACCCCCCTCCCCTTCTGCCAACGCCTATGCTCCCCCTCCCTCAACCACCCTAAGATCTGGGCACCCATTGGCGGTGGTGGTCCAGGTGGGAGCAGTGGATGACTGTCTCGGTACGGCCAGAGCTGTCCCGTGTATTCCATGCTCTGCAACAGACAAAAAAGACATTGTAACATGCCATGTGTCTCCTAATGAACAAAGGATTTTATGCACCAGCAATAGCCAAGACAATCTAACCATGTCACAGTCCCTTCACCTGTGGGAGTGAAGAAAGGAAAGGGGTTTGACCCATGTTCACTTCCCCCTGGCCCCCATTTCCTATCAATCATATTTCTCATCATCTGAAAGCAGCTTTTTCTTTCTTTAGTTTACTAACCCATAATATACTACCTATTATTCGATACCATCGTTTATGATTGTCTTCAGGCGTATTAAGTCCATACATCCAGAAACAAATACTCCCGTCACCAATTCAACATATAAACTCTGCGGAAAAAGTTAGGGACCGCCCTCGAAAAAACCAGCTGACTTCATCTGTGCCAAACTCCTTGTTCCTAAGTTTATAAAATCCAATGGCTGTCAGGCCGAACACACCAGTGGGTGAGCAATGCTGTGTTAGCCTGAAACTTGCTCGGGAACCACGGAGGCCTGGCTAGGGCACGAGACAGAAACTGCCAAACTGCAAGAAGTGGACCATTTTTACGCTGGCGCGTGGGCAAGCCGGGCGGAAAAGATTAAAAATTCGTTGTGCACATGCAGGGGGGATGTCTTGAGAGGGAACTGTTGTCACCACTTAGGCTTTATAGCCCCGCGATTTTCCGCTAGCCACCATCTCCTCACCATGCCTCCCAGACGAAAGGAGACCACCTTCAACAAAGCCCGGGCCATCGCATGGCTGCAGGACGGCGTAAGCAAGCGAGAAGTGGGCAGAGACTTGCGGTGTCCCATTCTGTCGTGGTCAGGCTGCATCAGAAGTTCCAGGCCACCAACAGCGTTCTCGAGAGGCCCAGGTCAGGACGGCCTAAGAAGACAACACAGCGTGAAGATTGCTTCATCAGAAGACAAGCTCTGCAGCAGCGAGGCACCACTGCAAACATCATCAGGGACCAGCTGAGGGAGGCAACACACACCAACGTCAGCACGAAGACCATCCGCAAACGCCTGCACGAAGTTGGTCTGCGATCACGTCGTCCAGCTGTACGGCCACGACTGACAGCAGCTCATCGCCAGGCTCGTTTGGCGTTCTGTCACAACCATGCCAGATGGACACGCCAGCAATGGGCCGATGTGCTGTTCAGCGATGAGTCCCGCTTCACTCTGCACCATCAGGACGGTCGGGCTCGTGTGTGGAGGCGTCAGGGTGAGCGGTACGACAACGGTCTGGTGCAGGAGAGGGTGGCCTTCGGCGGGGGCTCCATCATGGTGTGGGGGGCCTTCAGTTTTCGACACAGAACCCCCCTCTACCACATTGTTGGCAACCTGACGGGCCAGCGCTACAGAGATGAGATTGTCGCCCCTTTGGTTCTACCCGCTCTACAACAGATTGGTGTGCAGGCTGTGTTCCAGGACGATAACGCGACACCTCACAGAGCGAGGCTGGTAAACAACTTCATCCAGCAGGCTGGTGTCACCAGGATGAACTGGCCGGCCTGCAGCCCTGATTTTAACCCCATCGAGCACCTGTGGGATGAGCTGGACAGGCGAGTGAGGAAGAACCACCCACCCCCAAGGAACCTGCAGCAACTGCTTCAGTTCCTGCAAATCGAATGGCAGGCCATTCCACAGGCCGTCTGCAGAAAGCTGGTAAACTCGATGAGGAACAGGACTGCAGAAGGCATCGCAAAACGCGGCGGACACACCCATTACTGAACTGTTCGGACCTTGCCAATTTTGTTTTCGACCCCCATGTTGTTTCAGAGCTTGACACGTAATGCGTGAATGAAATGTGACCATATTTTGGAAAAGAATCGCAGAGATAATGAATTAAACATGTTACAAATTTGATTCAATTTTGTTTGGTGATTTGGAAGCTGTGTTTGTTTGAGTAAGTGGTCCCTAACTTTATCCTTTCAGTATATATACCATGAAGCACATACTGCCAATGTTTTCAAACGATATTTATTGGTGCTGAAGGAACCGGCAAAACATGGGAGTCTGTGATCGTTGTAGCATGCTTTTTGTCAACGTTCATGGCAACCCAAATTTGGTACAATATGAACATGGAACTTTTTGATGTCTTTGCTGTAGTGAGCCATCTTTCAACTGTTACACCACGGTTTTCCTGACTGTTGTTCAGCATTCACTGTGTGGACTGCACCAACATGACACCTGCACACTGACAAACATGTTTACTGTCAAACACACAGCAGTACGACTGATGGTGTGGTCAATTGTTTTCATGTCTATTCACTTAGTTTAGCCCAACAACACACAGCAGTAGGACTGATGATGTGGTCACTGTTATGTCTAGTCACTGACTTTAGACCAACACAACATATGTTTGATGTGGTCACCGATATGCCTAGTCACTGACTTTAGACCAGCAACACAACATAGGTTTGATGATGTGGTCACTGATGTCTATTCACTGACATTAAACCAACATACCAACAACATACACAGGATTGAGGATTTCGTGTCTAATAACTTGCCGACTAAAAACTGAAAAGGAGCAGGGTGGGAAAACTTGTGTAAAAAATGTTGACAAATGGAATTGCAACCAGAAAAGGAGTGACAAAAGCAAGTATTGTAACTAACCACAATCAGTGCATATCAGTGCATATACTAGCTAAAACACCTGATTCACAACTAGAGATTGTACCGTCTAAAACAATTAACACCTGATTGACAATAACACTTGATTCACAATCAATGAATATACTGGCTAAAACTAACACCTGATTCACAACTAGTGAATAAACTGATTAAATCAATTAGCACCAGATTCACAACTAATTATACTGGCTCAAACAAGTACCTGATTCACAACTAGTGAATAGACTGGCTAAAACATCCGATTCACAACGGAATATACTTGCTAACACATTTTTAAATAATTAGCTTCTGGATGATTTGAAGGGGTGACAAAACACTACAGCTGGGGAAGGTAAAGCACCAATGGTTTATGTAAAGACCTATCACAAATAATTAGCTACTGGACATTTTGATGGGATGACAAAACACTACAGCTGGGGAAGGTAAAGCACCAGTGGTTTATGTAAAAACCTATCATAATCAGCTCCTGGACATTTTGATGGGTTGACAAAACACTACAGCTGGGGAAGGTAAAGCACCAGTGGTTTATGTAAAAACCTATCATAATCAGCTCCTGGACATTTTGATGGGTTGACAAAACACTACAGCTGGGGAAGGTAAAGCACCAGTGGTTTATGTAAAAACCTATCAATCAGCTACTGGACATTTTGATGGGATGACAAAACACTACAGCTGGGGAAGGTAAAGCACCAATGGTTTATGTAAAGACCTATCACAAATAATTAGCTACTGGACATTTTGATGGGATGATAAAACACTACAGCTGGGGAAGGTAAAGCACCAATGGTTTATGTAAAGACCTATCATAATCAGCTCCTGGACATTTTGATGGGATGACAAAACACTACAGCTGGGGAAGGTAAAGCACCAATGGTTTATGTAAAAACCTATCATAATTAGCTACTGGACATTTTGATGGGGTGACAAAACCTCAGTCGGGGGGAAATAACAGGTAATCAATTTATGATGAAGTTTCGACTCCCAACAATTTATTCATGGCAATTCGGAAACTTACGAAGTTTTGGCTCCAGCAGGTTATTTATGTAAACAATGGAACTTAAACTAAACATGTGAAACAAACTATGTAACAGTAAAACTGACGATGACATTTTTTGACTCTAACAATGCCAACAACATTTAGGAAAAAAGTTTAAAGATTTTAACCATCATTGATATCAACAATAACATTCTGCAGCAAGTGTTGACTTATTTATGCCAATAATGAAATTATGAAATTTCGACTCCAAGACATTAATGTGAATAATAAAATTTTCCGATAAATTTTGACTTCAACAATTAATGCCAATAATAAAATTCAAGTTTTGACTCCAAAAATTATTGATGTAAAATACATGCCGTTTTGAATCCATAATTAACACAATGGCAGATCTAAGTGCTGGTAAAGAGTCACTTGACAACAATCCTAGAAACGGCTGAACTGTCAAAGCTACATTCCATTTCCTTTAAGAATACACATACACTTTCTAACACTTTTGAATTCAGAAATTTTTTTTCCATATTGCAGTTTTGTTTTTGTTTTTGCTGAATAACGGGTACATTTCACCAAAACTTATTTATTTGCACATTTCTCTACATCTCTTTCTATTCCTATCTACCCTTGATACAGTTTTGTTATGTGACTAAAGCTTTACAAAGATTTGACATAACGCATGAGTACCGACATTAATAGAAACACCAAACCACACACACTTCTCAGTCTAACACAAAATAACAGCAAACGGCACAACCTTGGGACAGGTTGATAAGTTGAAATATCTGGGAACGATCATTTCACCAGACGGCAGGTGCACATCAGAAATAGTCAGCAGAATCGACCAAGCCAAAACAGCATTCAAGAAGATGAAAAGCATTCTTACCAACAAATGCCTATCAATTAACATCAGGAAGAGAGTTCTCGAATGTTATATACAACCGATAATGTTATACAGTTGTGAGGCATGGACAGTCAACACGCAAAGCCAGAACAAGATTGAGGCAGCCGAGATGTGGTTTCTAAGAAGAATGTTGAGAGTTCCATGGACAGTAAAAGAAAACAAACGAGACAGTCCTCATGGAGACGAACAAGATCATTGATAAGTTAGATTTGGAAAAAAACAGGCAACATGTACAGGTCATTTTATGAGGAAAGGGGAATTAAGAGCACCTGATCACAACAGATAAGGTGGAGGGAAAGAGCACCAGGTAGACAGGGAGAAAATATTGGATGGACTTGCAGGGTGGCTGAGGACAGAGAGGGTGGAAGATGTGCTTGCGGCAACAAGGAAATAGATACATACGGAGGGCCATGATCGCCAACGCCATGCGGAGGGGCACATGATGATGATCATTTAAAAAGGCAGGTCAAAATGTTGGGATGGCGAAAGAGCGGGTAACGCGCGTGCATCCGTACGAGTGTACGCGCGTGTGCTTTATTCAGTTACAAGTGTAAAACTGTTGTGTCGACCGAAGTTTAGCAGACGAGACTGACCCGGAAGTGAACCCACTGTGTTCACTTAATTGAAGTCAGGACTTGCGCAGAAAGCTTAGGTGCATAACGGCCAACGGAGCGAAACTCGGAAGGACCGGATCGATCGAGTCTCCAACAGTTCTAACATCTGACTGTTATTTTACTTTGACCTACTGTGAGTGACGTCCTTGTCATCCTAGAACGACTTTCCCTCAGGATCAAGTGTCTAGCACCAGGATTCATCAGGCGAGCCGTAACTTCCCAACGGGTTCTTGCCGGTTCAAGACACGTTGATTCCTCGCAGCAGGCTTACCGTTAGGCCTAGATAGCTACTAGACGTAATTCACCAGACAGACAACTTCTGTTGGGGGGTTCCGGACCTTCATCGGCAGACTGGCACCCTCACGGCAAAGTGAACCACGGCCAGGGAGCCTGGACAGTATCCGCTTTCGTCTTGACCACCAGTTTACCAGTAAGTGCTACCTTCTGCTCTGTGGAGTCTATTGTTTTGACTAGATCTAGATCTAGTTCCACACGCCCATGTGACACAGGGTCAGGGCACGCACTTTGGGTAAATAATTACTTTAAAACTAAGAAACTGCTCGTAAGCAACAGAGTTCAGACAAATAATTATCTCTTAGCGATTTGTGAGCCACGTAATGCTACGAGGAAGTGTGCACAAAAATCAGATCTTCAAAATTACATCAAGTTAACAAGATTGAAGAAATGAGCGGAATCCTAAATTTTTCTTGTGACGTAATCCCACTTATGTCGTAGATTGTTTTTTTAATCGGCCGTGGACAAAAATTATTTTAAGATATGGTCAATGGTGGAGTGCAAGTCGTGTGTATCCATGATATACCCGTAAAGATTTCTCAGGTGTTTGTAGATTTTTTAGCCTTTTCCTCACATCCTCAGGATCTTTTCTCTGTTGTACCAAACCCGCTCACTTTGGTTTTCAGCAAATCCTGGGGAAAACAACAACAACAACAACAACAAAAAACAAAAAAAAAAAAAACGTCAATATGAGCGCAGGCCAGAAAGGCCTGAGGAATCAGAAATTTTCAAAAAGTTATGGCGATGACGGTGGGGATGATAATGATGGGGCGCTATGCCTATGGAGATCCGTTTCGGACTGACTCAGTGTGTCAGGGCTGTTTTTTTACGCTTCCTTATCTCCCCATGGGGAGAAGGTTCTTAATTTGTTTAAAAATTATTACAAAAATACAGAATATACGCTCCTCAGTAGGGGGCTCTTTCAGTATAAATAGTATCCCCATCTTCTGGAAATTCTGTGCAAGAAATTTCCTCTTTTCTGTCACTCTTTCTTCCTTCTTTGCTTTGTCATTTCTTCCTATATTTTCTGCTTTGCTGGTCCATTTACTTGTACGTGTGAGATAAAGCCTTACATACTTTATCATAAAATTGATATTTGGTTACATTTATTTAGTGCATATTTTAGCTCAAAGGAAATATGATGTGCGGAAGCAAACTTTAGGTAAAATAGGAGTATTAGGACCGTTCTTATATTTTATATCCTTTGTTAGGCTATTATTTTGTATTCGCATGTTTTAAAATTCCTGATGGAATTTGGTGTGGTCAAACGCCAAGGGCATCTCCTTAGATTATATGCGTGTATGCATTGATATATGTACTTAATTTTCTTTTCCAAGTGTCTTTCCATTGAGGTATGATGTACATTTTGGGGGTTGGTTATAGCCTGATATGGCTCTGGCAATCGGTTAGGCTTTAAACAATAACAGTATTACAGGCAGATTCAGTACACACTGCAGCATTCATCGTCTGAGTGTCAGTATCGCACAATGCACATGGTTTTTAATCTTTGCTCATTTTGTGTATTCCTGGATAAATGACACGTGGTGTTGGTCATTAAATTTTAGCAACACTTTCAATGAGTCTCCCTTAAGTTAAAAGACTCGATTGTGCATGCCTAGTATTCCTAACGAGCCCTCAGTGTGCTCAGCACGGACGAGAGGCGGTCGGGGGCTGTAACTCCACATAGGCCTAATTTTGTTTTGAGGGTTGGTGTGGTATTTGAACTCGCTACCTCGCTGTCAGCGGCTGTTGCGCCTAACTTCTGTCGCCACAAATGTCAGTATTCACATGTTGGTTTAATCTTAGTTTATTTTCTGTATATGCTAGAGAATAGGCATAGACATATGGTTTTGGTCATAAAATTTGATCACTTTCAGTAATGCATCCCTAAATGGACGGAGACTCGATAGTGCACGCCCAGTCTTCCCAACAAGCCCACACTACGCTCGGCACGAGCAGGCGGCAGTTAGGGCTGAAAATTCACAGTAGGCCTATTGTCTTTTTCAGGGGTGGTGTGGTAAGTGTTTGAACTCGCAACCTCGGAGTCTGTTTGCTCGTTGCGCTAACGTCTGAAGCCACGTTGATGGTGGATTAATTTACGGCTTTGGTTTGTATGGATATTTCACTAGTCGTAGAAAAACATAGTATGATTGGATTAGTGCACTATTTCTCCTTCTGCTTCCTAGTTAGTTACTGCGATTGCCAAGTCGATTATTCTGGTCTTCAAAGGGGTTTGAAGGCATTAAAACACACACATACGTGCACGCGCACGCACGCGCACGCGCACGCACGCAAAGCACGCGACACACACACACACACCACACACACACCACACACACACACCACACACACACACACACACCACACACACACCACCACACACAACTTTGATGTCTGGATTTAGCGTCCTTAGTTATGTTCCACATTTACTCTAGTGATTGGACGGAATAGTCAACGCCTGGAGCATTTCTAAGGTTATGTGCACGAAGGCATTAATATATGTTCTTCGTTTTCTTTTTTTTTTTTCCCTGTTGAAGTATTGTGTATGCTTTTGAAACGGCTATAGCCCTGATTATGGCTCTGTGCAGTCAGTGGGCTTTAAAACAATAAGTCAACTGGGTGAAGTTGGACAACTAATCCGAATGTTCTGGTTTTGATCCACCTAGACAACTCCACGTGATGGGCAAAGGGTGGTGACTTTTTCCGATTTCCATGGTCAGCATGTGTGCAGACCTACCCCCGTTCCCCTTGGGCTTGCCTGGGACTCTTTCAGTATTAACAGTACTCGCCTTCTGGAATTCTGTGCTTTAGTAGAAATTTTTTGTTTTTCTGTCACTCCATTTGTTTCTCACTGCGGACTCGTTAGAGAACCTCTTCAGAGACATCCCTCCAGATGCAATTTTCAGTTTTACAAGAGATCAATAGATTTCACCTGATATGATTTTACATTCGAGTGTGTATTCTTTAAAAACATTCAGATTTTCAAGGATAACGGTGGCATGGTTGTAACTGTTTTTTTTTAACTGGGTGTCGTTTTCAACGTGATTGTTGCCCTGATATGGCTCTATTAGTCGGCTGGGTTATAAGCAATATGAACTGACCCTTTGTTTCTGCCTTATTTCTTTGCTTTCTTTCATTTCTGTCGTTTTTCTGCCTTGGTGATCCATTCACTCGACGTTGGGCTTGAGGCCTCTGTGATTCACTGAAAGGTGTGAAGTGTAATGCGATACACCCAAATGAGTTTGGGTGATAGCATTGTACAAAATGTATTTGTATATTTTTTTTTAAGTTAGGACGAAAGATTGAATGTGCTACACGGAAACATGTATACATGTGTCAGCAAGACTACTTCAGTCATTTAACGAGGGATTTGACAAATTAGACTGTACACTGCGAACAAGGTCGTAGAGAGGCTTGGTTGTGAAAGGCCAAATAAACGTAATCGTATTTGCACCGCTTGAAGTGAAGTATTACGTATTTAACCCTTTGTCTCCTGCACCGTGTTCATCTGCATTGTCAATCCGCTATCAAAGCAAAAAACTTAATCTTTGATTCGCTCACCTATCCACCAGCTTCCTGCAGGAAGTTTTTGAGGTTGGTGCGAGTCTAATGGGTTAAAATTCTTCTTTTCAAAGAACCGCTTTACTGATTCGAATCTGGTTTATGACTTTTGGTTTTCGTTTGTAGGCTGTGCCTCTCACACACACTTGAATTATAGGGCGGGCTTCTACGTGTTTGGCCTGCTGTATTCAGTTCAGTGAGATCTCCCTGTGGGATTAAAATAGTATCACCACCTTCTGGAAATTCTGTTCTAGAAATTTTACTCTTTTCTGTCACTCTTTGTTCTTTCTTCCTTCTTTGCTTTGGCGTTCTTCTATCATTTTCTGCCATGTGGCCATTCCTTGGGTTCGATAAAGTGTTTGTACTTTATTTAGGGTTGATAATTTGGCACATGTGTTAAGTGCTTTTTGGCTTAGGGGAAATATGTGCAGAAGCAATTTTGAACTTAGCACCGCTTTTAGTTGTTTTTAGCGTCCTGTTATGTTAAATTTGTATTCGGGTATATTCAAATCCTGTGGTTGAATGCACGGTGTTAACGCAGGGGACTTAGAATTGTGCGCAAATGCATTGGTGTGGGTACTTGTTTTCTTTTTTTTCCCTTGTTGAATATTGTGTACGTTTAAAAGGTTAAAGCCTGATATAGCTCGCGCAGAGGTGGGCTTTAAACGCAATAAAAAAAGTGGGGAAATCTTGGTTCGTTTGCCTGGACACCTTTGCCTGGTGGGTAAAAGGGTGAAGTTTTTTGTATCTGCCGGGTAACGATGCGACTCGTTGTGGCAGCCTGCCCAGCATATACATGACTATTCGGGTATAGCAGCTCTGACAATATCATTATGGTAACCTGGAGATACAATTTTCATTTTTACAAGAATAAGTAGATTTAACCCGATTTGATTTTAGTTTCACTTATGTTTTTTTTTTATTTTTTATTGCATTTTAGACTTGTAAGGTTCACGGAGAATGGTTTTAACTGTTGTTTTGTTTTAAACCCCGTTTGTCGTTTTTGCGTGGTTTTAGCCCGTTATGGCCTTAGTATCGGCTGGGCGTAAGAGTGTGAATTATGAACCTCCAAGATCAGGGAAAAAAATCCCACCCCGGTAGCCCACCAGGGGCTCCAGCTTATCGAGTTCGAACCTTCCTTTAACTGGAAATCAGCAACTCGGGCTTGCTGTTGGTGGTGTGGTGTGTGTGGTTGTGTGTGTGTGTGTGTGTGGTGTGGGTTGTGTGTGAGAGAGAGTGTGAGTGAGTGAGCTTGGTGTTGTCTTGTGTGTGCGCACGTGCATGTATGTGTGTGTGTGGGGGGGGGGGAGAGCGAGAGAGAGAGAGAGAGAGAGGAGAGAGAAAAGGGAGAGAGAGAGAGAGGAGAGATCAGACTTAAAAGTAGTAGCTTAGATCGCATTGGACTTCTTTAGTCTTACAACACTACATAAAATATGAGCAAAACAATTTAAACATGAGACACAAAATGTGAAATAAGTTACAAACGAATTACTATATCTAACTATCTAGATAGATAGATAGATGATAGACCGATAGACAGATGCGTGTGTATGTATGCACAGACAATGTGCATGTGTGTATGTGCGTGTGTATGCACCCGTGCATGTATATGTGTAAGTGACAGTGTATGTGAATGTTTGTGACCTCCACGAGTTAGGGATAAGTATCTTTATTTTGATCTTTTTTTTCGGTTTTTGCTTCGCTTTAAAACCACCACAAGATTACTATTAAATGAACATGGTGTTATAATCCATACTGTTAAGAGACACCACATTTTGACAGTCACACGTTATGTACTAATGACTGTTGAACACTGTCGATAAGGCAGTAGGCCTTCGGTGTTTTTTTTCTGACACAATGCTTGTAAATTTATTTATTTATTATTATTATTATTATTATTATTATTATTATTATATATTATTATTATTTTCATCATCACTATTGTAATCATCATGGGATTAGTACTGTAGGATGATAGGATTTTGGGGGGATGGGGGGGATTTCATTTCTTGAGTTTTTTAAAACTTTGTCGCGGGTGGGGTGGGGTGCGTGTGTGTGTGTGCGTGCGTGCGTGTGTGTGTGTGCGTGCGTGCGTGCGTGGGTGTGTGTGTGTGTGGGGGGGGGGGGTTGTGTGTGTGTGTTATACATGTATGTGTGTATATATATTGCCTTTTATCCATATATATGTATATATGTATGCGCGCGCCACAACACACACGCACGCACACACACACACGGCGAGAGAGAGAGAGAGAGATGACCAATGTCGTCATGGGATTATGATCTGTTCTTTTTCAACTTGTGAGGTTTTTTTTTTTTTTTTTTTTTTTTTTTTTTTTGGTGGGGGGGGGGGGGGGGGTGTTTAATGCGTGAATTTAATCATAAGGAGATAACCATGGAATTAGCATGTTTTCCCCGTGGGGATGCCGGGGGCTCTTTCAGTATAATTAGTATACCAATATTCTAGATATTCTTAGCTACAAATTTCCTTTTATTCGCATTCTGTTTCTTCCTCCTTTCATTTCTGTCATCGCAGTCTATCATTTTCTGCCTTGCTGGTCCATTCACATATATGTGTTCGATAAAGTGTTATGTATTTTCTCCTAGGATTGATAATTGGGTGGATGCATTTAGTGTATGGCTGTAATGAAATGAGATATGCAGCAGCGTTTTAGTTTTTTATGCTTTGGTTTTCTTGGGTATGCTTAAAGTTGTATTCAGGTTTTTTTTGTTTTTTTTTTGTTAAATCCCCTGTGTGATAAATTGGACCGAATATTCAACACCATGGGCGTCTCCTTGGATTATGTGCGCGAATGCATTGATATGTGTACTATATTTTTCTTTTTTGTTGAAGTATTGTGGTTTGATACGGTTTTAAGCCCTGATATGGCTCTACGTAGTCGGCTGGGCTTTAAACAACAACAGTAACACCACCACCACAACCACCACTGTGTAAGAGAATGTGTTTGTGAATGTATATATGTCACTCTCCACGACATAAGGATTAGTTGTTTTTTTTTAGCTTTTTTTTTTTTCTCCTTTTTTCCCATTTTTTCCTTTTTGTTTCGCGTTTGAAGCAACATGAGATTACTATTAAACATGGTATTATCCATACTGTTGAAATACAACGGCCATATTGACAGTCACACGTTATGTACTAATGACTGTTGAACAAACGCTGTCGATGACAAGGCAATACAGTTTTCTAGCTTAATTTATTTTTGTTTTATTTTCTAATAACTCTTGTCAGCAAGATGAAATTTCCTTTCTTTATTGTAATTATCATGAGATTACTATTAATGGAAGATAGTTTTGAAAGTTTCATTTCGTTGCTTGACACAAAATGTTTGTTTTTTGTTGTTGTTTTTTTTTTCTTTAACAACTTTGGTTGTCGTGGTGGGGGTGTGGATTCGTGCGCGTGTGTGGGTGTGTTCGTGCTGTGTGTTGCGCGTGCGTGCGTACGCGTGAGTGCGTGTGTGTGGTGTGTGTGTGTGTGTGTGTGTGTGTGTGTGTGTGTGTGTGTGCGTGTTCGTGCGTGTGTGTGTCATATATGTGTGTGTGTGTGTGTGTGTGTATGTGTGTGTGTGTGTGTGCGTGTGTGTGTTAGCGAGCACATGAGATGGAGAAAGATGGAGTTGGGGAGGGAGGGATAGAAACAGATCGAGAGGGGGAGGGAGGAGAGAGCGAGATGGAGAGGAGAGGGAGGGGCACTGCGTGAGAGAGAGGAGGGAGGGGAAGATTGAAAGACTGAGATAGACCGGGAATGAGGGGGAAAATGTGTGTGTGTGCGTGTGGTGTGTGTGTGTGGAGGAGAGAGAGGAGGAGAGAGAGAGAGAGAGAGCCTGCCTCCCAACACGTAACCAGTGTCGATGACATGAAATAATAATCTAGATTTTCTTTTTCAACTTTTTTTTTCATTGCTGCTTGGTTTTAACCACAAAGAGATAATCGTGGAATTAGCATGGCATTTCCTCCGTGGGGATGCCGGGAGCTCTTAAAGTATAAGTAGCATCCCCACCTTCTGAAAATTCTGTGCTAGAAATTTCCTCTTTAAAGGTCATTCTGTTTGATTATTCACTGTTCCTTGCTTTCTGTCAATTCTTCTAATCACTTTTTGCCTTACTGGTCCATTCACAAATCTTTTGTTACTGTCTCTTAGGATTAATAATTGGGTACATGTATTAAGTGCATTTTTGGTCATTGAGAAGTTAGGTATGCGGAAGCTGTTTAGGTAATTTATGCCATTTTTTTTATATATGTTTTTGGTGTCTTTAGGTATGTTTAAATCCGCATTCAGTTGTGTTTTTTTTTAATTCTTCTGTTGAAGCTTTTTAAATGTTTTGAAGCAGTTATAACCCTGATATGGCTCTACACAGTCAGTGGGCTTAAGCAACAACAACAACAGCAAGAACGACAATGTGTAAGAGTGTGTGTGTGTGCGTGAATGTATACGTGTCACCCTCCACGAGATGAGGGTCAGTATCTTGAGCTTTTTTTTTTTGTTTCGCTTTGAACGCTATATTACTGTTGAACATGGTGTTATAATCCATATTGTCAAGATACAATGGCCATTTTGACTATGGGATGCTGAACAAACATTGTCGATAACAAGGCTGTAAATCTTTTTCTTTTTAAACTGACATAACTTTTGTCAACAAATATTTGTTTTTTATGTAATCGCTGTGATATTACTACTGTCAGACGATATGATTTTTTTTTTGGGGGGGGGGGGGGGTTATTTTATTTCATTGCTTGTTGACATAAAAAAAATTAAACATCTTTGGTTGTCATGGCAGGGGGACGGGGTGGGGAGGAGTGCGTATGTGTGTTCGTGCGTGTTAGTGTGTTTGTGTATGGGATTGTGTGTGTGTGCGTGTGTATGTCCGTGCGTGTGTATGTCCGTGCGTGTGTGTGTTCGTTCGAGTGTGTGTGTGGTGTGTATGTATGAGAGTGAGTGTTAAAGTAAGCATGAGAGCATGGGAAGAGAGAGAGGGAGAAAGGGAGGAGGGCGGGAGGAGAGGGAGGGACAGAGAGGGATGGAGAGGGATGGAGGGGTTTAGGGGGAGTAATAGAGGGAGATGGGGGCAACGGGGAGAGTGAGACAGGGGGGGGGGGGGGGGAGAGGGGGCGGCTGAGCGAGAGAGTGTACAGACCACAGAATGTTTTATAACTCGGATAATATCAGATCGCATTGGACCTGTCTTACACAGTTACAGCTAGTCCTTGCTACATTTCACACATGATGTGAACATAACAAATTAAACATAACAGATAAAATGTGAAACAAATCATAAAACGAACTGTGACAATACACTCACGTGTGCATGTATATTTTATATATATATATATATATATATATATATATATATATATATATATATTATATAATATATATACATACATACATACATGTATATATAAATGTATACATTTTTATATGCGTATGTATATTAGCAGAGAGGGAGGGAGGATGGATTGGGTGAGAGAGAGAGGGGGGGGGGTCTAGGTGTTTTTTTCCTGCTGTTTTTTAAGCAGAAGATCACCATGGAAAGCATGGTGATACCCCCGTGGGGATACTAGGGCCTCTTTCGGTATAAAACGAGTGTCCCCACCCGGAAATTCTGTGCTAGAAATTTCTTCTTTACTGTCCTTTGCTTTGTCATTTCTTCCTGTTATTTTCTGCCTTGCTGGTTCATTCACCTGTAAGTGTTTAACAGTCTTACGTACTTTCTCTTAGGATTGATGATAGGGTACATGTATTATGTGCATGTTTGGCTCTAGTGAAATGAGATATGCGGAAGCAATTTTAGGTCATTTATGCTCGTTTTTATGTATGTTTCAGTGTCTTTGTTTAAATTTGTATGCAGGTGTGATTTAAATCCCTATGTGATAAATCAGACGGAGTAGTCAAACGCCAGGGCCATCTCTTTAGATTATGTATGCGATTTTTTTTTCCCGTATTCAAGTTCTGCTTTTTTTTTTTGAAACGGTTATAACCCTGATATGGCTCCGTGTAGTCGGCTGGGCGTTTAGCAACAATAACAACACTACTGTGTAAGATACAGAATGTTGTGTGTGAATGTATATATATGTCACCCTGCGCGAGATAAGGATTAGTATTTTTTCATCTTGAGCATTTTTTTATTTTTGCTTTTTGTTTCGCTTTGAACCACCATGAGATTTCTATTAAATAAACATGGTGTTATAACCCATACTGTTAAGATACAACGGCCATTTTGACAGTCATGTTAAGTACTAATGACTGTTGAACAAACACTGTCGATGCCAAGGCAGTGAAGTTTTTTTTTTTTTTAATGACATAACTCTTAGTCAACAAAGTCAATTTTTTTTATTGTAATCACCATGAAGTTACTACTGACGGAAAATACAATTTGTGAAAATTTCATTTCATTGCTTGTTGGCACTTTTTTTTTAAACATAACTTTGGTTGTCATGGCGGAGGATGGAGAGGAGTGTGTGTGTGTGTTCACGCGTGTGTGTGTTCACGCGTGTGTGTGTGTTCACGCGTGTGTGTGTGTTCACGCGTGTGTGTGTTCACGCGTGTGTGTGTGTTCACGCGTGTGTGTGCGAGTGTGTGTGTGTGTGAGGGGGAGGGAGGGAAGAGGGGGAGGGAAGGGAGGGAGGGAAGAGGGGGACGGACGGAAGAGGGGGAGGGAGGGAAGAGAGGGGGAGGGAAGAGGGGAGGGAGGGCGAGAGAGGGCGAGTGAGGGAGGGGTAGAGTGAGACTGAGAGGGAGAGAGGGCTGGGGGGAGTGTGTGTGTGTGTGAGAGAGAGAGAGAGAGAACAAAATACTTTATAACTAAAGGATAGTAGCATAAGACCGCATTGGATTTGTCTTACAACTAGTCCTCGCTGCATTTCACACAAAATGTGAACGTCACAAATGAAACGTAACGCTTAACAGAGAAATTGTGTATGTGTATGTACATATTTCTTATATGTGTACATTTTAATATACATATATATTGCATATTATACATTGCGCGCACACACACACACACACACACACACACACACACACACACACACACACACACACACACACACACGTGTGTTGTGTGTGTGTGCACGTGTGTGTGTGTGTAATGTATAATGTGTATATGTGTGTGTATATATATATATTTGTGTATATGTATGTATATGCATATATATGTATGTATATGCATATATGTATTGGAACGTGTGTGTGTATCATGTATGTGTATATATATATATATATATATGTATATATACACATACATATATACACACACAGATATACAGGTGTGTATACACACACACACACACACACACACACATACATATAATATATATATATATATATATATATATATATATATAATATATATATATATATATATATATATGCATGCATACATACATATACACATATATGACACCTAAATACACACGCACATTTGTACATATTCGTATATGCAGAGAGATGGAGAGAGCCCATCTCATAATGATAACCTGTGTTGTTGACATGGGATTATGATCTAGGGTTTTTTTAACTTCAGGTTTTTTTTTTCAATTGCTGCTTGTTTTTAACCAGAAGGAGATCACCTTGGAATTAGCATGGTGTTACTCTGTGGGGATACTGGGGGCTCTTTCAGTATCAATAGTATCCCCACATTCTGAAAATTCTGTGCTAGAATTTTCCTTTTTCACTGTTTCTTTCTTCCTCCTTTGCTTTCTGACATTTCTTCCTCTCATTTTCTGTCTTGTTGGTCCATTCACCTGTATGTTTGATAAAGTCTACGTACTTCTCTTTGGATTGATAACTTGTGTACCAGTATTAAGTGCATTTTTAGCTCTAGGGAAATGAGATGCCCGGAAGAGATTTTAGGTCATTTATGACCGTTTTTATACATGTTTTAGTGTCTTTATGTTTGATTTTTTTTTTAAAATCCCCTGTGTGATAAATTGGACGGAGTAGTCAACGCGTAGGGCAACTCCTTAGATTATGTGCGCAAATGCATTGATATGGGTACTGAATTTTGTTTTTTACCTATTGAGGTTTTGTTTTTGAAACTGTTATAGCCCTGATATGGCTCTATGCAGTCGGCTGGGTTTTAAACACCACCACCACCACCAACAGTGTGTAAGAGAGAATGTATGTGAATGTATATGTTACCCTCCACGAGATAAGGATTAGTAATTTTTTATCTCGAGTTCCCCCCCCCCGCTTTGAACCACCATGAGAATACCGAGTGAATGTGGTGTTATAATCCATACTGTTAAGATACAACGGCCACATTGACAGTCACACGTTAAGTACAAATGACTGAACAAATGCAGTAATGTTTTTCTCTTATTTTTTTCTCGTTTTTTAAGGACAAAACTCTTGTCAGCGTATTAAGTTTTTTTAATTATTGTAATTATCATGTGATTATTGTTGTGGGAAGATAGGATTTTGGGGAGGAGGTTTCATTTCTTTGCTTAATGACATGAATTGATTTTTTTAGACAAGTTTGGTAATCATGGGGAAGGGGGGGGGGGTGGAAGAGTGCGTGTGCTTGTGTGTTCGGGCCCATGTGCTCGTGTGTGTGTGTGTGTGTGTGTGTGTTCGTGTGTGTGTGTGTTGGTGCATTCGTGCATGTATATGTGTGTGCGAGAGAGAGAGAGAGAGAGAGAGAGTGTGTGTGTGTGTGTGTGTGTGAGAGAGAGAGAGACAGTGTGTGTGTGTGTGACAGTATGCATGTGTGAGTGAGTGCTAGCGCGCGTGTGAGGGAGAGAAAGGGAGAAAGAGAGGGAGACATGGAGCGGGAGAGAGAGGGAGTAGGAGGGGAGGGAGGGGAGAGAGAGAGGGAGGGAGGGAGGGAGGGATGAGTGTGTGTGTGAGGGATGGGAGAGAGAGAGTTTAGACTTCAGAACATTTTTTTTACTCAAGGATGGTAGCATTAGATCGCATTGTCTTACATAGCTAGTCCTTGATACGCTTCACACAAAATATGAGCATATGAAGTTAAGCAGAGGGCATAGAATGTGAAAGAAGTTATAAAATGAATTGTGATAACACAGTGATGTGTACGTACGTATCATGTGTGTATGTACGTATGTATGTATGTATATCTATACACATACCTATGTAATATGTGTATGTGTAATATATATACATATATACACACATATACCTACACACACACTTGTATCTATTTATAAATGCAGAGAGAAAATTCAAGAGAGCCCCCCCCCCCCCCCCCCCCCCCCCCCCCCCCCCCCCCCCCCCCCCCCCCCCCCCCCCCCCCCCCCCCCCCCCCCCCCCCCCCCCCCACCCCCAACACGTAACCAGTGCCGATGACATGGGATTATGGTATAATTCTTTTTCAAAGTTTTGTTTTGTTTTGTTTGCTGCTTGTTTTTAACCAGAAGGAGATAATCATGGAATTAGCATGGTGTTTCCCCCTGGGGATGCCAGGGTTCTTTAAGTATGAATAGTATCCCTACCTTCTGGAAATTATGTGCTAGAGATTTCCTCTTTAAATGTCTCTTTCTTCCTTGTTCCTTGTTTTCTGTCATTTCTTTTCATTTTTCCTTGCTGGTCCATTCACCTGTATGCGTTCGTTAAAGTCTTACTATTTCCTGGGATTAATAATTGGTGGGTACATGTATTTTTGGGGTTTAGGGAAATGAGATGTGGAAGCAATTTTAGGTAATTTAGGACCGTTTTATCTGTTTTGGTGTCCTTAGGAATGTATAAATTCGTATTCAGGAGTTTTCTTAATCCTCTGCGTGATAAATTGGACGGAGTGGTCAACGGCAGGGGCATGTCCTTAGATTATGTGCGCGAATGCATCGATGTGTGTACGTCATTTTCTTTTCTCATTTCTCCTGTTGAAATTATGTTTTGAACCGGTGTTAGCCCTGATATGGCTCTACGCAGTCGGCTGGGCTTTAACGACACTAACAAAAACAACAGTGTGTAAGAGGTTGTGTGTGTGTGTGAATATACACTACGCACAAAAAGTTAAGGATCACTTGCACAAAAATTCATAACTTTCAAAATAAGAAAGCCAATGCGTTGAAGTTTGGCAAACATTTAATTCCATGCTTTAGTGATAACGATACACAATTTCCTTCCATTTCGAGCAATCGTTTGGTGTGTACATTTCATCAAAGTGGGTACGTATCGAAATTTGATTTCCCAAAGTCATTGAAATCACAAGACAGGGCATTCTGATGCTCCCAAAAGTTCAGTAATGCGTGTAACCGCCATGGCTGATCTGGCACTCGACGCAGCGAGTCCTCATCGAGTTGACCAGGTTGGTGAAGATCCTCTGTGGAAGCGCCTGCCACTCAGCCTGCAGCATCTGATAGAGGTGTTGGGCATCCCTGGGAGGGGGGTGGTTGCTCCTCACTTTGTGATCCAGCTCATCCCAGAGGTTCTCAATCGGGTTGAGATCGGGACTGCATGCTGGCCACTCCATTCTGTTGACTCCAGACTGCTGCAGGAAGTCGTTGACCACCCTTGCCCTGTGGGGGCGAGCGTTGTCATCCTGGTAGACAGCAGTAGGTCCCATCTGCTGCAGTGTAGGCACAGCCAGCGGTCGAAGGATCTCATCCCGGTATCGGAGGCCAGTCAGGTTACCCTGTACATGATACAAGGGTGTTCTGTGGTGAAGGCTGAAGGTCCCCCAGACCATTACAGAACCTCCACCAAAGGCCACCTTTTCTTGGACAGTGGTGTCAATAAAGCGTTGCCCTGGGCGCCTCCAGACCCTCAGTCGGCCGTCGTTGTGGTTCATGGTGAAGCGTGATTCATCACTGAACAGGACCTGGGACCACTGCTGACGTGTCCACCTCACGTGACGTCTGCAGAAGGCGCGGCGTACTGCCCTATGGGCTGGAGTTAAGCGTGGCCGTACAGCTGGGCGACGAGAACGGAGGTTAAACCCATGAAGGCGGTTCCGTATGGTCTGCTGGCTGATGTTGATGTTAGTAGCCACCCTCAGCTGCCTTTGAATGATGCTGGAAGAGGCTGTTCTTGTCTGCAGGGCTTGTTGTTCAATGAGACGATCTTCACGTGGGTTTGTCTTCTTCGGTCGACCAGATCTGCGTCTTTCATGGACCTCCCAGTGGCTGTGAAGCGTTGAATCAGTCTGACAATGACCGAGATGGACACCTGAAGTCACCTGGTCACTTCTCGCTTGGGAACACCATCTTGGAACCATGCAACAGCTCGTCCCCTCTCAAACTCGCTCAATTTTCGTCGTGGAGGCATTGTCAGATCAGGCCTACTACTGGTGGAATGTCTTCTTACAAAGCCAAGCAAGAGACAGCATCTCACACATAAACAGCAGTGCTTGCACGTGCATAATGGTTTTTCCATCTGGCTTGTGCAATGTGTTCAGGCAGAACGGTCCAAAACAAGGTCCTTTTTCGCAAGTTTCCGCTTTTCCGTTTGCGGCCAAGCTCAGTAGTAGAGAATCCCGTGCAATTTTCGCACTAACACAACATCGCCCACTTACAGCTGAACAAGAATTCATAACAATTTGGCTGGACTGAGAAATAAATAACAGTAGCGAACTGAGTTTATTACGCACCTGTTTTCTCATAGTGATCCTTAACTTTTTGTGCGTAGCTTATATGCCACCCTCCACGAGATAGATTTTTTATTTGGGGCTTTTTTTTTTTTTTCGTTTCGCTTTGAACCACCATGGAATTACTATTAAATGAACATGGTGTTATAATCCATACTGTTAAGAAGATACAACAGCCATTTTGACAATCATGTTATGTACTAATGACCGTTGAACAAACGCTGTCAATGACAAGGCTGTGAAGTTTTTTTCTTTGTTCTTCTCAGTTTTTTTTTTAAATGACATAACCCTTGTCAGTAATATCTATTGTTTTATTAGTGTAATTACCCTGAGATTACTACTGTCAGAAGATAGGGTTTTAGGATTGCATTTTATTGCTTGTTCACGTTAACAACTTTGATTGTCGTGGATGGGTTGCGGGGTGCTTGCTTCTGTGTGCGTGCGTGTTTGCGTGCGTATGTGTGTGTACGTTTGTGTGTGTGTGTGTGTGTGTGTGTGTGTGTGTGTGTGTGTGTGTGTGTGTGTGTGACAGTCTTAAGTGTGTGTGTGTGGTGTGTGCGTGTGGGGGGGGGGGGGGTGGGGGGGTGTGCGTGTGTGTGTGAATGTGCGTGCGGCGTGTGAGAAAGCAAAGCGGAGAGAGAGAGAGAGAGCGATTCGTATGTGTGATTGTGTGTGTGAATGGATATGTGACCCTCCACGAGATAAGGATTAGTGCGTTTTATCTGGAGCACTTTTTATTTTGCTTTTTCTTCGCTTTGAAGCACCATGATATTGCTATTAGATTAACATGGTGTTATAATCTGTACTCGTAAGATACAATGGCCGTTTTCACAGTCGCATTTTTTTTTTTATATATTATTATTGTAATCACTATGGGACTACTATTTTTGGAAGGCAGGATTGTTTTTTTCCATTTCATTGCTTGCTGATGTTTTTTTTAAACGACTTTGGTAATAGGAGGGAGGTGTGCATGTGCATACGTACGTGTGTGTGCGAGTGTGTGTGTGTGAGAGAGAGAGAGAGAGAGAGAGTTAGTATATGTGTGTGTGTGTGTGTGTGTGTGTGTGTGTGTGTGTGTGTGTGTGTGTGTGTGTGAGTGAGTGAGTGTCGGCGCCAGCGTGTCAAAGAGAGAGGGAAGAGAGAGATAATATATGTGACCCTCCACGAGATAAGATTTAGTGTATTTTTTTTTATCTTGAGCTTTTTTTGTGTTGTTTTTTGTTTCGCTTTGAACCACCATGATACAACTTTTGAATAAACATGGTGCTATAATCCATACTCTTAAGATAACGACGGCCATGTTGACTATCACACGCTATGTGCTAATGACTTGAACATACGCTGTACCCCCGTCGGGATGTCGGGGGTTCTTTCAGTATAAATAGCATCCCCACCTTTTCGAAATTGTGCGCTAGAAATTTCCTCTTTTTTGACACTCTTTGTTTCTTTGTTCTTTGATTTTCATCATTTCTTCCTATCATTTTCTGCCTTGCTTGTCCAGTCAACTGTATGTGTTCGATGAAGTCTTACGTACTGTCTCTTAGGATTGATAGTTGGGTGCATATGTTAAGAGCATTTTTGGCTCTAGGAAAATGAGACATGCAGAAGCAGTTTTAGGTAATCTAGGCCGTTTCTGTGTTTTAGTGTCCTTAGTTTTGTTTAAATTTGTATTCAGGTATGTTTTTTAAATCCATTAATGATTATGTATAAAATGGGACTGGACGGAGTGGTCAATGCCGGGGGCATCTCCTTAGATTATGTGCTCGAATGCATTGATATGTGTACTTAATTTTCTTTTCCTGTTGAAGTATGTTGTGAAACGGTTATAGCCCTGATATAGCTCTATGCAGTCGGCAGGGCTTAAAACAAAAGTAACAGTAACACTAACAAGAAAAAACGTTGTCGATGATAAAGTAGTAAACTTGTTTTCCTTTTTCTTTTTCGTAATGACATAACTGTTGTCAGTAATATTAACTTTTTTGTAATCACCATAAGATTTCTACTGTCGAAATATAGGATTTCCATTTTTTATAGTTTAATTTCGTTGCTTGTTGACATGAAATAATTTTAAACAATTTTGGTTGTTATGACAGGGGCGGGGGGTGCGTGTATGTGTTCATGCGCGGGCGTGTGTGTTAGTGTGTGCGTGTTAGTATGTGTGTGTACATGTATATATATACATATGTGTGTGTGTGTGTGTGTATAAAGGGAGAGTGGGAGGGAGGGAGGGAGGGGAGTGAGAGGGAGGGAGGCAGGGAGTCTCGTGACACCACCTGTATCGTCCTAGAATTAAAGTCTAGTTTTATTTTTTTTTTAACCACTTTGAGATAACTGCTGAATTAACATGGTGTCAAGACTCGACGTCAATTTTGACAGCAAAATGTCATTTATCAAAAGGAAGATGACAGACTGCAGGATGTCTGTCTTTTACAGGGATCAAAGGCAGGAGAGAGATTTGAATCCTTAGATAACTACGAGATAAAGACTGTCGTTAGCAAGGTTGTGATGTGGTTTGTCAAAGTTTGACAGAGAGAGAGAGAGAGAGAGAGAGAGAGGGGTGGCAATCTCATGAGATTTGTTGAATTAGACTTGAGTGGCGCCCCCTCCCTCCCTCTCGTTGTGTGCGTGTGAGTGGGTCGGCTTGGTGTGTGTGGGGCGGGGGGGGGGGGGATCGGTTTGGTGTGTGTGTGTGTATGTGTGTTCAAATCTTAAATGCCTTCCATCCCTGTACAAGACATCCTGCAGTCTGTCCTCTTCTCTTTGATAATGTTGTGTGTTTTGTGTGTGTGTGTGTGTGTGTGTGTGTGTGTGTGTGTGATCAAAGTGTGCATTTGGTTTTTTATATTTTTTATTCCTTTATTTGTAGCTTTTTTTTAAAAACCACCATGAGATAACCACTGGGTTATGTGATCTGTGCTGGAAATGTCCTCTTGTGTCACTCTTTGCTTCTTCCGAGTTCCTTTGCTTTGTCATTTATTCATTTATTCCTGTCATCTCTCTTACTGGTACATTCACTTGTTGTATGTGTTCGATGAAGTCTTACGTACTTTCTCTTAGGATTAATAACTGGGTACATGTATTCAGCGCATTTTTGGCTCTAGGGAAATGAGATATGCGGAGGCGATGTTAGGTAATTTAGGCCCGTTTTATACATACGTTTATAGTGTTTTTAGTTATGTTTAAATTTGTATTCATGTTTTTTTAATCTATGTGATAAATTGGACAGTGTTCAACGCCAGGGGCATCTCCTTAGATAATATACGCGAATGCATTGCTTTTTTCCTCCTGTTGAAGTATTGTATATATTTTGAAATAGTTAGAGCCCTGATATGGCTCCACGCAGTCAGCTGGGCTTTAAACAAAAATATCAATAATTTCGCCTTTTCACAGATCAACGCGAGTAAAACCTGACTTGTGCAAAGGACATTTATAAAGTGGGAATGAAGGCCCTTTCTTTGTGCCACTTTTTGTAATCCTTTCATGATTTTTCGCACACACAAGCGCCAAAGTGATACACCCGCCGTTCACGTTTACCGAGTATCTTGTGTTGATGTCCACAAGATAGTAGTCGGTGATTTGGCGAGGTCTTTTATCTTAACGGGTTGTCTTTTTTTTTAACGTGGTGTTAGCCTTGATATGGCTCTAATAGTCGGCTGGGCTATAAGCAATATGAACTGAACTGAACGGTGACTTGGCAAGACTCCAGTCGATGAACGGTAAGACTCCAGTTTGGAGGGGCCACAATGAGACAACTGAAACCAGTCGATTTGCAGAACGGCGACATCCAACCGAAACCAGTCGATTTGCAGAACGGCGACATCGTGTGGTTGAGGTGTTCTCTCTGACTGTGGCCCCTTTGGATGAACAGACCTTAGTCTGCAGTTGAAATGCTGGAACTGGCATGCAGCTGCCACATGCCAAGATATGATATGGGCTTAACTCTTTGACTCCCACACCCTACCAACTGCAAAAAACAACCCTTTGACTCCCTCACCCTTTCTACCAGCTTCCTGCAGGAAGCTGGTGGACAGGATGCGGGAGTCAAAGGGTTAGTACCTTGGGGAAATTATGTTGACAGTATTTCCTTCATCATTTGAATTATCAGACGCAGATCAGGATTGAAATAGTTTGAACAGTGAGCAGATACGGTGGGGAGATGATCCTTGCCTGTCATCGCTTGATTTTCTGTCGGACAAACCTTGTCTGAGATTATTATCAGATACTCGCTTCAAGTTTTCCGGCTGTTTCCAATGAGAGCCTAATTCTCATGTCATCACGCACCCCCACCCATCACCCAGCTCCGTGGGGATGCCGGGGGCTCTCTTAGTATAGTTTTTTCCCCATTCTGGACATTCTGTGGTAGAAATTTCCTCTTTTCTTACTCTATTTGTTTTTACCTTGTTCCTTTGCTTTTTGACTTTTAATCGTATGTTATGTCTTGCTGGTCCATTTGCCTGTATGTATTCGATAAAGTCTTATTTTCTCCTAGGATTGGTAATTGGGTATATGTATTAATTGCATTTTTGGCTCTTGGGAAATGTTACATACGGAAGCAATTTCAGGTAATTTATGCCCGATTTTAGATGCTTCATCGTCTTTAGTTATGTTTAAATTTGTATTCAGGTGTACTTTTTAAACACCCTCTGCGATAAATTGGACGAGTGGTCGACGCTGGGTGCATGCACATAGATTATGTGCGCGAATGCATTGATATGTGTACTTTTCTTTGTCTTTCCTGTTGAAGTTTTGCATGTTCTGACGTGGTTGTAGCCAGCACTGATATGGCTCTACGCAGTCGGCTTGGATTAAAACAACGATAACAATAAAAGTAACAGCTCTTGATGCATCAGGTTGAAAAGGTCATCTTCAGCTGGCTGCACATTCGGCTGATCGCGTGTTAAATCCTTTCCTTTTCCACTGTTCTCTCGAGTATCTTTCCTTGCCACCCCAAACCACTCCCCAGTCACATCCTTTGCTAAAAAAAATTGCTTCATTACCGTCTTCGGTTTTCTTCTTTCCTCCCCTTTTCGTACACGATTGTTGGCATTCTTGCTTCCTTCCGTAATCACTGTACCAGTTTACTACTTTACAAGTCGTTTTATGCAGAACTGTATCAGAAATTTAAAGTCCTCCCAGAGAAGTTTTGCTGATGAATAAGGTGTTGCTGCTGCTGCCTTCAGCTCCGCGATTCCCATATTTCATCTGACAGTTCCGTTTATACTGCTGAACTGACTACTCTGGTTTTGGCATTAAAAGTGGTGTCAAAATCGAAGCAGAAAGATTTTCTCATTTTTTCTGACTTCTTTCCACTTTGCAGGCAATTGCTGGCCGAAACATTAGTCACATGAGCTTGTGAAGTTCTTCGAACTATTTTCTACTCTTAAAAGTGAAGGTGATGGGATTGTTTTTGCCTGGATTTCTGGCCATGTTGGTATTGGAGGCAGTGAAAAGGCTGACTGCCTGGCCAAGAAGGCCATAAGGGAAAAGATGTCTCAGTCTTTGATTCCTTAAACAGATGTCAAATCAAAAGTACACATTTATGTGAGAAATGTGTGGCAGGAGGATTGGAATGAACAGACAGATAACAATCCTTTCCAAATCCGCCCTAACCTGAAAGAAATTCTTCCATCTGCTGCAGGAAGCCGAAAGAAAAATGTTTTGTAAGTTACATTCGGGTCACACATCCTACACTCATTCATACCTTTCGAAAAATGAAGCACCATGGTGTATATATACCGTGTCACGAGCCGTTGAGCATCAGACACCTCATGTTCGATTGCTGGGACTTGTACGATGTGAGACAAAAGTACTACTACTTTACAAGGCGGACTTCTTAAAGAAGCTCTTTTGAGACGGCCCTCCTGATGCAATTTTCCAGTTTTTGGGAGAGATCAATAGATTTCACATGATCTGTTTTTGTGTGTGAACATGGTTTTTAACAATAGACAAGACTGTGGGGGAACAACACGTCATGTGATGCAATGAAACGCAACGAAACATATGGCGTCCACAAAATCATAACTCGCCATATTAATTACTGAGTGTATATGCACTCAGTCTGTAAAGGAACAAGAAACTAAAGTGAAAGTTAGCTCAGTTCTAAAGGAAACCAAACCATGTTACGAACCAAGTCAACGGTGCAAGGTTAACGGTGAACATGGTTTTTAACTGTTGTTTTTTATCTTAACAGGTTGTTTTTTGACATGGTGTTAGCCCTGATATGGCACTAGTAATCGGCTGGGGTATAAGCAATATAAACTGAACGGGTTGTTACATTTTGACGTGATCGTTCTTTGATTTAACGTCTTTTCACTATAAGTGATATTAGACGTGATGTTATTGTTAGCCCTGATATGGCTTAGTTGTCGGCTGGGCTATAAGCAATGCGAACTGAATGGGTTGTCATTTCTTCACGTGGTGTTAGCCCTGACATGGCTCTAGTAGTCGGCTGGGCTATAAGCAATATGAACTGAACCGAAAGCCTACGTTTGCACTTGATACACACCAGGCACACCTTGTAAATAGTACGATAGAGTAAGAAGGGCAAAACTGATAGGCACAGTACTAAAAAAACACAATAGACAAGACTGTGGGGGAACAACACGTCATGTGATGCAATGAAACGCAACGAAACATATGGCGTCCACAAAATCATAACTCGCCATATTAATTACTGAGTGTATATGCACTCAGTCTGTAAAGGAACAAGAAACTGAAGTGAAAGTTAGCTCAGTTCTAAAGGAAACCAAACCATGTTACGAACCAAGCCAAACCAAACGAAGCCTAACTGAATTTAACCATCGATCACAACCCCAGGGCTGGTGGATACTTGAAAAATGAATATTTTTTTTCTAAAGTAGACCTAAATCGGTCAAACTTGTGATTGAAGTAAAGACGTGTACATCTGAATGTTTTAGAATTGCAATAAAACGGATGCATGTCAACAAAGACGTGACCGGCAAACTCACGAGGGAATGAGGTGCAGAACAGCAACAATGAAAATAGTCAAACCAAAGCTAAACACATTCATTCACACACACACACACACACACACACACACACACACACACACACACACACACACACACACACACACACACACACACACACAAAACACTCAAAAAAAACCCAGAAGCTGCAGTTGCTCACAAAGATTTTAAATATTAACAAATTCCTCACTCTGAGCAAATGGCAATTTAGATTTGCAAGGTTAACGGTGAGCATGGTTTTTAAGTTGTCTTTTATCTTAACGGGTTGTCCTTTTTGTTTTGTTTTGTTTTTTTTGACGTGGTGTTAGCCCTGATGGCTCTAGTAGTCGGCTGGGCTATGAGCAGTATGAACTGAACTCACTCTGAGCATCACCAGAGCGCATATGAGCAATGGACAGGCTGTGGTCTTATCAAACGTAAAAGTAAATATCAATATGACATTTCGAGAATCAGAATCAATATTCCAGTTTTTACAAGAGATCAATAGATTTTACTTGATGTAATTTTACGTGTTTTTCTTTAATGGCATCTTTAGATTTGCAAGGTTGATGGTGAGCATGGTTTTTGTTTTTATCTTAATTTAACGGGTTCTTTTCTTTTTGACGTGGTGTTAGCCCTGATATGGCTCTAGTGGTCGGCTGGGCTATAAGCAATATGAATTAAATTGAATTGAGAATCAGAATAACATCGGAAACCCAGCAAGTAAGGAAAACGGACACAAACCCATTTAGTGTCTGCCTCACTTTCCAGAACACGCGACGTTGACGGCCTTGTAGTGTGAGAGGCGATAAGATTTTTCCCCCTCAAAGTCAAGAAACTCGTCTCACGAGCGAATTGGCAAAAGTGACCATCTGACAAGGTAGGCCAATACAACTTGATTGTCTGACAGGATCCTTGGGATAATGGTAGCAAGACTTTGATAAAGTCAAATCCGACTATGTGGACTGAAGTCGCTGTAGACATTGCCTTGTATCAAGTCGTGTCCGTGGGTCGGGTTGCGGGAGCCAAACAATTAATGTAGCAACCAGAAAAACACGAAAATAGAATCAGAACGCGTATTTAATACAACAAGACAGGCACAAAATTTCGGCCGACTGGCCTTTGTCAAGCGTGAATGTAAGATCACAAGCAAACCCCAAATACAAAATCATGAGAAAGGTTGAAACTTCCCTGCTGCTTCGTCCAGTGGGAGAAGAGGACTAAATGAAATCGCAATGCCCTGCTGCTTCGTCCAGTGGGAGAAGAGGACTAAATGAAATCGCAATGCCCTGCTGCTTCGTTCAGTGGGAGAAGAGGACTAAATGAAATCGCATTGCCTGCTGCTTCGTTCAGTGGGAGAAGAGGACTAAATGAAATCGCATTGCCTGCTGCTTCGTTCAGTGGGAGAAGAGGACTAAATGAAATCGCATTGCCTGCTGCTTCGTCCAGTGGGAGAAGAGACTAAATGAAATAGCAATGCCCTGCTGCTTCGTCCAGAGTTGGAAGAGGACTAAATGAAATCGCATTTTTTAAATATTTTTTTTTTATACAAGAGATCAATAGAATTTTACCTGATGTGATTTTACGTGTTTTTCTTTATTGGCATTTTAGATTTGCAAGGTTGACGGTGAGCATAGTTTTAACTGTCTTTTATCTGAACGGGTTCTTTTCTTTTTGACGTGGTGTTAGCCCAGATATGGCTCTAGTGGTCAGCAGGGCTATAAGCAATATGAAATGAAATAGTCCAGTGGGAGAAGAGGACTGAATGAAATCGCAGTGCCCTGCTGCTTCGTCCAGTGGGAGAAGACTAAATGAAATCGCAATATAGTTAATATAGCAAGAGATCAATAGATTTAGATTTGTAAGGTTGAGGACGTGAGCATGGTTTTTAACTGTTGTCTTTTGTCTTAACGGGTTGTTCTTTTCTTTTTGGCGTTGTGTTAGCCATGATGTGGCTCTAGTGGTCGGCTGGGTTATAAGCAGTATGAACTGAACTAGTTAATGTAGCAACTACAAAAATCGAAGAACAGGCAGGTTACCTGACGAAGGCGTTTCAGTTGATCCATTCTGCGTTGGTTCGATAACGGATCACTGGGCATGGAATTTGGAGGGAGGTGAGTTGGGTGGAGAGGAAGTCGATCTGAATGCAATGTCTGGCCGTTCGGAAACGGTTGTCTGGAAGGATAAAGCCAGTGGGGGGGTTAGACATAGACTGTTTTGCGCTAGATACAATAATAGTGATGTGATGATGGTGATGATAAGAATAAAAGTAGTGATAATGAGAACAACGAAACGAAAATAATAATGAATAATAATAATCACACGAGATAACCAACCCCTTGATGAGAGAGTTGAATAAAAGTAATAATAACAAAACAACAATGATAATAACAATAATAATAATGATAGTAATAATAATAATGGTAATATGTATACAAAAATAATAATCACACGAGATAACCAACCCCCACGATGTTAGTTCAGTGCAGGAGTACGTTACTTATCAGAAGACTTAACGACATCGCAGATATCCACAGGAAAATGAGTCCCGACATTTCACTCCCTCTCACCGGAAACGGAAATGAACAACTCCGTGAGCAATATTACGAATTTCTCGATGAAGCAGGAAACTGGACGATAATCTGTCATAATACTATAAAAAAAACAACTTTGAAATTTAATCGCAATAGGTAGTCAGAAGCTACTATATGAATTCTCGGCCCCTAAAGGCCTGCAGAAGGTGTGTAGGGTTACTTAGTTTCGGATTATTGTGAAGGAAATTGTTGTTGCTGCTGCTGTTCCCAGGATTACTTTGGTTATTATTTTGTCCTTCCTGTGTGCAGTTTGTCAGTTTTCCCAATCCTTCGAGGACAACGTGTTTCATTCTGAGGATGCCAGGTACGCTTTCAGTATAGATTGTATCCCCCACCTTCTGGAAATTCTTTACTGAAAATTAACCCGGTTGTCGTTTTTGACGTGATGTTAGCCCTGATATGGCTCTAGTAGTCGATTCTTAGTCGTTTTTGAAGTATGTTAGCCCTCATATGACTCTATTAGTCGACTGGTTGCTTTTGATGTGATGTTAGCTCTGATATGGCTCTAGAGTCGGCTGGTTGTCGTTTTTGACGTGATGTTAACCCTGATATGGCTCTAGTAGTCGGCTGGGCTATAAGCAGTTTGAACTTGAACTTTCAGTGGTTATTCTGTGACCTTGACATTTAGTCTGCAAGATGGCCAAATCCAACATTTGTATACGTGGTGTTAGCCCTGATATGGCTCTAATAGTTGGCCTGAATATAAGCAGCGTGGACCAGAATCTAACCTGAAATATTTGTATCGGTGTACAGTGCATAAAGAAGTATTACGGTAATGTGACAGATCTGTTAAAGTGATGCATGCCTTTCATCGCCCTAGAGAGAAGAAAGTGTGTGTTGGGGCGTGCGTGCGTGCGTGGTGCGTGTGTGTGTGTGTGTGACGCACGCCTGACCTACATAACAATTGTAATTGTCATACATGTATACGCAACTCACAGGATAAAAGGCAGCGAGAGTTGTACGTCTTTGGAAAAAAAATGTTAAAAATAGCTGGTCTGACTGTCTCTCTCTGTCTGTCTGTCTGTGTGGCTATCTCTGTGTGGCTCTTCTCTCTTCTCTCTCTCTCTCTTTTCTCTCTCGCTCACTCCTCTCTCTCTCTCAATCTCTCTGCCCCTCCCCTCCCCCCATCCCTGTTTGTCTCTCTTCTCGAAGAATGTATGCGCGAGGACGAAAGTAAAAGCTAAATGTGGTACGAGTGTGTTGTGTGTCCTTACGTGTGTTTACTTGGTGGATTAAGGCATGATTTATTTCTTTGGCTTCAGTGCGATGTCGGTCTGTATACATGTATGTTAAGTATTTTGCTGTAATTGTAGCTAACAATTCTGTGTGTTTGTAAAACTGCTGTAACCCTATTGTCAGGGGCTGTTGGCCTTATACAGTAAATTTCGTGTTCGTGTTGTCTTCCCACCTGGAACCATCATGAATTCCACAATATACATCATCCACTCCATCACACTGGACTGTAACTGTAATCAGTAACTGTGCTCTAGTGATTGCCTGTTTCTGTAGCATGTATGTGTGTACGTGTGGTGCATGTATGTATGCTGTGCGTTAAATTCGTTTTCTTATTACCATGATCTGATGGCCATGTCATGAAGCAAGACCCCCTCCATCCTCCCCTGCCTTTCCTTTGTTCTCTTGTGCTTGGGCTTAAAGGGCTGACCCATAAAATCATTCGTTCTCTCTGTCTGTCTGCCTTCTGTCCGTCCGTCTCTCTCTCTGTCTCGAGTCCGTTGCCCTAACGATGGCACCATGGTTGGTTCAGGTGTTGTTTTCATGATATTGGAATGAGGAAATGTGAGGAAAACCACGTCATGTACACGTCAGTCCCTCTTTTCACTTTTTCCAGTAGGAGACGCGTCCTGTTATATATGGGTCATCACGGCAGGCTGACGTTCGTAGCCTACATCACCCAGGGTTGGGTTCCGTGCTGCATAGCACATGTGACGCTGGTGAAAATTGTTATAACGTCATTATCTATCTCTCTCCTCCCTCTCTCCCTCCCTCTCTCCCCCCCTCTCTCTCCCCTCCTCCCCCCCTCTCCCCCCCTCTCTCTCTCCCCCTCTCTCTCTCCCCCTCTCTCTCTCCCCCTCTCTCTCCCCTCTCTCTCCCCCCTCTCTCCCCCCTCTCTCCCCCTCTCTCCCCCCTCTCTCCCCATCTCTCTCTCTTTGTATGTGTGTGTTATACGATGTACAGAATATTCTCGCCGTGAGGACGATTCTCTCTCTCTCTCTCTCTCTCGAAGTTGGCAGGGCTATAAGCAATATGACCCCCTTCTTCCTCTCTTCTGTCTTCGCCTGTCCGTCCGTCCGTCCGTCCGTCTGTCCTCCCTCTTTTTCTCTTTCCCTACCCCTCTCTCTTTCCCTGCCCCCTTTCTCTTTTTATCTACCCCCTCTCTCTTTTTCCCTACCCTCCCTCTCCCCCTACCCTCCCTCTCCCCCCCCTGTCTCTGGGTGGGTGAGTAGAGCAGTGTGTAGAAAGGATTTGAACTGCTTCAATCTCATTTCCTGTGGCACGTCCTGTTCACAGTGAATGATTCCTGTCCTGTTTTTTTTTTTTTTTTTTTTTTGTGATGTCAAGAAGAAATGGATCATACTGCTGATGTAAGGCTTTTAATGCTAATCATAACATGTGCACATACACATGCGCACGTACACTCACGAATACTCGCGCGCGCGCGCGTGCACATACACACACACATGCGCGCATTGTCTTATTACTAGAACGCTCGCTCATGCGCACATAAACACGCATTCTGTCTCTGTCTTTCTCTCTGTCTATCTCTGTGTCCCACATACACATCGGTACCCGTGTACCCTACCTCGTCTTTCACTCATCTGGCACGAGCAAACATGCATACTGTTCTTTGCTCGGTCAAAAATATCGCTGTTTTACGCACGTGTTTTCACTCATCGGGCACGTACACAGACACACACAGACACTCGTGCGCGTACACACTTTCTTTCCGTCCCCTTCCCTCCTCCTCTCTTTCTGTCTCTCTGCCTCAATCTTTGTCTCTGTATCTCTGTCTGTCTGTCTGTCTGTCTTCTCTCTCTCCTCTCTCCTCTCTCCCTCTCTCTCTCTCTCTCTCTCTCTCTCAAGTTCTCCACAGCCCGCTCTCATTGCTCGAGTTGGTAATCACATTGCACATACCTTCCTATTTTTCACTGTCTCGTCTTGCTATGGGCCGTTTATAGTGAGAGGAGAGTAATCCTTTCGCCTTATGTGTTTCAAGTTCGGTGGTGCCAACTTTGAACTTGTTCACCCCTGACCCATGTCCATACGAGGGCTGGGTGGTTATTTTGATGGATCCGTGGACACAAGATCTGATATCGAGTTCAATTCCAGCCCGTAAAATTACAAACTGGCGTGTTCACTGGCCATTTTAGAGTTTCCATCATTCTGGTGGTGTCAACTTAGTGTTTCATAGGTCCTTTTTTCCCCCCCACTTCCCCTTTCAGAACCTTGCCAGTGCAAAGCAATTTACGTGGGCTCAGGGTAGTCTGCCAAATAACTGCTGGCAGATTTGGGTGGAGCGCTTATGGGATTAATTTGTTTTGAGTGTGATGAATCCCTGCTGAACAAACAGCAAACTCCAGACCCATATCCATCCCTCCAGTTTCACACTGTTTTGTGTCTGGCTTCCCAGACGTCAGGATATTGACAGTTGTGAAGTTGGTCCTGTGTTTGATGACTGACGTTTAGACCCCTGTACACAGTTTGGGAAAGTATTTTCTTTTTCGCCGTCTCTCTGACCATTCTTTTTGTGCTTGTTACGTTGGTTACCGTTAAAATGGCCGTTCGTTTTGGTGTTAGGTACCTGGACTGATCTGTTCATTTCGCCACTTTCACAGGGATGTCTAGGGTAGACCTGTTTTTCTTTAATGGCATTTTAGACTTGCAACGTTAACAGGGAGCATGTTTTTTACCTGTTGTCTTGTATCTTAACCGGGTTGTTTTTGACATGGTGTTAGTCCTGATATGGCTCTAGTAGTCGGCTGGGCATAAACAATATGAACAAGGGTAGCTATGTGCCTGTTGGGATTAAAAGCAGTGCTTGGGTTTCAGTAACATATCTGTCATAATTCTCTGCTGTTATAATACGTGTCACACATCCTACACTCAATCGTACCTTTTAACGAAGAAGCACCGTGGTGTATACCATGTGACGAGCCAATGAGCGCCAGATAACTTGTTCAATGTTTGGACTTGTAGGATGTCAGACATAAACACTACACGGCGGACTCCTTAAAGAAGCTCTTCCAAGACGTCCCTCCTGATGCAATTTTCCAGTTTTTAGAAAAGATCAATAGATTTCACCTGATATGTATGATCATTACGTGCGAGTATGGGTTTGTTAAATTGTATTTTAGACTTGCAAGGTTAACGGTGAGCATAATTTTTAACCGTTGTCTTTTATCTTAACCTGGTTGTCGTTTTTGACGTGGTGGTAGCCCTGATATGGCACTAGTAGTCGGCTGGGCTATAACTACAGTATAAGCAATATGAACTGAACTGAACTTAATCTCCTGTGTGATAAACTGACGGAGTGGCCAACGCCAGGGGATCTCCTTAGATTATATGCGCGAATGGATTGAAATGTGTACTTAATTTTTTTTTCAATTTTGTTTTTGAAGTATTGTGTGTTTTGAAACAGGTGTAACCCTGATATGGCTCAATGCAGTTGGCTGGGCTTTAAACAAAACAAGAATGAATATGTCCAGGATTTATTTGACAGTTGCAGTAAAATGTCCGGGACAGATCTGGTATGGGGGTACGAATGGCATGTTCCACTGGTTGTGGTTCGGGTGATGGGGAAGAGGCGATGACTACGACTGTGGCATTTCTCTTGATTGACAGTCGACGATTTTTGACGTTAAAAATAGATGCTGTTTGAAAAGGTTACGTCGTCTGTAAGATATAAAATGATAATGGCACTCGCGTGGTTGTGTGTGTGTGTGTGTGTGTGTGTGTGTGTGTGTGTGTGTGTGTGTGTGTGTGTGTGTGAATGGGCTTTGATTGTGGCTTGTGGTGTGTGGGTGTTGTTGTGGAATGCACTTCTGTGTCCTCGAATGTGTGTGTGTGTGCGCGTGTGTGTGCGCGTGCGCGTGCATGTGTGTGTCTTAGGAGAGAGTATATATATATATATATATGTATGTATGTATATATGTACACCACACACACACACACACACACACACACACACACACACACACACACACACGTGTGTGTGTGTTGTTGGTGGTGGTGGTGCTGGTGGTACGTGTGTAGATTTCTGTACACTGACAGGTCTGTGATGGCGTGTGTATGCGCGTATGCCTTTGTGTATATATACCTGTCTTGTTTTTGTGAGCGTATGTTTGTGTGCGTGAGAGGGGGAGGGGGAGAGAGAGAGAGAGAGGCAGAGAGAGAGGCAGAGAGAGACGTGTGTGTGTGTGCGCGCGTGGTTGCGTGTGTGTGTGCGTGGTTGCGTGTGTGTATGTGCGTGGTTGCGTGTGTGTGTGTGTGTGAGTGGGACTGGAGGGTGTGCTGTTCTTTGTTACACTAGATCAATCTTCTGGCATTCTGTGGAACGTCTGTCCGCTGTGCTTGATTGCTCCCCTTTGCTTTGATGTCTTTGAATAAAAAGTGCATATAAGACTAATGGGAGGTTAACGCTTTAAATCATAGCGCCTCCATTTTTTAATAATTTTTTTTACCCCATTATCTCCCCTTTTTTTCGCTCAGAGAGGAATCATACATGTGATCGAAAAGTGTGTGTGTGTGGTGTGTGTGTGTGTGTGTGTGTGTGTCGTGTTTTCGTGTGTGTGCGTTCGTGTTTCGTGTGTGTGCGTTTCGTGTGTGTGTGTTGTGTGTGCGTGCGTTGTGTCGGTGTGTGTGTGTGTGTGTGTGTGTGCACGCTCGTTATTTCTTTTAAAGTCTATTCACATGTGTGCTTTTAGACGAAAAAAGTATTAAAAATGGACAAATAGATAGATAAAGAAAGAAAGAAAAGGAAATAATATAGAGGTGTCTATGAAGTCATATTGGGATTGTACCAGATAAGGTATACGATTTATCGAGCAACAGAAAAGCATTCAGAACGTTAGAACAGCCAGGCTTGATTAGTTTGTGCAGGGTTGTGTGTGTGTGTGTATCTGTATGTATGCGTGCGTGTTGTGTGTGTTATATTTCTAAGTTATCATCCTTTAAGTCACTTGGATTTAGAGCAATCTATCTTTAAAGATAAATAGTTTTCGTACATGTTTTTCATCGGTTTCATTTCTTTTTTATTGTTGGTGGTGGTGTTTTCTCTACGGAAAATTCCTGCAGACATTTTGGGCACGTCCAAAGTTTCAGTTGTTGAATCTGCTCACTTGTTTGCATGTAAAAGAATTTTTGAGTGTTAGTGATTAGTTCCAGATAACTCGGTGATTCAGGGCGATATTCATTGTATTTTGGATTCCATCCCTATTGGTTAATCCATTAATATCGGGAAGAGTGTTCTTGAATGTTTTATAGAACCTATACTTTTGTACGGTTGTGAGGCGTGGACAGTTAACACGCAAAGCCAGAACAAAATTGAGGCAGCCGAGATGTGGTTTCTAAGAAGAACGTTGAGAGTTCCATGGACAGCAAAGAAAACAAACGAGACAGTCTTGATGGAGGCAGAAAAAGATCATTCGTAAGGAAGATTAGGAAAAGACGGGCAACATTTATAGGCCATTTTATGAGAAAAGGGGAATTGGAGCACCTGGTCACAACAGCAAAGCTGGAGGGAAATGGAACACCAGGTAGACCCAGGGAGAAGATATTGGACGGACTTGCAGAGTGGCTGAAGACAAAGAGGGGGGAAGAGATGCTTGAGGCAACGATAGAAACAGATGGAAGGCCATGAACGCCAACGCCATGTGGCAAGACACCTGATGATGGTAAATTTACAACTAGCTAGTGTTGAAACCATTCGCAATAGATAAAAAAATGTTTGACTTTGAGAAGCATTAAGCAGACTTTGAGAAAGCATTAAGCAGACTTCAGGTCAGTGTTTATAACCTGCAGACTGTAAATTGCAAGATTACAGGATAATACAAAAATGTTTCGTTTATGAACGTCATTACAAGATGACTGATACAACGAAGCATGACTGACAATTTTAAAAATATGGAAAAACATGTCTGTTCAACAATTTGCTGCTCTAATTGCAGTATGTTCAAACTAAACAACATGCTTACTGAGACAGTTTACTCAGGTATGTTGCAGACTACGTCTCTGACTGTCTGCCTTAGGAAAAATCGTAAGATTCCTAGTTTTTCCTGACACAGCACACTCCCGTTGATATTGATCTGATAATGTAATTTTTTTGTCTCCCCCCCCCCCCCCTCCCATTGGGCTCTTTCAGTATAAATATATTCCCACCTGGAAATTTTGTGCTAGAAATTTCCTCTTTTCTGTCACTTTGTTTCTGCCTTCTTGCTTTGCTTTGTCATTTGTACTTGTCATTTTCTGCCTTAATGGTCCATTCATCTGTATTTGTTTGATTAAAGTCTTAGGTACTTTTTCTTTGGATTGATAATTGGGTGCATGTACTTAGCGTATTTTTGGCTCTAAGGAGGTGAGATATGCGGAAGCAATTTTAGGTAATTTATGCCTGTTTTTATATGTTTTGGTGTCATTATATATGCTTATATTTGTATTCATGTTTTTTTTAAAATCTCCCCTGTGCGATAAGTTTTACGGAATTGTCCTACGCCGGGGACATGTCCTTAGATTATGTGCGTGAATGCATTGATATGTGTACTTCATTTACTTTTCTTTATTTGTTCCTGTTGAAGTTTTGTGTTTTGAAGCGGTTATAGCCCTGATATGACTGCGCAGTCGGCTGGGCTTTAAACAACAATAAAAGAAAAAGAATCCTTTTGCCATCTTTTTTAACCGATGAGCGTTTTATAACAGCCAAACACCTTGTTGTAGAGGGGTAAAATTTTCGACTTTAATGTCTTTCTCAAGAAAATCAGAATGTCGACTAAAAACAAAGCATAGCTATTAAAACAGACTTTGTGATTAAAGTTCATATCAATGATAAAAGTGATAGTGCTTAGTATTAAATCTGAATGTCTCTTGCCTGTCACAATCCAACATGTTCACAATTTTCATGATTTTTTCTAACATACATGTTTAGGCCCATGCGCGCGCGCGCACACATGCACACACACGCGCGCGCGCGCGCGCACCACACACACAGTCGCACACATACGCACACTCATACACACACACATTTACACACCCTCACACACACACGCACGCACACTCCCCCCCCCCCCACACACACCCGCACCCGCGCACACACACACACACACACACACCTCATGCTAAAGTGAAGGGTGTGCTAGCAGGTAAAATTGCCCTTCCTTCCCACATCGTGTTGAGCAGGATTTCCTTTGGGCACATACACAAAAGTTGTTGTGTAGGGTCACCGCTATCCCACCCTCCACAGTATCTTGAATGGTGAGGGGGATCCCAATCGAAGTCCTGTCCTGCCCAGCACTGTAGAGTTGCATCCCATGCAGATTGGACCATAAGTGTCCAGTCACTGGCGGACCGCACTTTTAAGGAGACTTTTCCAACCTTTATTGAGAAGGGCTAGAGTCAGTCCCACACATTCAGTCCTAGAGGGTAGTTGGTGTGCAATTTGTGTCTCCAAAACCTTTCTCTTTCTTTCCTCCGGTTTAGATCCTCTGTTTGGATTTGTTCTATAGCTGTGACTCTCAGGTCTTCAATGGAGTGTCCAGGGATTTGGAAGTGACGAGTCACCAGCGTTTCCCTTCTTTCCTCCACCCTTTCTTGTTGTAGTCAGGTTTTGTTGTTCTTGTGCTCTTCTGTTCGTCTGAGCTTTTGATGTTCGATATGTGTCCATAGAATCTGCATTGTTGGGTCTGTCCCGTGTCTCCTGCATATTGCACATCTTCGCATTTGGAACAGTCAGTGAGGTAGATAAGGTTTCTGCTTTTGCATGTCAGAGTCCCTGATGATAAAATTCTGTTCTGATCGGACACTTTTGAACACTGTAGTCTCTCTGAGTGTTTGAGGCAGAAGACGCATCTCCTTGCAGTGGACTTTTTGCAGTCCGCTTCTGTATCCCCCTGAACCTTGGCAACTGGGGGACAGGAGGGCATGAATAGATTTCTGAGGCTTTTGCTGGCTCGTTCTACCATGGGTGGAGCAGGCATCGCTTTCTTCATTCTGCGGCTGGTGTGGAGCGTGGCTGTGCCTTCCTTCAGCCTCATAGCCAGTGGAGGGTAGCTGGGGTTATGGGTCACGGTTACAGATGTTTGGTTATGTAAATTTCTCATGTTAACATTCACAAATCCGAAGGTAAATTAATGCTGCAAAAGGAAACTTTTGTTCAAACATTAGTAATCTAAAAAGAATATAAAAGATTCACCAAACTGCTAACATATTAGCAGCTTACAACAAAACAGACTTAGTTCTCTTCAGGCAGCAAGGAAACACGACCGCTCGACCTGGAATTCTCTGTAGAACTGAATTTAAGTTCAGATTTTTCAACACAATCAACGCTCCACGCTCCACGCACTCCACGCTTTTACTTAAATTAACAGCCAATCCAAAAACATTTCCCATTTCAACCAATGAGAATGAAAACACCGAAAACAACACTGGGTGCTCCAATCCACAAAAGCAAAATGAGCCAAAACTACACAACGAAAATGCAAAAACAGCACTGAAAAAATATGCAGCACGTCCGTGACACTACCCCCGCCCCCTCCTCTACGGAAAAGACAGTGACCGAATTGTCTTTGAGAGGACAATCACGGAACCATTTGATCAACTGAGGATCGCGAGAGCAGGTCCGGCAACATATCGACGTGGCAGAAATGGGGTGAACCTCAAAAGAGAACTGCAGTGACAATGCCGTTGTTTTGAAACATGGGAAATCGGCCCAATAAGATCATGTGAAACAGCCTCTGCATCAGATCTCACTGAATAATTCACAGTAGGAACATTGCCAATGATAATATCGGCAACTGGAGCCTCCAGTACACAACATACAACAGCCCCAGACAGATATGGAGACTGGACCTGAACCTCAGCCAACTGAAACTTCTCAACACGGCCACCAAACGACACACATTTAACTGACCTTCCGAGATACTGATTTCTTTTCACCAAACGTTTGTGGACACCACATACAGTAGCTCCTGTGTCTCGCAAAACTGAACAAGGCATGCCATTTACAGAACCAGGCTGTAAGAGTAGCTGATCTGTGAAATCTTGATCAACTGAACAGACGACTGCTGTACATCCTGAAAACTGCTGCTCTGGGCCCTGACTATCTTCGGGAACTACTGCTGAATGTCCATAGTTCGGACGAAACGTGCAAGAACCCCTTGGGTGACTGAGGGTGCATACTCCACAAGGGTCCCTTCCTTACTTCCACGGACAAGTATTCGACTTGTGACCAGTACGTTTACATAGCCAACATGAAATTGAACCTTGACCACTTCCTTCACTGGACTGACTGAAGTGGCCACCTCCACGGTAACTACCAGCACCTTGACCACCTCTGTGGAAACCACGATTGCCCCTGTAACTACCGCGTGGAAAAGGTGGTTGTCCTCTAAAGCCCTGAGAGAAAGAGCGATTTCCCTGACCATAATGATTCTTAGAACTTCCTTGGAACTCTACCTTGCTCACTGAACCAAAGACTGTCGCTTCACTCCTGCGAGAAAGTGTTTTATTAGGGTGAGCATGCCGATATGACTCTGCAGCTGTGATCATTTCAGCGAACCCTTTCTGGCCCTTCTCACACAAGAATGTGACTAAGTCTTTATAACACTCTCCATCAACTGCTCCGCAAGGAGATCGACTAAACCTTCATAAGATTTTTCTATCTTTGACAGAGAGACCCACCTTTCAAACAAACGGCGCAGCTCCACAGCATACGTATCAAAAGGCTCGTCTGTGCCTGGTCTAGCCTGTCTGAACCTTTTTCTAATCCCTCAGGAGTGCATTGAAACTTTTTGAGCAAGTTCTCCTTTAGGACATCATAGGTGACAACACTACCCTCTGAGAGGCTGTGATACAGAGTGAGTGCAGTACCGTCCAGAAGAGCTGACTAGTATGTGACCCAATGTTCCCTTGGCCAGCTGAGATTAGTGGCACGAGTCTCAAATCTGAACAGATAAGAATCAATGTCCTCTGTCTTTTCCCTGAATGCTGGAAGTTTTGGAAATGTTGGCCTTGGGGTGTGAAAGGGCCTACCCTGATCAAAGTTGAATGAGCTACCTTCCTGTCCAGTAGTCTGGCTAAGTTCAGCTTGTCTCCTCATTTCTAACTGTAGCTCTATGCATCTAGTTTCTTCCCTTTGTAAAATCTGTTCCCTTTCTACCTTGGCCTGTTGTTTAGTTTTTTCTATCTCGGCCTGTTTAGTTTTTTCTATCTCGGCCGTTTTTGTTTTAGGGTTCTTTCTATCTCGGCCTGTTGTTTAGCTTTGTTCTATCTCGGCCTGTGTTGTTTAGCTTTTTTCTTTTTCTATTTCTTTGTTTTTCTGCATTCCTTTTCTGCATTCCTTGTCTGCAATCTATCTTGTCTATCCTGAGTGTCCTTGACCTCACTGTTTTACATACTCTAGGAGTCTATCACCTTCCAGTCCCAAGACTTTTCCGGAAAATCTCTGAACAAAAGTCTGGAAAAGCTTATCATCCACAGAAACAATGTCAGTATCCGACATTTTCAATGTTGGTTGAATACAGAAAAATAATAAACCCAAAAAGCACAAAATCACCAAAAGTTGAAATGTTTTCAGTCCACACAAAATATTCAACAATGACTCGCAAAAATCCTAACACCAGTTGTGCCAGAAAAAATATACAAGTATTGTCCTTAATAGCAGTGGGGACACAACTCTCACAAAAATGTAGAATGCTCTCAGGCAAACTACAATCCAACTAGTGTAATCATAAAGAAATGATAGTTTTCAATCATCACATGTTTATGAAACTTTCTCACTGGGAAAACAAAAGAGAAACTCGGGGTCACCAGTGTTACAGATGTTTGGTTATGTAAATTTCTCATGCTAACATTCTACAAATCCGAAGGTAAATTAATGCTGCAAAAGGAAACTTTTGTTCAAACATTAGTAATCTAAAAAGAATATAAAAGATTCACCAACCTGCTAACATATTAGCAGCTTACAACAAAACAGACTTAGTTCTCTTCAAGCAGCAAGGAAACACGACCGCTCGACCTGGAAATCTCTGTAGAACTGAATTTAAGTTCACAGATTTTTCAACACAATCAATGCTACACGCATTCCACGCTCCACGCACTCCACGCTTTTATTTAACAGCCAATCCAAAAACATTTCCCATTTCAACCAATGAGAATGAAAACGTCGAAAAACAACATTGGGTGCTCCAATCCACAAAAGCAAAATGGGCCAAAACTACACAACGACGAAAATGCAAAAAACAGCACTGTGAAAATATATGCAGCACATCCGTCACAGTCACGATGAATGGTACTCTGTTGGCATTCTCTTTGGGCTTGGTGGCGTACTTGAGGGTGGATTCTCGAGAGATGGAGGACACCCTGTCAATGGCAGCCTGTATCAGGATGTTGGGGTAGCCACGTGCTCTCAGGCGATCCCTCAGTTCAGTGCATCTCTTCTTGGATGTTGCATCTTCTGAACAGATCCATCTGATCCTCAGGCACTGTCCATGAGGTATTGCTTGGACACAATGGCGGGGATGACTAGATCTGGAGGAAAGGTACATGTCAGTGCCACTCGGTTTCCTGTGAAGATTCGTTGCAAGATGTCCAATTTTGATGCTGACTGATGTGTCCAGAAAAGGGGTATTGCTACGACCATAGTGAGCGGTGAACTTTGTTCAGCCAGTTGGAGTCCAGGAGATAGATTATTGAATCATTCTGTCAGGTTAGGGTGCTTTGCAAACTCGGTGTTCTTTCGAATCCAAACATCAGTGCCAATGGTTATGGGTTCTGAAAAAAAAAAACAGGTGAAGTAAGTCACAAAGGTCTCTTTTCTCACCTATGTAGGTAGTTTGGGGGTTAATATGACCTTGGAATTTAACTAAAAGCATTAAGTTTGCAACACAACCCACTACTACTACCCCACCCCCCACCCCGAACTCTGTTGGGTTGCGGGGGCTCTTTCAGTATAAATAGTATCCCTGCCTTATGGAAATTCTGTGCTAGAAATTTCCTCTTTTCTGTCACTCTGTTTCTGCCTTCTTGCTTTGCTTTCTGTCATTTGTACTTGTCATTTTCTGCCTTAATGGTCCATTCAACTGGATTTGTTTGATAAAGTCTTAGGTACTTTTTCTTTGGAGTGATAATTGGGTATATGTATGAAGTGCATTTTTGGCTCTAAGGAGGTGAGATATGCGGAAGCAATTTTAGGTAATTTACGCCTGTTTTTATATATGTTTTGGTGTCTTTGTGTATGCTTATATTTATGTTCAGGTGTTTTTTAAATCTCCCCTGTGCGATAAATTGGATGGAATTGTTCTACGCCGGGGACATGTCCTTAGATTATGTGCGCGAATGCATTATTTGTACTTAATTTTCTTTTATTTGTTCCTGTCGAAGTTTTGTGTGTTTTGAAGCGGTTATAGCCCTGATATGACTCTGCGCAGTCGACTGAGCTTTAAGCACCAATAAAAGAAAAGAGAATCTTTTTGCCATCTTTTTTATAACATAACAAATGAATCAGTTGGAGTCCAATATACAGATTAATGAATCTTTCTGTCAGGTTATGGTGTTTTGCAAACTCAATGTTCTTTCGAATCCAAACATCAATGCCAGTGGTCATGGGTTTCCTAGAACCATATTTGGTGGGAGGATAGGTGTAGGCCAGAGGGCCATTTAGGTCACAAAAAAGACACTTTTATATTTGTTAGCAGGGATCTGAACAACAACCTCGTGTGGTCTGCCATCTTAAACTGGGTGAAAGCTGACGTCTTGTCAGAGGGCATGTGTTATCATTCGTCCAACCAGACGGGGCAGGTAAGCCACATTTCATTCGGTCTGTGACGAGCGTGGTGATTCGCTTTTTCACCTCTCCTCTTTGAGGTTCCGTCAACACAACACCTGAAGACCTGAATTCTGTTATCAGCTGAGTGGTTACAGGGACGGGGTAGTCGTCGTGTGCGATATATGATAAAGGCATTCCTCTCCGTTTTCCTGGTACAGTTTAAAACTAGGTACATCCAACTTGTATACATGTCCGTCAGTGTCTACTCCTTCCTTTTCCGTCCATTTGCTCTCTTCTGTCTTGTGTTCATATAGCCCTGATATGGCTCTGCGCAGTCGGCTGGGCTTTAACCCTTAGCTGTTCACAAGGCCCGTAACCGCCCTGCAGAAAAAATGTGCTGATCCGTTCATAGCGGTCGAGATCGCCCTACCTTTTCCGGCACACGTGTGGGGAATTTCCATCACTACTGGCCTTGCTGTCTTATCGCACATGTGGTTAGAATCTTGGTCAGTCCCGCGTTGAATGTTCTAGAAATAGTACAAGCATTCTGGGATGCAAGGAACTTTCCATTCACTAGGCCTACTGAAAGACTTAGTTACTGATGCTGTGGTACGTGCTTTCATTCACAACTGTGAGCGTGGGAAAGATGGCGAGTTTCAGCGAAGACGAATTTGTGGATTACACTGAAGCAGAGTTGCAGGAAATTTTTAGAGAAATAGATCGTTTAGAAATTGAAGAAGAAGATGAAGAAGAAAAGGAAGATGTAGAGTCGGATGTTGAAGTAGGTGGTGATGGTGAAGTTGGAAATGACAGTGATATAGACGACGATGTACCGCTGGCTGCACTGGTGCAGGCATGGCGACTGGTGACACGTGGCATGAAGTCAGGGAATTTTCACAAGTTGTTGGGCCTAAACATTCGCTGCCCGCTGATGCGAAACCAATAGACTATTTTGTTTTGTTTCTGCCACTAGAATTTTTTGTCAGTACTGCTGAAGAGACCAACAACTACGCTGGTCAGAAGATTGCGGCAAAGGGGCAACCTGACCCACTTTGGAAAGAGACGACAGCTGATGAAATCAGGGCATACCTGGCTATTCTCATCATGATGGGGCTAAAACATCAGTCCCGTCTATGGTGCTACTGGTCAACTTTCTGTCCGGAACTGTTTCCGGGACTATCATGCGCTAAACACCTCGACACAGGCTACAACCAGCGCTTGTGACACCACTGGTGACACTGCCACTGACAACGACGGTGACAATCACAGTGACGATGACAACAACATCTCACCATCATCACAGTAGCTGCAAAGTTGCTGTATAGGCACATATGTGTAAATAGTGTATAGGGAATGAAATCTGTAGACGAACATGTACCAAATATCTTGGGAAAACATTTCTGTTTCTTTCTGTTTATGTTCATTTTGGTGACATCGTGACAATTCTTTTCTGACATTTGTGTTGTGCCTGTGTATTGGATACTATACTGGAGGAGCAGAGACAGCGTCGGGTAGGACAGGTGTTGTGTGTACAACTAACAAATGTTGTTTTTAGACAATAGAGCTTGTTTGTATGCTAACCATTGTATTGTCACCATAAAAATACCTCTGTCTGTGACATCTTTGGTGACAGGGACACGCACACTAGACCCAGGACACACAAAACCACATGCAAATCAAACTATGGACACTTGTTTATATGTGTGCAAAAAATCTTTCCTCTGTACTTTCAAACAAGTGAATGGCAGTATGTTTATCAGCATGACTGTACTCGGATGAAAAAATGTCAGAAAAATGCGAATACTAGGAGCTAGCTTTATATCTAGCAGTGCGAATGCGAAAGGGTTAAACAACCATAAAAGAAAAGAGAGACAATCTTTTTGTCATTTCTTTTCAACCGATGAGCGTTTTATAACATAACAAATGAATTGGTTGGAGTCCAGGATACAGATTAATGAATATTTGTCAGGTTATGGTGCTTTGCAAACTCAATCCTTTCGAAGCCAAACATCAATGCCAATGGTTATGGATTCCCTAGAACCATCTTTGGTGGGAGGATAGGTGTAGGCAGAGGGCCATTTGGGTCACAAAAGACGACACATTTATATTTGTTAGCAGGGATCTGAACAATAACCTCTTGTGGTCTGCCATCTTCAACCGGATGAAAGCTGACGTCTTGTCAGAGGCATGTGTTATCATTCGTCCAACCAGACGGGGTAGGTAGTGTTTTATAACATAACAAATGAATCAGTTGGAGTTCAGGATACAGATTAATGAATCTTTCTGTCAGGTTATGGTGTTTTGCAAACTCAATGTTCTTTCGAATCCAAACATCAATGCACAATGGTCATGGATTCCCTAGAACCATCTTTGGTGGGAGGATAGGTGTAGGCCAGAGGGCCGTTTGGGTCACAAAAGATGACTTTTATATTTGTCAGCAGGGATCTGAACAACCTTCTGTGGTCTGCCATCTTAAACTGGGTGAAAGCTGACTTCTTGTCAGAGGGCATGTGTTATCATTCGTCCAACCAGACGGGGCAGGTAAGCCACATTTCATTCGGTCTGTGACGAGCGTGGTGATTGGTGTTTTCACCTCTCCTCGTTGATGTTCCGTCAACACAACACCTGAAGACCTGAATTCTGTTATCAGCTGAGTGGTTACAGGGACGGGGTAGTCGTCGTGTGCGATATATGATAAAGGCATTCCTCTCCGTTTTCCTGGTACAGTTTAAAACTAGGTACATCCAACTTGTATACATGTCCATCAGTGTCTACTCCTTTCTTTTCCGTCCATTTGCTCTTTTCTGTCTTGTGTTCATATAGCCCTGATATGGCTCTGCGCAGTCGGCTGGGCTTTAAAACAACAATAAAAGAAAAGAGAGAAAGACAATCTTTTTGTCATTTTTTTAAACCGATGGGTGTTTTATAACATAACAAATGAATTAGTTGGAGTCCAGTATACAGATTAATGAATCTTTTTGTCAGGTTATGGTGCTTTGCAAACTCAATGAATCCAAACATCAATGCCAATGGTCATGGGTTCCCTAGAACCATCTTTGGTGGGAGGATAGGTGTAGGCCAGAGGGCCATTTGGGACACAAAAGGCGACACTTTTATATTTGTTAGCAGGGATCTGAACAACCAACTCCTGTGGTCTGCCACCTTAAACTGGGTGAAAGCTGACGTTTGTCATAGGGCATGTGTCATCATTCGTCCATCCAGACGGGCCAGGTAGTGTTTTATAACATAACAAATGAATCAGTTGGAGTCCAGTATACACAAGGGATTAAAACGTTCCGCGTCTGGGAGGAATTCCGCGATTTCGGTTTGTCAAAAAAAAAAAAAAAAAAAAAAACGAAAGGAGGAAGGCATCCGTGATCGGCTAGCAAGCGTTCATAGCAACGGCGCGCAAGTTATATGGTCCCTGATTTGCCCCCGGATCCCCCTAGTTTCAGTGTTTTTTTCCTCCTGTTTTTAAACCCTGATACAGATTAATTAATCTTTGTCAGGTCATGGTGTTTTGCAAACTCAGTGTTCTTTAGAATCCAAACATCAATGCCAATGGTCATGGGTTTCCTAGAACCATCTTTGGTGGGAGGATAGGTGTAGGCCAAAGGGCCATTTGGGTCACAAAAGGCAACACTTTTATATTTGTTAGCAGGGATCTGAACAACATCCTCCTGTGGTCTGCCATCAACTGGGTGAAAGCTGACTTCTTGTCAGAGGGCATGTGTTATCATTCGTCCAACCAGACGGGGCAGGTAAGCCACATTTCATTCAGTCTGTGACGAGCGTGGTGATTGGCGTTTTCACCTCTCCTCGTTGATGTTCCGTCAACACAACACCTGAAGACCTGAATTCTGTTATCAGCTGAGTGGTTACAGGGACGGGGTAGTCGTCGTGTGCGATATGATAAAGGCGGTCCTCTCCGTTTTCCTGGTACAACTCGATGTTCTTTCGAATCCAAATATCAATGCCAATGGTCATGGGTTCCCTAGAACATCTTTGGTGGGAGGATAAGGTGTAGGCCAGAGGGCCATTTGGGTCACAAAAGGCGACCATTTTATATTTGTTAGCAGGAATCTGAACAACCTCCTGTGGTCTGCCATCTTCAACTGGGTGAAAGCTGACGTCTTGTCAGAGGGCATGTGTTATCATTCATCCATCCAGACGGAGTAGGTAGTGTTTTATAACATAACAAATGAATCAGTTGGAGTTCAGGATACAGATTAATGAATCTTTCTGTCAGGTTAGGGTGCTTTGCAAACAGAAAAGCTAGAGGTGAGATATGTGGCGGAAGCAATTTTAGGTCACCTATGCCTGTTTGTTTTGGTGTCCTTTGGAATGCTTATATTTGTATTCAGGTTTTTTTTTGTTTTTTTTTTATCCACTGTGCAATAAATTGGACAGAGTGGTCAATGCCAGGGGCATGTCCTTAGATTATGTGCACGAATACATCGATATGTGTAATTTTCTTTCTTTTTTGTTGTTGTTGTTGAAGTTTTGTATGTTTCGAAGCGGTTATAGCCCTAATATGGCTCTACGCAGTCAGCTGGGCTTCAAAGAGTAACAATAACAATGTTTTTCACCATCTAAAAATAAGAGGGAGTTGTCTGATGGAGTTTGTACCCGTTTGGGAAAAGATGATTCGCTGCTGGTGGCATAAACATTTGCAGGACTGGGTTTGGTCTCCAATCATCTGGGTCTTTGCAGGTCAGGCGCGTTCGTTTACTTGGTTATCCGAGGAGGTGTTTACTGGAGAGAAATGTTTCAGCTCACCAAACTCAAACTGCCCCCCCCCCCACCCCACACACACACACAGTTTGACAGATTTGCTTGTTCTCCAGTTGTCTTTATAAAGTATAAAGATACTCTTCACTCATTCCCTCTGTTGGGACACACACACACACACACACACACACACACACACACACACAGAGCCCAACAATGATTACACACACAAGCTTATATTGAAACGACACACATTTTTTTCTGCCTCTGCCTGCCTGCCTGTCTCTCTGTGTCTGTCTCTCTGTGTCTGTCTCTCTCTCTGCACGGGGGGGTAGAGAACTGGCAAGGCGAGGAAGCAGATGATGCACGTAATGCCCTGGGCACCTGGCCTTAATGAGTTTGGTGAACAGAAACATTTCTCTCCAGTAAACACTCCTCGAATAACCAATTAAATGGACGCACCTCTGCCGAATTCCCGTGGGTAGATACAGTATTATGACCTGATCCTTGTGTGAACTCATTTCCCAGACAGGACCGATCGATATATACAGGAAATGAGAGACCATTGCTCCATAGTACTTTTTACCTAATTGCGCCATACTGCTAAGAATGAATAACAAATAAATATTGGTATATAAATCATTAAATAAAAACAAATATAAGAAAATACATAAAGTGGACTCCTTACAGAACTTGTTCCGAGACGTCCTTCCTGATGCAATTTTCCATTTTTTACAAAAGAGATTTCACTTGATACAATTTCACATCTGTTTTTCTTTAATTGCTTTTTAGACTTGCAAAGTTAACGGTGACCATGGCTTTTAACTGTTGTCTTTTATCTTAATCAGGTTGTTTTTGACGTTGTGTTAGTCCTGATATGGCTCTAGTAGTTGGCGGGGCTATAATGAATATGAACTTAAAGTTGAACATTGACCATGTATTTTTTTGTAAATTTGTCTTTTATCTTTACTGGGTTGTCGTTTTTGACGTGCTTTTAGCCTAGGTATGTCTCTAGTAGTCAGCTGGGCTACAAGCAATGTGAACTTGACTGAGTCAGCCGTGTGTGCGATTACATATTTGGGATTTCAACGTAGTTGCTCCATGAGTAGTTAATTAAATTCTGCATCTGTTTTCCCTTCTGGCCATTGGCGACAGTGTCTCCCTTCAAGTTTGGGTATGATAGCTTTGTACAGATTTTTGAAATGATATGGATGTTTTTTTCACAACTGAGGGAAGGAGTGAAGAGTATAACAGACTCAAACAGTAAGGAATTATGTCTTTCATCTCCCCCCGTGGGCTGTTTCAGTAGAAATCGTATCCCCACCTTGTGGAAATTGTGTTCTAGAAATTTTCTCTTTTGTGTAAATCTCTTTGTTTCTGTCTTGTTCCTTTGCTTTCTGTCATTTCTTGTTGCCATTTTCTGCCTTGCTGGTCCATTCACCTGTATGTGATCGATAAAGTCTTGCGTACTTTTTCTTAGGGTTGACATTTGGGAACATGTATTAATAGCATTTGTGGCTATAGGGAGGTGAGATGCGGAAGCAATATTAGGTAAGTTATGCCTGTTTTTATATATGTTTTGGTGTCCTAAGGTATGCTTATATTTGTATTCAGGTATTTTTTAAATTTCCTGTGCGATAAATCGGACATAGTGGTCAACGCTAGGGGCATATCCTTAGATTATGTGTGTGAATGCATTGATATGTGTACTTAATTTTGTGTGTGTGTTTCCTGTTAAAGTTTTGTGTATGTTTTGAAGCAGTTATAACCCTGATATGGCTGTACGCAGTCGGCTGGGCTTTAAACAATGAGTCTTTCACCATCTCAAAATAAGAGGGAATTGTTTGATGGAGTTTATACCCGTTTGGGAAAAGACGATTCGTTTCTGATGGCATAAAACGTTTGCAGGACCGAGTTTGGTCTACAGTTGTCCGAGTCTTCACAGGTCAGGCGCGGTCATTTAATTGGTTATCCGAGGAGGTGTTTACTGGAGAGAAATGTTTCAGCTCACGAAACTCAAACTGCCCCCCCTCCACACACACACACACTCCTCAGTCATTCCCCCACTTTGGAAAAAAAAAGACACGCACGCACACACACACACACGCGCACTCGCACGCACACACACATACACACACACACATACACAGTCACACACGCGCGCGCACACACACGCGCGTGCACTCACACACACACGCACTCACAAACATACACACTCACACACACACGCACTCAACATACACACTCACACACACACGTGCGCACATTTTCTGGCGCGCGCGCACACACGCGCGCACGCGCGCGCACTTAAACACACACAAAGATACACAGAGCCCAACAATGATTACACACACCACCATATGTTGAAACGATACACGATGACGATCTCATCTTTTTCAATCTGACTGCCTGTCTGCCTGCCTATTCTCCTGCCTGCCTGTCCTCCTGCTTGTCTGTCCTCCTGCTTGCCTGCTGTCAAGCCTGCCTGCCTGCATGTCTGCCTGTGGCTGGCTGGCTGGCTGGCTGACTCTGTCTCTGTCTGTCTCTCCCTCTCTCTCTGCACGTGTGTATGTATACATGTACATGTGGGTGGTAGCATGGGAAGGGGTAGAGAACTGGCAAGGTGAGGAGGCAGAAGATGATGCACGGTATGCCCTGGGCACCTGGCCTTAATGAGTTTGGTGAACAGAAACATTTCTCTCCAGTAAACGCCTCCTCGAATAACCAATTAAAAGGACGCGCCTCTGCCGAACTCCCGTGGGTAGATACAGTATTATGACCTGAACCTTGTGTGAACTCATTTCCCAGAGAGGACCGATCGATATATACAGGAAATGAGAGACCATTACGCCATAGTATTTTTTACCTAATTGCGCTGAGCTGCTAAGAATGAATAACAAATAAACATAGGTATATAAATCATTAAACAAAAACAAACATACATGCGAAGAAAGTGAATTTTGGTACATAAATCATTGAATAAAAACAAATATAAATGGGGAGGAAGTGGATGCTGGTGTGTAAATAATTAAATAAAAACAAATATAAATGGGGAGAAAGTGGATTCTTTTTTTAACTTTGTTCAACATTTTCGTGTTGATGTATAATATAGAAAGGAAACGGAATATAGAAATGTCTTGCCTTAACCGGGTTGTCGTTTTTGACGTGGAGTTAGCCCTGATATGGCTCTATTAGTCGGCTGGGCTATAAGCAATATGAACCTGAACCTGACATTTCTGAATGCGTATGCACACAAGGCGGGTTTTAAGGCATGGCAGGTTTGAACTCGTGTTGCCCTTTATGTACTAGACCGAGGTGTCAGGGCGGATCGAACCCAGAACTTTCGGACTGGGAGTCTGACGTTTCTCCACTTCATTACCGTGCCCATTTATTTTACTTATTTTTGGGGTTTGTGACAAGGAGTACCAAGGTTAACGGTGAGCGTGGTTTTTAACTGTTGTCTTTCATCTTAACGGGTGGTTGTTTTTTGACGCGATGTTAGCCCTGATATGGCTGTGGTAGTTGGCTGGGCTATAAGCAATTTGAACTGAACTGAAGGAGAATCTCCAAAACGAAAACATAATGGTAACTGAAACATGCACGTTTGTCAATGCCCTTACTTGCACATTTTAGACTTGCAAGGTTACCGGTGAGCATGATTTTTAACTTTTTTTGTTTTTACAAATCTTAACCCGGATTGTTTCTGACGTGGTATTAGCCCTGATATGGCTCTAGTTGTAGGCTGAGCTATAAACAATGAGCTACAACTTGTACAGACACGCGTGCTCGGCAATTCAAAGAACTTTTAACAAAAACAAAACAAAAATCAAAAGAAAAAAAAATGACATTAAAACATTGGACGGGTAAGTCGGATTGAGCACCAGTCGCCGTGGTGTAGTGGTTATTGCAACGGACTATTGACTGGAAGGTTGTGGGTTCGAATCCCCATCAGTACCTTCAAAAATCATTGTGGGATTTTTCAGCTCTGGCTCCTACCCAGAGTTGGGCGTGCTACGGACTCAGTGGGAAGACTAGAACCACACAAGTCGAGTCTCATCTACTTCGCGGATGCGTCATTGAGGGTGTTGCTCAAATCTTCTGACCAACACCGCAGGTGTATGTACCTCTCGGGCTGGTTGACGCCAGGATATATTACGATAGTAAGCGTAGAGTACAACCCTGTCACGCAGTCTCAATCCTAGATGGAACTCCATAGCATCATGATTATCATCCTCATCGACATCATCATCATCGCTTAATAAAAACTGTTTAAGCTTCTATAGGCTATTGAAGTGATGTAGAAAATGAGACGGGGAAAAAAGGTCGGATTGAGCATTAAAACATTGGACGGATAATTTGGATTGGCATGATATGTCGCCATCAGTTGTGGATTTGTTATAGCCCTGAAAATATCGGATTCAAAAAAGGCATGATCTCACTGAGAATATAGCAACAGATTCAGTGTATATGTATTTGCTTGTATGCCTCATTTTCTTCTGCAGGACGATGACATCACTTCCCTAACATTGCTAATTCCACCCCCCCTCCACCCCCCAAAAAAAATCAAAACTGAAGTCTCCATAAGACGGGAAGGGCCGCAGAATCTAAGACATACTTTGACAATACTGTAATAGGAAATCTAAAACAAGTGTGACTGCCCGCGTTCAAGCAAACAGGACCTAGAAAAAAAACACGAAAAAAGAATTGGAACGCGTATTTAATACAACCAGACAAGATGCCATGTTTTTGTACACATGCTAAAAGCATTCGTCGTCACGCAACCGCACTGACTCCTTTCAACCAATGTCACTAAATATATCACGATATTAAATTCTTTAACATTTATTACTATTTACTTTCACACATCACACATACAACATTTATAACCACGCACCTTCACATTAATTTAACGTCTTTTTGTTTTGTTTTGTTTTCAATCAAATGGTTATAATTTTGTTCACCATATAAATTGTTGCTTCATGTTTCAGTCACTACATTCACTGCCATTACATTTTAATCATTAACATGCAAAGTCTTATTATGATCAGAGTGTTCTTTCATATTGTCAACATGTGAGGCTACATTTGAGGCTACATTTGCATTTGAGCTAATGTAAGGACAAGTGTTTCGTCTGTGAAACACACAACCACAGTGCCAGCTAGAAATGTCTGCATTGGACCAGTTTTGTGATGGCTGTGAAAAGCTTTGATCTCTACCTCTTTGATTGTAAGAGGAAACATTCCTCGACTACTTTGTGTATTTTGTTGTTTTTGTCTACTGGTACGGGATTTACCTGTAGCAACGGAGAACGTGGGGTGGGGGCAAAGTTTTGTCTCTCACCAGGGTTAGGAAGTCTAGAATAGGACTGTCTTGAATGTCCACCATAACCAAAATGGTTTGTCTGAGATCCATACGTCCTCTGTTGGGGTGTCACATTTCCAAAACGAGGAGATGGATTGCCAAAACGAGGTGATGGTTTCTGAAAACGAGGTGGTGGAGTGTAATACCCGTCGCGACCAAAGTTACAGACAAACTGCTGTTTATTTGGCGATACAGAGACATTCGCGTCAAAAACAGAAAAGTCACCTTTTCTGGCAGTGTATTTTTCTGGATGAGCAACACTATATTGATCCGCGGCACGGCACATTTCTTCTGCAGTACGACACATTTCTTCTGCAGTACGAAATCCTCTTTCACGCAAAAAGACAGCGAGATCCCTACTAACGCTTTGCAAAAGTTGCTCCTTCAAAAGGAGATCACGAAGACTGTCAAAATCTTTGTCAGTTTGAGACAATTCAGTCCATCGATCCAAATAATGGGAAGTTCTTATTAGGAACGATGGGAAAGATTCACCTTTTTCAGGACGGATTGCGCGAAATTTGTCACGGAAACCATCGGCGGTGCACTGAAATTTTTTCAAAAGTTCGTCTCTCAGTTGATTCCACGTAAGCCCTTCTTTTGCTGCAAGGGTATGATAAAGTACTAGCGCACTTCCTTTAAATAGCGACGCGACGTATAGTCCATTTTTCCCGAGGCCATCCGCAAGAAATTGCATGACTCAAAACGAAAAAGAAACGAATCTATATCGTCCCTATGTTCGTCGAATGGAGGAAGTTTGGGGATATAAGAGGACTTCGGCTCAGAGCTACTGGGCGAATATTTGCTTTCTTTTTGGGATTTTAGCCTCTCTAATTCTATTTCTGCCTCCAGTTCTAGTTGACGCAACTTAAAGCTACGTTCCTTCATTTCTTTTTCATGTTCTCTGTTTTTCACTTTGTTTTTCTTCATGTTCTCTTTGTTTTTCACTTTCTTCTTTCATTTCTTTTTCATGTTCTCTTTGTTTCTGGCGCTCATCACGCTCAATACACTGTTGAATATAGTTATTCACTTGTTCCCCAGAAAGTTGCAAGCGCTGAGCTTGTTCAAAATATTTATCAAAATTATCCATTTTTACTATCTGGGGGAAACAAGATTGTCAAAAGGAAAAAAAAATGTCAAAGAAAAGTAAGCAACACACAAATAAACACACGAATTCCAAGCTTATTTACGACAAAAGACAAAGCGCCATAAATGAAGCAAACAAGAACTTGCAAAAACCACTATTTTGAAAGAGAAATCAGCATTCAATCAAATAACCGCATAAAATTAAACAAATAAAACACTTGTCATTCATTCAGCCACTTTCTCTCGGGTCTTTTGTATTTGAATTAATTTAAAGTTCATGGTGAGATTCACAACACGATCTTGATTTTAGATCTAGATTACATCACTTCAAAATAATGCAAGATCGTTTTACGTCACTCACTGTCAGAACTGTCAAATAAAACTTCTTTAAAAACCGTACAGTGAAGGCAACACTGCTGTCTACCAATGTTTTACAGCAAAGCCTCTTTTGTTTCCCTCAACAAACAATAGCGGTGAAATTCTCTGTCTTCCTTTTAACGTCGCGCAAGTTTGAGGGGTACAAATCCCAATCTTTCACCAGAGTACACAAACCAAAATCTAAACAATTTTCTTACTTCAGGGGGATTAAATCAAAATCTATCTTATCCTTAAGTCGGGGTCACCACATAAAACACATGCTCACGCATTCAACATATGCTAAAAGCATTCGTCGTCACGCAACCGCACTGACTCCTTTCAACCAATGTCACTAAATATATCACGATATTAAATTCTTTAACATTTATTACTATTTACTTTCACACATCACACATACAACATTTATAACCACGTACCTTCACATTAATTTAACGTCTTTTTGTTTTGTTTTCTCCTCCTTCTTCGTCTTCTGCTCCTTCTTCTCTTTCTCCTCCTTTTCTTCTCTTCTTTTTCTATTCCTTTTTCCTCTCTTCCAGTTCCTCTTTCAACACCACTCTTATATTACAAGTAAAACCGTCAACCACAAAGTGTAGGGAACATTTCTCCTCAGAAACAGAAACCAAACATCCAATGGGGAAAAAACGCAGGTACAACAGGATATCTACTATTAACCAATCTTGTCTCACAACTGTGGTTCACAGAATATTCAATATTAGTACAATTTTGTCTGACGACTCTGGTTCGCACAATATCCAATATTAGTACAATTTTGTCTGACGACTCTGGTTCACACAATATCCAATATTAATACAATCTTGTTTCACAAATTTCGTTCAATATCACAAAATACTTTTAACTTGGCACTCATGGAACTTCCCGAGTTTCAACATATTTAAGGCCCGTTTATACAGAGCGCGAACGCGAACGCGGCCAACGCGAACGCGAACGCGAACGCGACTTTTTAGCAGTTCAGCCATTCAAATAGAGCGCGAACACGAACGCGGAAAACCGTCGACGGCTTTCGAGGCGGATCGCCTTTTTCTTGTTGTGAGAGTTAAAATTTGGTCATTTTGGAATCATGGCACAGGCAGAGTCAGACACGGAGGAGATTATAGCTCTGTATTTATACACAAAACAGCGTAGAAAGAGAAAGAGGCGTGTGTCGGTGCATGAAATTTTACAGAGAAGAAGTGAATATGGAGAGTACCACCACCTCGTCCAAGAACTGCATTTTCATCCTGCAAAATTCCAGCAATATTTTCGAATGACTGAGGAGCGATTTGACTACATTTTGGAATTAATTCGAGACGACATTTGCAAACAAGATACTAATTGGAAGAAGGCCATCACCCCAAGAGAACGACTGGCCATTTGTTTGAGGTAAGTAAAGTTTTAGTGTTTTCCCTATACCAAGTTAATTTTGGATCTGCAATGTTTATATTTGAGTGGGAAATACTGTAGCAGACACACATTGACAAGGATGGAAAAATAATTTTTAAGACTTTCAAAAGTGGAGTATAGATAGAAACCTGTAAGTGGGCTACCTCCATCATGAAAGAAGAAGAAGAAGAAGAAGAAGGAGAAGGAGAAGAAGAAGAAACAAAAGGTTCAAACTATATTGATCCATCCGTGTAAAATTATGATTAACAGATTGTAATTATACAATGCATTCGTTAACTAAAATAATACTTGAATAGCATTTCAAACATTTATTATGTATGCGTGTGTTCAGTGCAGTAAATCGTTATAACAGGTTTGAGTGAAAAAGAACCATTTGTAAAAAGAATCATAATTATTGTACTATCGATTATTTATCGATTCAAATGTCCAAAATGAAAATAATTAGTTTGTTCCATCGAATCTTGTGATTAAAACAGTTCAAAATGAAGAAAATAATAATTTCTTTCCCATCGAATCTTTATGAAAACAGTTCAAATGTTCAAAATTAGCATAAACACTGTTGTGTGTTTCTCATTTTGTTTAGCAATATTTTCCTAAATCAAGAACTTGCCATCTGCAAATTAAAATTCTAATAACTCAAAGAACCAAAGACACCCTTGTGGTCATCACGATCACTGAGAGTCCAAAAACTGGGTGTATGACTGGAAGCCCTGAAAGGTTGATTCCAAGTTGCTGCTGACAGTGTGTTGGCTGCCCATTGGCTGCATGTCAGGCGCAGGAGATGTCATCAAACGGGTGGATGTCAAATTCGGACGTTCCCTCATGGACTGCATGTCAAATGGTGTCGTCATTTGAGGGAAGCAGCACTGCATTTCCGCTTCATGTACGATGCTATGTATTTTGAACTTGACCTCGGCCCGTTTACGTGCAGGTAGCTTTCTGATTGTTCCGGCCATTGACTGAAGGAATAAATCCACATCATCTTGCCTACAAGTTTCTATTTTCGGAAATGATGCAAGGGAGGTGGTACTAGCTGATTGGTTGATACAACTTGATAGCAAGAAAGCCGCCGCGGCGTTCTGAAAAATTCGCTCTGGAGGCAATCTCGGCGGTCGACCGCGCGAACAAATATTTGTTCGCGTTCGCGTTCGCGCTCTGTATGAACAGGGCCTCTAAAAATGACTTGGGAATTCCAGGACGAAAAAACCGCGTTCGCGTTCGCGTTCGCGCTCTGTATAAACGGGCCTTTATATTTATATTTTTTCCGCCGAGCATCAGACAACCCGGTCTGCTAAAAAAAAACACGGTGTACCTGTCTCTCCCCCTGACGTCACGGGAACATTGACGTCATCTGAATGACGTATTTACTTCGCGTATTTACATTCCGTATTTGGTCGATACATTACTCCATGCACCCGACACACACACAAAAAAACCATGTGCACACATCACTGTGCACATGACACAAGACAAGCGCAAATTTTCGGCCAACTATAATGATGACATTGGAGATGATAATGATGATAATAGTGATTTAATGCACTAGGTCGCTCTCTGGTTTAAAATATCTGAATTCCCAAGGATTTTGAAACACTGCTATCATGAACAGTTTTCTCGAAAAATCGAATAAAAAGTAACCAGTCTTACAAATCTGCTGTACAAATTAGAATGACAAAGGAACACAAGTGCTTGTAATAGAAATGTCTCATACATGCAAGTTACAGAAGTGTTTCTAGGTCAGACATGTCTCAAGATTTCTGATTTGGTGGGTGTTGTTGGTTTACTATTCTGGGTGAGAGAGACAGAGAAACATGTTGTTTACACATGTGCAACTCCCATCTGTCCCTATCCATTGCTGTATATACATATAGGTCAGGTCTGCACCAGTTAACAGAACACACACACACACACACACACACACAACACACACACACACACACACACACACACACACACACACACACATATCACCATCTGTTATTACCCTTCTTTTTCTTCCCTGGGACGTTCAGCCATGGTCATCTGAGGTGTTTAATCCTTTGACTTCCTCACCCTGTCCACTAACATCCTTCATCGTCATCAGTGATAGCAAAGCAAAAACTTTAACCTTTGACTCCCGCACCCTATCCACCAGCTTCCCGCAGGTATCTTCATCAATGATAGCAAAGCAAAAACGTAACCGCTTTACCCCATCCACAAGCTTCCTGCAGTAAGCTGGTGGATAGGGTGAGAGTCAAAGGGTTAATTTTTTTGTAGCTGGTGGATAGGTGAGGGAGTCAGGATGATTCCGATGCATGAGGCAGTCAAAGCTGTTGGCTTGGATCAGTTAGCAGTGAGCAGCCTGATGTCACTCCAGTTATTTGTTCATTCGACATGTCTTTTTTTTCCTTTTTTTTTTTAAAATGATCATCGCACTCAGAGAGGTTATCTTTGTGCTCACAGTTTTTACAAGAGATCAATTCATTTCACCTGATCTGATTTTACGTCTGTTTTTCTTTAATCGCTGTTTCAATTTGCAAGGTGAGCATGGTTTTTAACTGTTGTCTTTTATCTTAAGGGGTTGTCTTTTTTTTTTTTTTTTTTTTGACGTGGTGTTAGCCCTGATACGGCTCTAGTAGTCGGTTGGGCTCTAAGCAATATGAACTGAACTGTACTGAACTTTGTGCTCGCCTTTTTTTCTACCCATTTTCTGTGCCACCTTTATGGCCACAGAAGTTGGCACATTTTGTTGTTATTACAATGCGATGATGATGATGTCGATGAGGGTGATAATCATGATGCTATGGAGTTCCATCTAGGATAGAGAGTGCGTGACAGGGCGGTACTCTATGCTTGCTATCATAATATATCCTGGCGTCAACCAGGCCCGAGAGATACGGTGCTGGTCAGAAGATTTGAGAAACGCCCTCAGTGACGCATCTGTGAAGTGGACGAGACTCGACTTTGTGGTCCCAGTCTTCCCAAAGAGCCCATAGCACGCCTAACTCTTGGTAGGAGCTGGTTAGAGCCGAAAAATCCCACACTGATTTTTAAAGGGACTGATGGGGATTCAAACCCACAACCTTCCAGTCGGTAGTCCGTTGCGTTAACCACACCACAGCGACTGGTTTGATAGATGTCTTTCTGGATGATCTGTTTGCCAGCTGGTTTTGGTCTTCGGAGATGTCCTTTTGGATGCAATTTTCATGTTTTTGCAAGGGATCAATAGATTTCATCTGATATGATTTTACGTATGGGAAGGGCCTTTTTATAGGCATTCTGGACATGGAAGGATAATGGTGAGATTGGTTTTTAACTGTTGTCTTTTTGCTTAAACTTTTTTCTTTAATCGCATTTTATATGGTTTTTAACTGTAGTGTTTTATCTTACAGGGTTCTTTTTTTTTTTTTTTTTTTTTTTTTTGACGTGGTGTTAACCCCGATATGGTTCTAGTAGTCAGCTGGGCTATAAGCAATACGAACTGAATGAACTAGGTGTCAGTTTTAACGCGGTATTAGCCCTCATATGAAGCCAGTAGTCAGCTGGGCTATAAGCGGTATGAACCTAAATCCTGATGTCGCTATAGAGGTCTTTTTGGATGGTGTGTTGCCAGTGTCCTAATGTTTAAATTTGTATTTAGGTATGACTTTTAAGTCCCCGTGTGATAAATTGGACGAATTGATCAACGCCAGGGGCATGTCCTTAGATTACGTGTTCGAATGCATCGATATATGTACTTAATTTTCTTTTCCTTTTTTTTTTTTCCTGTTGAAGTATTGTCTGGTCTGAAACAGTTACAGCCCTGATAGGGCTGTACGAGGTTGGCTGGGCTTTGGACGGAAGTAACAACTATGTTGAAGTATTGTGTATGTTTGGAAAGGGTTATAGCTCTGACATGGCTCTACCCAGTCGGCTGGGCTTTAAGCATCAATAACAATGACAATTCTTTTGTAGAGAGTTTACTTATTTTCAACATCAGTCTGCAATACAGCGTTATCCTTTCAGACAACATTTTCCCAGTAGCCGACCCTAGTTCCAATCACTTGACTTTCTCTCCTTCCTGCTTAATCCAGCGAGCGAGTCTTAGTAATGAAGCGATCGATTATTGAACTAGTGAACAATGGTTCTACCAGAACACCATCAAATCACCTGCCGTCGTTCGATTTTTTGCCGAGTTGCTGCATTACCCGTGGACGACGTGGCTGTGGCGTGCATTGTGTGAAGTTGCTGTGGCGAAAATTGTAGAGGGAGCAGGGATTTAAGAAAGGGAACATTATTTCATAGCGCTATTCTTCAAACTGATTTGGACTCATAACGCATTACATATAAACAGACCTTTTAGTGGAGCACGGAGAACTTTTATCATTTTTCTTTTCTTCCCCCTCCCCCCCGTTGAAGTATTATGTTTTGGAACTGGTTATAGCCCTGATATGGCTCTACGCAGTTGTCTGGGCTTTACACAAGAATAACAATAACAACAGTCTGCAGTGCAGTCTTATTCTTTCAGACATTTTCCGAGTAATGTCCCTCCTGATGCAATTTTCCAGTTTTTACAAGATTTCACGTGGTATGATTTTTATGTCCAAGAATTATTTTCTTTAATTGCATTTTAGACTTGCAAGGTTAATAACGGGTTGCCGTTTTTGATGTGGTGTTAGCCTTGACATGGCTCTAATAGTCGGCTGGGCTATAAGGAATATGAACGGATTTTTGAGTAGCCAACCCTAGCTACAATCAGAGTGGACTTTCTCTCCTACCTGCTGATTCCAGCGGGTGAGTCTTAGCAATCAGGCGATCGATTATTGAACTAGTGAACAATGGTTCTACCAGAGCACCTTCATCAAATCGCCTGCCGTCGTTCGATTTTTTGCCGAGTTGCTGCATTAACCGTGGACGGCTTGGCTGTGGTGTGCATTGTGCGAAGGTGCTGTGTCGACAATTGTGCGGCTGTAAAGCAGAGGGAGAGGGATTTAAGATTCTACACAAAAATAACAATAACAATAACAATAACAATAACAATATCAAACAGTCTGCACTCAGTTTTATTTTTTCAAACATTTTCCGAATATCGTCCCTCCTGATGCAATTTTCGAGTTTTTACAAGAAATCAGTAGATTTCACCTGATACGATTTTATGGCTGTTCTTCTTTAATTGCATTTTAGACTTGCATGGTTAATGGTGAGCATGGTTTTTAACTGTTGTCTTTTATCTTAACCTGGTTGCCGCTTTTGACGTGGTGTTAGCCCTGATATGGCTGTAGTAGTCGGCTGGGCTATAAGCAATAAGAACTGAACTGAACTCAAAAGTAACAACTATGTTGAAGTATTGTGTATATTTTGAAACGGTTTTTGCCCTGATATGGCTCTATGCAGTCGGCTGGGCTTGAAGCAACAATATTATTTTCAACATCAGTCTGCAATACAGTGTTATCCTTTCAGACAACATTTTCCGAGTAGCCAACCCTAGCTCTAATCAGACTTGACTTTCTCTCCTACCTGCTTAATCCAGCAAGCCAGTCTTAGTAATGAAGCGATCGATTATTGAACTAGTGAACAATGATTCTACCAGAACACCTTCATCAAATAACCTGCCGTCGGTTCGACTTTTTGGCGGACTTGCTGCATTATATGTGGACGACTTTGCTGTGCCGTGCATTGTGCGAAGATGGTGTGGCGAAAATTGTGCGGCTGTTAAGTAGAGGGAGCAGGGATTCAAGAAAGGAAATACTGTTTCATAGCGCCATTCTTTAAACTGATTTGGACTCACAACGCGTTACATGTAAACAGATCTTTATGGAGAACTTTTTTTTCCTTTGTTGTTGAAGTATTGCGTATGTTTTGAAACCGGTTATAGCCCTGATATGGCTCTACGCAGTCGGCTTGGCTTTAAAAATAAATGTAAGCTGTCATTTTTTATCATTTTCTGCTTTGCTGGACCATTCACTTGTAGATAAAGTCTAACATACTTTCTCTTAAGATTGATAATTTGTACATGTATTAAGTGCATTTTTGGTTCTAGTGAAATGAGATATGTGGAAGCAATTTTAGGTAATTTAAGCCCGTTTTTTTAATACATATGTTTTAGTGTCCTAAGTTAGGTTTGAATTTGTATTTAGGTATGATTTTTAAAGTCCCCATTGTAATAAATTGGACGGATTGGTCAACACCAGGGACATCTCCTTAGATTACGTGCACGAATGTATCGATATATGTACTTGATTTTCTTTTTTTTTTCTGTTGGAGTATTGTTTGTTCTGAAACGGTAACAGCTCTGATATATCTACGCGGTCGGCTGGGTTTTGGAGAGAAGTATATTTTGTAGAGAGGTTCGTTATTTTTCAACATCAGTCTGCAATACAGTCTTATCCTTTCAGACAACACTTTCCGAGTAGCCAACACTAGCTCCAATCAGATTTGACTTTGTCTCCTCCCAGCAAAATCCAGCGAGCGAGTCTTTGTAATCAAGGGATCGATTATTGAACTAGTGAACAATGGTTCTACCAGAACACCTTCATCAAATCACCTGCCGTCGTTTGAGTTGCTGCTGCATTAACTGTGGACAACGTGGCTGTGGCGTGCATTGTGCGAAGTTGCTGTGTCGAAAATTGTGCGCCTGTAAAGCAGAGGGAGCAGGGATTTAAGAAAGGGAATATTATTATTTCAGAGCGCTATTCTTCAAACTGATTTGGACTCGCAACGCATTACATATAAACAGACCTCTTAGTGGAGCACAGAGAACTTAATCTTTCCTTTTTTTTTTCTTTTTTCCTGTTGAAGTGTTGTGCATGTTTTAAAACAAGTTATAGCCCTGCTATGGCTCTACGCAGTCGGCTGGGCTTTATACAAAATGAATAGTAGGTGTCATTTCTTTCCTATGATCTTCTGCCTTGCTAGTCCATTCATCTGTATGTGTTCTATAAAGTCTTACGTACTTTCTCTTAGGATTGATAATTGGGTGCGTGTATTAAGTGCAGTTTTGGCTGTAGGGAAATGAGATATGCAGAAGCAGATTTTGGTAGTTAATATGTATGTTTTTGTGTTCTAAGTTACATTTAAATTTGTATTTAGGTATGATTTTTAAGTCCCTTGTGTGATAAATGTAAGCTCTTTCCAAAATATCAAGAGGAGTCAGACAGGGTTGTGTTTTGTCACCAGATCTGTTTTCACTTTACAGCGAAAACATGAGAAACCTAGAAGAAGACCCTGGATTAAAGGTTGGAGGGAAAATGATAAACAACATTCGATATGCAGATGACACCGTGCTAATTGCAGAAAGTGAAAGAGACCTACAAAACCTTGTGAATATACTAGAAATAGAAAGCAAAGGTAAGGGGCTGGAACTAAACAGCAGGAAGACTGAAGTCATGGTGATCAGTAAAAAACATGAAATCCCCTCATGCAAAATAACAGCAAATGGCACAACCTTGACACAGGTTGATAAATTCAAATACCTGGGAACGATCCTTTCATCACCCGCAGAATCGGCCAAGCCGAAACAGCATTCAAGATGATGACATTCTTGCCGACAGATGCCTATCAATTAACATCAGGAAGAGAGTTCTTGAATGTTATATAGAACCAATACTGTTGTACGGATGCGAGGCGTGGACAGTCAACAAACAAAGCCAGAACAAGATTGAAGCAGTCGAGATGTGGTTTCTAAGAAGAATGTTGAGGGTTCCATGGACAGCAAAGAAAACAAACGAGACAGTCTTGATGGAGGCAGACACATGTAGATCACTCATAAGGAAGATTAGGAAAAGACAGGCAACATTTATAGGCCATTTTATGAGGAAGGGGGATTTGGAGCACCTGGTCACAACGGGAAATCTGGAGGGAAAGAGAGTACCGGGTAGACCCAGGGAGAAAATGCTGGACGGACTTGCAGAGTGGCTGGGGACAGGGAGGGTGGGGAGATGCTAGGGGCAACGAGAGATAGAGGCAGATGAAAGTCCATGATCGCCAATGCCATGCGGCAGGGCACCTGATGGTGATGATGATGTGTGATAAATTGGATTGAACGGATTGATCAAAGCTTGGGGCATCTCCTTAGATTATGTGCACGAATGCATTGAGATATGTAGTTTCTCTTCTTTTTTCCTGTTGAAGTATTGTATGTTTATAGCTGTGTTATGACTCTAGAGCCAGCTGGCCTTTAAACAGAAATAACAATAACCTCCTAATAAGCTGTCCTTGTGTTAATCACTTGGCCACGTTGACATTTAATTTTTTTTGTGCATTTCACAGCAGTCGTAATGACAATCCCAGTTGTAGTATATAGCATAACTGCACTGCTTGTCTGTTGTGGATCTCTGTAAAACCCAGTCCGTGAATTTCGCTTGCTAATTTGCCTGACATTTCTGTTGTCTCATCTGTTTTAAGAGCGGTTTTATAGTTTCCCTTCCCGATTTGTTTGACATTTACGAAATGTTTGTATGTGGACGTTATTTGGCCCAAATTTGCCGATTCGAAGTTTTTATAGTCTTGATATTTTCCCGTAATCACCGCAATGAAAATGTCAACTGAAAACGAAGGCGTGGAACGGGAAAGTGGGCGGGTTAGAGAGAGAGAGAGAGAGAGAGAGAGAGAGAGAGAGAGAGAGAGAGAGAGAGAGGAGAGTTCAGGTATATGATTTTACATCGGTTTGTCTTTAATTGCATTTTACACTTGCAAGATTAACGGTGAGCGTGGTTTTTAACCCTTTGACTCCCGCACCCTGTCCACAAGCATTCAGCATTGCTGACTATGGTAGCAAAGCAAACCCGTAACCCTTTGATTCCCTCAAACTGAATCAAAGGGTTCAGTTTTTGCAGTTGGTGGATAGGGTGCGGGAGTCAAAGGGTTAACTGTTGTCTTTTATCATAACGGGTTGTCGTTTTTTGACGTGGTGTTAACCCTGATACGGCTCTAGTAGTCGGCTGGGCTTAAGTAATATGAACTGAACAGAGAGGTACTTCAGATTTCAAAAAAGAGAGAGAGAGAGAGAGAGAGAGAAAGAAGAGAGAGAATAACTTCTTGTTATTCTCCATTGCCGCGGTTAAGTCATTGGGGTGTCGCTCTAAAGAATTGTACACCAGATTCTTCCAGCTCAGTGGTTGTGTGCCAAAGCCTGGGTTTCTGCATGTGGTATCTTTTGTCCTGCCCTTTCCGCAATCTTCTCAGTCCATCCTTTTTTTCTCTATCTTTCCATTCAAACCCCCACCCCCACCCCCCACTCCTTCAGTAGTTCCCTGGAAAAGTGATTTAACGATGCCATTGGATCTTGTAAACTGAATTCAACAATGTTCTTATTATTCAGTGTACTGTTTGATGGCTTGCCGTACTCGTTCGTTGGTAATGTGATCAGTATAATCTGATGCTTAGTGTCATGCGATCACACACACGCACAACGCACACGCACACGCACACACGACAGCACAGAATCCACACACACACACAACACACGCACACACAATCATATACACACACAGACACACGCGCACACGCGCCCCCAAAACACAGATACATACACACAACACACAAACGCACGACACACACACACCACAGACACACACACACAACACACACAGACACACACACACACACACACACACACACACACACACACACACACACACACACACACTACAAATGCCATGCCCTATAGCATTTTGAGCATACGTTCTTAACGCATCGTGTTTTCTCATGTTTTGTCTTGGGTGGGATATTTCGTGCTGATGGAGTGGCTACGTAAACATGACAACTGCGCTAGAGCGTAATCTGAAGGCTGTTAGTGGGCCTGTGAGGTACATGTCTTGGGCTGTTTTTCTGTCTGCCTGTTTTTCTTTGTCTCTGTGTCTCTTTCTCTGCCTATTTCTTGTCAGTTTGTCTGTCTGGCTAAAGAACAATGCGGTTTTCGTAAGCACCATTCCACAGTAGATCATTTAATTCGTCTTGAAACAACCATCCGTAATGCATTTCTGCAGAAACAGCATGTAGTGGCTATCTTCTTTGATTTAGAGAAAGCCTATGATACCACTTGGAAATCAGGAATTTTTATGGATTTACACGAATTGGGTTTTAGGGTCACCTACTTACGTTTATCCAAAAGTTTTTGGCCGATAGGCAGTTTCAAGTGCGGGTTGGTACTACTCTGTCGGACATCCATGGGAAAGAGCTGGGTGTGCCACAAGGGAGCATTCTCTCTCCTGCACTGTTCAGTATCAAGATCAACAGCATAGTCAAATCAGTACAGCAGGGCTCGGACTGCTCCCTGTTTGTGGACGATTTTGCAGTTTACGCAGCGACGGCTGCAGTTGTGTGTAGATAAGATCCAGCAGTGGGCAGAGACAAATGGCTTTACCTTTTCCGCAACCAAAACACAGTGTATTCACTTCCATAACCTGTGAGAATTCTTTGCTGCTCCAGAAATTCGTCTGGGAAAGTGTATCATTCCAGCTGTAAAAGAAGCTAAATTTTTGGGGCTTGATTTTTGGTGAAAAGTTGAACTTTCTCAGTCCTATCAAACATCTAAAAGCATCGTGCCAGAAAGCTCTGAATATTCTTCGAGTTGTAGCTCATACAGACTGGGGTGCCGACAAGAAAACGCAAATACACCTGTAGAGCTTTAATTCGCTCTAAACTGGACTATGGCTGTGTAATATATGGGTCTGTGAGAGCGTCGTACCTAAAGGCACTTGATCCCATTCACCATCAAGGGCTGCGCCTATGTCTTGGTGCATTCAGAACAACTCCTGTGTATAGTTTGTATGCAGAGGCAGGGAGCCTTCCCTGAGCAACCGTAGACTGAAACTAAGTTTAAATTTTTGTTTGAAACAGCCTACGACTGTCTTCAACCCCAGATTTGAAAGTGACTTTGAAAAACATCCAAAAGTGACTCCTCCCTTGGGGCTGCGTGTCCGTCCCCATTTGGAAAACGCAGATATAAATTTAGCAGTTGTTAACGACTTCTCCAAGTTTCCAGACGGTCCACCATGAACGTTGAAAACACCGAAGGTATGTTTTGATCTTGCTTCCTTCCGTAAAGACAATACCAGTGCACTGGCGTACAAATCGTTTCATGCGGAATTGTATGAAAAATCTCTTATCATCTTGCAGAATCTTCACTGATGGGTCCAAGTGTGATGAAGGTGTGGCTGCCGCTGCCTTCTGCTCCGAGATTCCCAATGGAGCATTTTCAAAACGTATTCCATCTGAAAGTTCTGTTTACACTGCTGAACTGACTGCTCTGGTTTTGGCACTAAAAATGGTGCCCCAATCCAATCAGTTTCTCATTTTTCCTGATTCCCTTTCTTCTTTGCAGGCAATCGCTTGCCGAAACATTAGTCACCCTGAACTTGTGAAGTTCTTTGAACTGTATTCTACTCTAGCAAATGACGGTTACGATATTATTTTTGCCTGGATTCCTGGCCATATTGGTATTGGAGGCAATGAAAAGGCTGATTACCTGGCCAAGAAGGCTACAATGGCAAAGATGTCTAAGTGCGTGATCCCGTACACAGATGTCAAATCGAAAGTACACAGTTACGTAAGAAATCTGTGGCAGGAGAATTGGAATAAACGGACAGATACGAGTAATAAACTCTTCCAAATCCGCCCTAACCTGACAGAAATTCTCCCATCTGCTGCAGGAAACCGTAAGAAAGAGACAGTGTTATGTAGATTACGCACGGGTCACACATCCTACACTCATTCGTACCTTTTGAAAAATGAGGAAGCACCATGGTGTATACCGTGTGATGAGCCGTTGAATATCGGACACCACCTCCTCGATTGCTTGGACTTGTACGATGTGAGACGAAAGCACTACACGGCAGATTCCTTAAAGGAGCTCTTCCGAGACGTCCCTCCTGATGCAATATTCCAGTTTTCACAAGAGATCAATAGATTTCACTTCATGTAATTTTACGTGTTTTTCTTTAATGACATTTTAGATTTGCAAGGTTGATGGTGAGCATGGTTTTTATCCTGTTTTTTTTTTTATCTTAATGGGTTGTTCTTTTCTTTTTGACGTGGTGTTAGCCCTGGTATGGCTCTAGTGGTCGGCTGGGCTATAAGCAATATGAATTGAATTGAATTGAGTATCCAGACGTCTCCTCTTTGATTGCTGGGACTTGTACAATTTGAGACAATAGCACTACACGGCGAACCTCTTCCGAGACGTCCCTCCTGATGCAATTTTCCAGTATTTACAAGAGATCAGTAATTTAACCTGAACTGATTTTTTTTCTGTAATTGCATTTTATATTTACAAGGTTAACGATGGGCACGTTTTTTTTTAACTGTTGTCTTTTATCTTAACGGGTTGTTGTTTTTGACGTGGTGTTAGCCCTGATATGGCTCTAGTAGTCGGTTGGGCTATAAGCAATATGAACTGAACTGTCTGTCTGTCTATCTCTGTCTCTGTCTCTCTCCCTCTTTGTCTGTCTGTCTCTCTGTCTCTCTCTGTCTCTCTCTCTCTTTCTCTGTCTTTTATGCACACATGGTCTGTTCGCTGTCCATCTTAAAAGTTGTCATCATTCTGGTGGTGTCTGCTTAGTGTTTCATATCTCTGTCTCTGTCTCTGTCTCTTTCTGTCTGTCTGTCTTCTCTCTGTCTGTCTCTGTCTCTCTCTCGCTCTCTCTCTTTGTCTCTGTCTCTGTCTCTCTCAGTTGTAAGCAAATTCTCATTGTTTTTGTATACAGCTCTTATTGTTTTTCCTTAATCCTTTCCGTCATTTTCAGGCTTGCTGTTTTGTATCTTAATACAATTGTCCAGAAAACGAAGTTTACCTTCAACCATACTATTTGATTGCATTTTAGACTAGCAAGTTAACGGTGAGCATGATTTTTAACTGTTGTCTTTTATCTTAATGGGTTGGTTTTTTTTTGGTTTTTTTTTGACGTGGTGTTAGCCCTGATATGGCTGAACTAAACAATATGAACTGAACTGAACTGAACCGAATCACACCACTAACACTGTATATTAAAGTGTTTGCCTGTCAGTTTGGACATCGTGTGCGCCGACTCAAAAGTCTGTGCTTAATGCTTTTCTGTCGTCAGATTTTCTTAATATCTGTGAGGGTTCTAAACGGATAAGGAAACGAGAGAGGATGGGAAAGGACGGGGCTCATAAACGAGAGACAGAGAGAGTGGAAGAGAGAGGAGGAGGAAGAAAATGAGAGAGGGGAAAGAGAGGAGAGATGGAGAGTGGGGGGGGGGGGAGAGAAATGAGAGGAGACAAATGAGAGAATAAGGTAGGGGAGAGAGAGAGGGGGAGGAGACAGAGACGGAAATAGTGTGTGTCATAATAAGTAAATTCTTTTTCCATTCAATAATTGTGACACCAGAGAGACCTTTTGAAAAATGAAGTACCATGGTGTTTATCTGTGACGAGCCGTTGAGCATCAGACACTCCTCCTTGATTGCTGGGACTTGTCCGATGTGAGACTAAAGCACTACACGGCGGACTCCTTAAAGAAGCTCTTCCGAGACGTCTCTCCTGATGCAATTTTCCAGTTTTTACAAGAGATCAATAGATTTCACCTGATGTTATTTTATGTCTGTTTTTCTTTAATCGCATTTTAGATTTGCAAGGTTAACGGTGAGCATGGTTTTAACTGTTGTCTTTTATCTTAACGGGTTGTCTATTTTCTAACGTGGTGTTAGCCCTGATATGGCTCTAGTAGTCGACTGGGCTATATAAGCAATGTGAGCTGAACTTCAGAGAGAGGGAGAGAGAGAGAGACAGAGACAGAGAGAGAGAGAGAGAGAGTGAGAGTCGTAATAACAAGTAAATTATTTTTCCATCCAATCATCGTAACACCAGGAAAACGTACATAAACTCGGATGAGCAGTATTCTGGTCTGTTGGGAAATCGCCAGTTGTCTGGATTTGCATCTCATTCTAGTTATTGTCTGTGGTTATTGCAGGCACACACAGTCGGCACTTGTCCAACAGACTGGAAGAGTTGAGAGACAGCAGAATGGACAGGACAGTGGATATACCCCGTGGGGATGCCGGGGATCTTTCAGTATAAATAGTATTTCCACCTTCAGGAAATTATGTGCTAGAAATTTCCTCTCTTGTCATTCCGTTTGTTCCTTCCTTCCTCCTTTGGTTCTTGTCATTTATTCATATCATTTTCTGCTTTGCTGGTCCACTCACCTGTATATTTTCTACCAAGCCTTACATACTTTCTCTGAGGATTGATGATTGGGTACAGGCATTCGTTGCATTTTTGGCTGTAAGCGATTGTGCTGAGCTTTAAGCAATTTTAGATACGTTAGGCCCATTTTTGTATATACTCCTAATCATAATTTAAGGGCCACTTCTTCCTTCCTCTCTAATTTTAAGTTGAAATAATTGACAATGTTTAGAATTGATTCTATGTTTTATTTCATCATTTCCACACCTGTTTTGGAAAAAGAAATTAGCACAATGACTCATTAGTGAACAGCACATGCATTTAAAGGAACATCCCCCCCTTTTCAAAAAACAGAAAGTGTCAGATTTGGCCAATCTGTTTTCAATATCGCGTGTGTCCGCCCCGAGCCTGGATGCATGCTTCACAGCGCCGATGCATCGACCCCACAAGGGTACGGAGTGTGTCCTGAGGGATGGCCGCCCACTCGATCTGCAGGATGTCGACCAGCCTGGCCAGGGTGCCCGGTGGGGGGTGGTTGTCCCTGATGCGCCTCCCGAGCACATCCCAGAGGTGTTCAATTGGGTTCAGGTCAGGTGAGCACGCTGGCCAGGCCATACGGACGACTTCATGCTGCTCCAGGAAGTCGGTCACAAGGCGTGCTCGATGCGCAGGTGCATTGTCGTCCTGGAAGATGGCGCCTTGACCAAGGTCCACAAGCGCAGGCAGTGCCACGGCCGCCAGAACCTCGTCCCGGTACCGGACCCCGTTCAGGATGCCGTCAATGGGGAGCAGGGGGGTCCGGGTACCACGGCTCATGCCACCCCACACCATCACCGACCCGCCGCCGTACTGGTTATGCTCTTGGACAGTGGCGTCAGCGAACCTCTCCCCTTGACGTCGCCACACCCGAGCCCGGCCATCGTTAAAGGTCAGGGTGAACCTGGACTCATCCGAAAACAAGACCCGGGCCCACTGTTGCCTTGTCCAGGTCACGTGCTCCCTGGCCCAGGTCATGCGGCGCACTCTGTGTGACCGGTGACAGCACGGGTCGGACGGCCGGTCTCCGTGACCTCAAGTTTGCCTCATGTAGCCGTCTTCTCACCGTGCTGCAGCTGATGTTAGCACCTGTTGCGTCCCTCAGCTGACCCCTCAAGGTCACCGCAGTGGATGCCCTTTCCCTCAGGACGGAGAGGGCAAGGTAGCGGTCTTGCTGTCTTGTCGTTACTCTGGGTCAACCCGTGTGACGCCTTTCCTGGACTGCTCCAGTCTCATTGAAGCGCTCCAGCAGTCTCTGGATTGTGGAATGCGACACTTCAAGTCGTCTAGCAACTTCCCGCTGCGCTAGGCCTTCATCAAGCAGAGCGAGGGCTCTCCCCCGCTGCTCATCCGTCATCCGTCGTCTTGCAAGCATGGTTAAAACGAACCAAGAACGGGTCCTTTTTATCCTCGTCTGCGGGCAACTTTGGCTGGAGTAGTGTTCAAAAAGGGTTTGCCTTGCACGTGCAAAGCGAATTTTGTCGCTACCTTGCCTGCGTCGTCAGAGAGACCCTGCTGAAGATTCGACAATTTCGTGTGGAAATTGTCTTCCTTGGGCCGCCCATTGCAAATCGGCAAATCCCCAAACACGTGCCAAAAGGAAACTGCAATGTTGTCTGAGCTCTTATCCATTCAGTTACGGCAACGAATTGGAGAAAAGAGTAAGAGAAAATAGGTTATTTCTCCTTTCAAAAATTGACTCAAAAACGTTCCTGGCCCTTCAATAATGACGTGTAGTATATATGCTTTAGCGTTCTTAGTTTACATTTTTCAGTTCTGTTTTGTTTTTTGTTTTTGATCCCCTAGTGATAAATTGGGTAGCTTGGTCAGTGCCAGGGGCATCTTCTTTGATCACGTGCGCGAATGCGTTGATTTTGTGTACTTGGTATTGTTTTCCAGTTTTTTGTTTTGTTTTTGTTTTTTGTTTTTAGGGGAGAATCTTTAGTGAAGTATGACGTACGTTTGGAGATGATCATAGCCCTGATAAGGATCTGCGTAGTCGGCTGGGCTTTAAACAACAATAAGTCTGCCTGCCTATCTACCTGCGTGTCTGTCAGCCTGTTTGTTTTTTATGTCTGTCTCTTGTCTTCATGCTTGTTTCTCCATCGTGCCATTGTGTGCCTGTCTGTCTCAGTCAGTCTCCTCAACGCATACTTTCGTGTTTGTTCTTCTGTGTGTGCACGTTATCATCCGCACACGCACGCACACACTCAGACGCACACACTCTCTACCACTTTTGTGCTTGAAGTGGTTTCAACTGGAGGAGTTGTGTGTCGGTGGATATGGTTCTAGAAGAGGGCTGGGCTATAAGCAATATGAACTTGAACTAGTATCAGTGGTTATGATGGGGGATATTGCTGGAGGTCGGTGGTGGTGGTGGTCTCTAACATCCGTTGAACATCCGACACCACCTCCTCGATTGCTGGGACTTGTACGATGTGAGACGAAAGCACTACACGGCAGATTCCTTAAAGGAGCTCTTCCGAGACGTCCCTCCTGATGCAATTTTCCAGTTTTTACAAGAGATCAATAGATTTCACTTCATGTAATTTTACGTGTTTTTCTTTAATGGCATTTTAGATTTGCAAGGTTGACGGTGAGCATGGTTTTTATCTGTTTTTTTTATCTTAACGGGTTGTTCTTTTCTTTTTGACATGGTGTTAGGCCTGATATGGCTCTAGTGGTCGGCTGGGCTATAAGCAATATGAATTGAATTGAATTGTTCCTTGCTTTCTGTCATTTTCTCCTTATCATTTTTGTGCCTTGTTGGTCCATTCACCTATGCGTGTTCAATAAAGTCTCACGTACTTCTCTTAGGATTGATAATTGTGTACATGTGTTAAAATGCATTTTGGGCTGTAGGGATATGAGATATGCGGAAGCAATTTCAGGTAATTCATGCCCGTTTTTATATGT
>JAPXFY010000014.1:68508240-68535740 GCA_030674185.1 Monoplex corrugatus
TTTTGTTTCTAGGGAAATGATATACGGAAACAATTTTTGGTAATTTGGGCCCATTCTGTATATGTTTTTACTTTATTCAATAATGTATAAAATTGTATTCAGGTATGTTTTTTTTAAAATCCTCTGAGTAATAGATTGTGCAAAGTTGTCAGTGCCAGGGGCATCTCCTTAGATTATGTGCGCGAATGCATTGATACGTGTACTTAATTCTCTTGTCTTTCTTATGTCCTGTTTAAAGTATTGTGTATCTTATGAAACGGTTGTAGCCCTGATATGGCTGTATGTACGCAGTAGGCTGGGTTTTAAACAAAAATATCAACGACAGCATAAGGTGTTTCTCCGCTGTCCTTGTGAAATATAAATTACAGTGTGGTGGCAAAGATCATCCATAAACCGAATCGTTTTAATCCCTCTCCTCCCAGTTCTGTGGTTTCATATATGATAGAAGGGACTAGTTTTGTCTTATTTTTTATCTACCCTTTTTTCCCCCTTGGGGATGCCGGGGACTCTTTCAGTATAAACAGTATCCCCACCTTCTGGAAATTCTATGCTAAAAATTTCCTCTTTTCTCAAACCAGAAGAACAAGAAAATCAATGTAAGCGCGTCTCCAACAAGACAAACAAAACAAGCGCAAATTTTCGGCCAACTAGCCTTTGTCAAGCGCGAACGCACGGTCACAGACAAATCACAGACACCAAACAATGGATAATAAAAACGGGACTAAAAACTTCCCTGCCGCCTCGTCCAGTGGGTAAGAGATGGAATGCCCATGTCATCATGAGCAGTAGTAAGAAAAGGGGAGAGGGGAGGCAACTGTGATGTCAAAAGGGAAGTGAGATGAGTTCTGCAATTTTGAGAAGTGGCCATGCTATATCGGTATAGCCCTGTTCTGAAGAAGGCACAGGGCAAGAGATAAGGGAGTAGATTGTGCCCGGTGCCAGGAATCTGGTAGGCGTGGGAACAGGAAGAGACATGAAACGGCATGTCTGAATTTTGTTACTCATGGTTTGTCGTTAAGACCATGTGGTTTGCGTGTTCCAAGTTTATTTATGAGGTGGGATTCTTTTCTTTCCTGTCTATGGTGCTGTTATTGTGTAGAAGCCACAGACCTTTCACTCGGATGTCATTGATTGAGTGGTCTGATTGGTGGAAGTGATTGGGGATAGTTTTATCCCTTTGGTGGCGGATATCAGCCAAGTGTTCTTTGAAACGTGTGTCAAGGGTGCGTCCAGTTTCACCAATATACAATTGGGAACATTTAGAGCAGCTGATCAAGTAGACAATGTTATAAGTTTGACAGTTGAAATGTTTTGTAATTCTCATATGAGATTTGGGGCCTTTGACTGTGGTGGCTGAGCACAAGAAAGAACAAGTCTTGCATTTAGGTTTGTTGCATGGAGAGGTTCCTGGAGGTTGGCTGACTGGTTTGCTGAGATTCGAATGCACCAGCAAGTCGCGGAGATTGGTGTCTCTCTTGTAGACGATCAAAGGGCGCTTGTCAAAGGTTTCACCTGTAGTGGGACTGGATCGCAAAATGTTCGAGTTGGACAAGATGATCCTTTTTATGAGGTGCACGGACGGGTGGTAAACTAGACTGAGGACTGGCCGATCCTCTGTGACAGCTTTGGGCTTTGAATGGAGGGCATTTGGCAGAGAGACAGAGCTGACTTTTTTCCGGGCTTCATTGATGACCTCGGGTGGGTAATGTCTGCGCAGGAAAAATCTAGTCATTTCAACTGCTTTGTCCTGAAAATTGTCTTCGTCTGAGCAGAGGCGTCGTAGTCTCAAGAACTGCGAGTAGGGAATGCTGTTTCTGGTGTTGGAAGTGTGAGATGATTGGTAGTCCAGGTAGGAATGTGAGTCTGTAGGTTTGTAGTGGACTGTAGTGACTAGTTGTTCAGATTGAAGGGAAACTTCGATATCCAGGAAGCTTATGGATGTGTTTGAAATTTCATATGTGAACTTGATGGATGGGTGAAACGTTTGGACGTAGTGGATGAATTGTAAAAGTTGGTCATGATCGAGGGATGTCATGCCAATGCAATCGTCTATGTATCTTTTGTATAATTCAGGTTTGGGTTTCTTGTATTGTTGTAGGATATGTTCCTCCAAATATCCCATGAATAAGCAGGCATAGCTGGGGCCCATCTTAGTACCCATGGCGACTCCGCTAACTTCAGAACGTCTCATCTCCGAACGAAAATGTGTTCATGGTAAGAACCAGTTCGGCAAGTCGGACAAGGGTTGAAGTGGACAATGTTTGGTCACGTCGTTTGTCCAGAAAATGTTGGAGAGCTTTTAACCCGTCGGAGTGGGGTATGCTGGTGTACAGAGAGGTCACATCCAAAGTGAACAGGTATTGGGGTTTGAAGGTGTGGTCTTCATTTAATATTTGAATCAGATTCAATGTATGGTTAGTGTCTTTGATGAAGGTAGGCAAAGCCTGGACTATAGGTTGCAAAATGTGGTCAAGAAACTGAGAAATGTTTTCAGTGGGGCAGTTGCAAGCTGACACGATAGGACGGCCAGGATTGTTGGCTTTATGTATTTTGGGAAGTAAATAAAAAAGTGATTGGACTGGAAGTTGTTTGATGAGTAGTCTGGCAGTGGGGGGCAGCTGCTTAGAGGTTATGAGATTGTTGATAAGTTTGGATATCTTGGCATGATTGGTCATGTGGGCAGGTTGGTCCAACTTTTTGTAGAAGGCGTGATGGTGGAGTTGTTTCTGGGCTTCCTTGATATACAGATGTCTGTCCCAGACTACAATTGCACCCCCCTTGTCTGCTGGTTTGATGACAATGTCGTCTCTGTTTTTGAGGGAGTGTAGTGCGTCCCTTTCTTCTTTGGAGATGTTGGAATGTTTCTTGGGTCGCATGTTGAGACAGTCTATTTCTTGGTGGCATTTGTTGATGTAATGTTCAACTTCGGGAAAGGTGTTGCGGGGAGGTTCCCGATGAGCAGGCTTATGGAAAAGTTTTGTAAATAAGTCAGCATCAGGATTCAATTTATGTTTGGGAGGATGTCCCAGTACTGCCATCCAACGTAGGGATCTAAAAAATCGTTGGCAGCTCTTTTCTGTCATTCTTTTTGTTTTTTTCTTCTTCCTTTGCTTTCTGTTGTTTCTTCCTATTATTTTCTGCCTTGCTGGTCCATTCACCTGTATGAGTTCGATAAAGTCTTAGGTACTTTTTCTTAGGATTGATAATTGGGTACATGTCTTCAGTGCAATTTTGGCTCTAGGGAAATGAGATCTGCGTAAGCAACTTTAGTTTATTTGGGCCCGTTTTTATAAATGTTTTGGTGTCCTTATGTATGCGTAAATTTGTATTTAGGTGTGTTATTGAAATCCCAAGTGCGAAAAATTGGAGTGATCAACGCCAGGGGCATGTCCTTGGATTATGTGCGCGAATGCATTGATGTGTGTCATTGATTTCCTTTCTTTTTTTTCTGTTGAAGTTTTGTATGTTTTGACGCGGTTATAGCCCTGATATGGCTCCACGCAGTCGGCTGGGCTTTAAACAACAATAACAAAATACCCTGCGTGCGTGCGTGCGCGCGTGCGTGTGTGTGTGTGTGTGTGTTTCTTTATCTATATTTTGTTTGCTTATTTTATAAAAGCGAAACCGTTCCTAAGGTTTCTTCCAGGTTCCGAAAACGTGAAATTGGTTACGGTTGTTTTCTTCGTTTGTTTTAATGTCTGGCAACTGAGTTTCGTTCGTACTTGGTGTCTACTGTGAGTTAAGAAAAAAAATAAAGAGGAAAGAACGAAGTTAATTTCCAGCGTTTGTTCTTTGCTGTCTAAGCAGATTTTACGAAACCAGTTTTTCCTCTCTCTCTCCTTCTCTCTCCTCTCTCTCTCTCTCCCTCTCTCTGTGTCTCTCTTTCTCTCTTGATCTCTCTCCTCTCTGTCTGTCTGTCTCTCTCTCTGTCTCTTTCTGTCTCTCTCTCTCTCTCTCTCTCTCTCTCTCTCTCTCTCTCTCTCTCTCTCTCTCTGTGTGTGTGTCCCCGTCATTTTCCATCTATTTTCGTCATACCTTACTTGTTGGGGGTAATGACAGTATGCGGGTGGGGTTAATTAACGTCTCATAAATAACAAAATTGATTTAAGATGAATAACTGCTTTGTGTGTTCTGATGCCTGAATAATTCTTGACAGATCAACCTTAGTTTGTGTCATTCTGTGACTCAGACGAAGCAAGTGAAGCGGAGAACACAATGATCACATATTCATGTAATATTGGCCTTCACGTTTTATTGCTGTTGTTGTTGGGGATTCTTCACTCTCCCTGAAACATCTCCCCAGTAATTGCGCAGGAACTCTCCCCGTGGGGATCCAGGGGCTCTATCAGTATAAACAGTATCCTCACCTGGAAGTTGTATGCTATAGATTTCCTCATTTCTTTCACTGTCTTTGTTTCTGTCTTCCTCCTTTGCTTTCTGTCATTTCTTCATATCATTTTCTGCCTTGCTGGCCATTCACCTGTATGTGTTCGTCTTCGATAAGTATGTGTTCGATAAAGTCTTACGTGCATTATCTTAGGACAGATAATTTGGTACATGTACTCTCTTAGGATGGATAACTGGGTACATATATTAAATGCATTTTTGGTTCTAGGGAAATGAGATATGCGGAAGCAATTTCAGGTAATTTAGGCTTGTTTTTGTACATTTTTTAGTGTCATTATTTTTGTTGCCATTTCATATTCAGGTATGTTTTTTTAAATCTTCTGTCTAATAAATCGGAGTGGTCAACGCCAGGAGTATGTCCTTAGATTATGTGCGCGAATGCACTGATATGTGGACTTAATTTTCTTTACCTTTTTTCCCTGTTGAAGTATTGTGAGTGTGTGCGTGTGTTTAATGACATGGTCATAGCCTTGATATGCTCTACGCAGCTGGCTGAGCTTTAAACAAACAAACAAACAAACAAAACAACAAAAAACCAACAATAATTGACCAGGAAAACATGATCATTGTTCACAATGTTTAAGCATCATTGCACGACTAGAGCTCACCTTTTTTTCTATGATGAGTACGATGGGAATGATCATGGATGCTATGGAGTTCCATGTATACTTGAAACTGTGTGACAGAGTTTTTCCAATGCATTTCGAGGATTACACGCCAGAATCACATATCTGCCTTCTTTATTCCTTATGTTGTTACTGTATCCTGGCAGGCTATCCTCGATTTACTGTCAGGCCCGAAAGATACCGACACTTGAGGTATTGTTGGTCAGGACAGTTGAACAATACCTTCATTGATAATTCCATGAAGTGGATGAGACTTCCTCACGTGGAGGCTCTTTCAGTATAGATAGTATCCCCACCTTCTGGAAATTCTGTGCTAGAAATTTCTTCTTTCCTGTTACTCTCTTTGTTTCTTTTTCATCCTCCTTTGCTTTGTCATTTCTTCGTATCATTTTCTGCCTTGCTGGTCCATTCACCGTATGTGTTCGATAAAGTCTTACGTAGTTTTCTTATGATTAATAATTGGGTACATGTGTTAGGTGCAGTTTCGGCTCTGGGGAGGTGAGATATGTGGAAGCAATTCTCAGTAGTCTAGGCCCGTTTTAATAGATGTTTTGGTGTCCTTATGGACGCTTAAATTAATATTCAGGTGTGTTTTTGAAACCACCTGTGTGATGAATTGGACGGAGTGGTCAACGCCAGGGGCATGTCCTTAGATTATGTGCGCGAGTATATTGATATGTGTACTTAAATTTCTTTTGTTCTTGTTTTTCCCTATTGAAGTTTTGTATGTTTTGAAGCGGTCATAGCCCTGATATGGCTCTATGCAGTCAGCTGGGCTTTAAACAACAATAACAATAGTGGATGAGACGTGAGACAGAGACAGAAACGGAGAGCGTGCATGCATACGTGCATGTGTTTCCTCCTTTGTTTGCTTCCTTGCTTGCTCGCTCGTAAAATGTGGCGCTTTTTACACGGCTGCTTTAGCTTATAAAACGTTTTGATTGGTTTCATTTACTTCTCTGTTTGTTTTCAGTCAATGGCACTTGGCTTTTATCCCCCTTCTCCTGTCCTGTCTGGCAAAGATAACGAAGTTAATCTCAGATCGACTATACAGCATGTATTTTTGTCGTTTCAGTTGTTCTTGACAAATATGTCTTTTCTTGTCTCCCTTCCTGTTCGTGTGTGTGTGTGTGTGTGTGTGTGTGTGTGTGTGTGTGTGTGTGTGTGTGTGTGTGTGTGTGTGTTGTGTGTGTGTGTTTCGTTGCTATTTGTTATTTCGTGTGGTTTTCCCCAAACTTCTTTGTTTTCTTCTTTACAATGTATTTGTGCTATAAAGTCTAATAAAACATTCGTGTAAGGGAAGAGTCAAAATGTGGAAAGACAAAAGAATGAAAAGGCAAAAATGAACAATGAAAGGGCAAACATAGACAGTTGGTCAGTTGTGGCTTTGTTGAATTTAGCAATATGTCTGTAGATTGTCAGAGAAAGAGAGAGTGAGAGAGAGAGGGGGGGGGCAGCAATTATTGATATAAGGACACTTACGTAATCGTTGTTACTAAATAAATTCTATACAACATGCAAAGAAGAATCAGAAGTGGTAAATTTGTAATGGAAGACGAAAGCATACACAGAATCAAACATTCAATTTTCCTAAACTTTGGTATAGTCATCCTTGGATCTTTGTATGCTACACTGCTCAATTGCATATCTTTATTTCAAGATTTTTTTCAAAACTATAGATATCCAATAAAAGTGTCTTACATTTGAAAATATGTTTTCTGCAGACAATATTTAGAACTGCATCCATGCTGAATCCAAATGAAATCATATTTTCATTAAAGTTTATGTTAAACGATGGAGGGTATCTTTCTTTCAATATTTTCAAAATGTTGTTGGAAGTGTTTTGTATGATCACCGCAGTGTTTTTTGTTATTGTTTTTGTTTACATAAAACATGAAAATGATTTTCTTTACTTCTCTCCTTTTTCGAGGTTAAGATTGCTGGCTTTTATCCACTTTTGTTGTGTCTCCTCAGTTATAAACAACGAAGGTAATTTGATATTGATGGAAAAAATGTTATTTTTTGGCCGTTTCAGTTGTTTGGGACAGATTTTGTTTATTTTTCCTTCCTTCCTTTTTTTCTTTCATTATTTTCTCTACTTGTGTTTTGTTTTCTCTTCCTTCCTTCTTTTTTTCTTCATATTCTTACTGTTTGTTCTCTTTCTCGTCATCTTTCTTTCCTTTTTTGTGTGTGTTTTTCTCTTTTAATGCTGTCTTTTATCTTATCTTTTTCTTTCTTGCTTCCGTCCTGCCTTTGTTTCATTTAGTATGCTTTTTTCACTTTCGCTCTGTTTTCTCCTTTTCTGCTATCTTTCATTTCTTTCATTCTGATTCTGAATTTATTATTTTTCGTTTTTTCTTGTCAATCTTCCTTCCAGCCTTTCATTCCTTTCTCTCATTTTTTTTCTTTGTATGCTTTTTTGTCTTCCTTTTTCCTCGCTTTTCATTCTATTCAATTTTTTCTTTCTGTGCTTTTCCCGTTTTCTGCGAATATATTCCGACCTTTGTTTCTTTCTATCTTTTTATGCTCCCTTTTATCTTGTCCGCCATCCGAATATTCTTTCTGCCTGTCTCTTTTCATTTTTATGCCTTCTTTCTTTCTTTACATATGTTTAAAATGTTTTCCTTCTTTCTTTTCTTTTCTGGCGTTCTTTTTTAAATTTTTTTTAACGTCTTCCTTTTATTCCTTTATGAAATTCCTTTGTCGATAATTCTGTCAGTTTTTCTTTTCATTTCTTCTTTTTGTTTTGTTGTTGTTTTATTTTTTCTATTTCTATTTATTTTGTGTGTGTGTTGCTTTGTGGCTTGTTATAGCGTGCACAGCATCCCCGCCATCACTTTGCTCTAAAAGCAACCAGGAGTAATAATTATATCGATCTGGGCACCGGCCTGAGCCGCTGAGATTAATCGTTTTCTCCAGTCCTTTTTTTTTACCACCGAGAATTTGACGTGTATTAAATCACAAAATGTCATCTAGAAATAGCTCTTAAGCTTTGTCAGAACTGTGCCGGGCCATTATTCCATTTAAATCCGGACAGTGGTTTTTATCGTATCGATTTTTTGTTGTTGTTGAACAATTTCGTGCAGATGTAAAGGTTCAAGTAGTGCATGATCTACTGCTTTGTAACTGTGTATAAAAAGTGAGGATTTCTCGTTGGAAGACTGCAGAATATGTGTTTAAGAATTTCAAAATGAATGTGGCCTAGGGCAATGTAAACAGCGGAGTACACGACATGCTGAAAATGAGAGAGAGAGAAAGAGAGAGAGAGAGAGAAATGTGTGTGTGTGGTGTGTGTGTGTGTGTGTGTGTGTGTGTGTGTGTGTGTGTGTGTGTGTGGTGTTTGTTTGTGAGTGCGAGTAAGCGTCTATTCGCTTACATGCTTGCAGTTATACGCACAGCTACGAGAGACCCTCCGTGTTCCCCTGCTTTCCTTGGAAGTTGAATAAAATAAATTTTTTTGACATATCCTTACGGGTTTTTTCCCCCAGTGTCACAAATTTCATTTAGGAGGACTGTTACTTTTTCAATACCGAACTGATCTAGGGCTTCAATCGTTTCTATAGTAATGTTGTACGGACACAGGGCTTTCTCCTGTTTCATCTTTTTACCGTTGTTCTAACTTCTAAATGTTTTTTTAATACACAGTATCCTTGGTACATACCAGGAAATAGACTTAAAAAAGGACAGTGCATGTACATCGTTGTTTTTCCTTGTCAATTCAGAAAAAAAAACAGTTTCGTGTGTCCTCTGCGTAGGCTCTTGCGTTTGGATGTAATTGTGACTGCAGCTCGTTTTGATGGGGAAAAAATCAGCGAAAAAACGAATCAAACAAAAATAAACAAACAAAAACAATCACCATCGACAACCCACCACCAACACCACCATCAGCATCACCAACACCAATAGCAACAGCAACAACACTTTGATTTTTTTGTTAGTATTGCCTGCTTAGTTGGCTTTGTTTAGATGAAGCGAGACCATTTCTCACAAAACTGCATAAGTCTGTCTATGTTATTGGGTTTGGGTGGCGGGGAAAGGGGCTTAATGTCTTTATGTTCCTTCAGCAATGCTCTCTGTCTGCAATAGATATTTCCTTATTGTTTTGTAGGATGTTTTTTTGGGTGGATTCTGACGAGCAGCACCTGTTTGCTGTCGTCTTCTTAATGACTCCTGTCTTAGATGTGTGGCCTCATTTTGTTGAAAAAGACATGTCTGTGCTGTTCCTTCTGGCAAAAAAAAAAAAAGGTTTTGTTTTTTTCTTGTTTGTTTTGCTGCTTGTGTTGTAGATAGATGGATGGATGGATAGATAGATATAGGAAAATAGATAGTACATAGGTAAGTAAGTAGGTAGGTAGATAGGTACATAGGTAGATAGGTAGGTAGATTTATGTGTTTGTATATATAACTTCATATGTACACGTATATGCAGTGTGTGTGTTGTGTGTGTGTGTGTGTGTGTGTGTGTGTGTGTTCTATGCTTCTTGTTTAGAAATACATTTCGTGGCTTCTTCCGGTTTTTTTATTTTTATTTTTTTCTCTCTCTCTCTCATGATATGACTGAGTTTTCGTCCACGACTTCTGCGTTCTGTCTGTTGAAAAGAAATATAAGACGATAATCAGAATGTAAATCTGGGCTAAATTCGGCGGTCCTGAAGTTCTTATCTGCCTGTCGTCTAGTCCTCTTTTTAATATATGTATTTTTTATATTTCCTCCCCAGGCTACCTCCTTCGCCTTCTTTTTCTGTCCTTATCTTACATCAGCCAGCTATTTCTGCACCAGTTTGGCATATTTTCCACCTCCATCCCCCCCCCCCCCCCTAGGGATGCTGGGATCTTTCAGTATAAAAAAAGTGTTCCAACCTTTTGGAAAGTCTGTGCTTAAAATTACCTCTTTTCTATCAATCTCTTTGTTTTCTGCCTTGTTCCTTTACTTTCTGTCATTTCTATTTTTTCTTTGCTGGTCCATTGACCTGTATGACTGTGTTCTACAAAGCTTTACATAGTTTCTCTTAAAATTGATAATTGGGTCTCAAGTGCATTTTTGGCTGAAAGGAAATGTAATGTGCAGAAGCAGTTTTGGGTAATTCATACCAGTTTTTGTATGTTTTGGTGTCCATAACTATGTATGTTTGTATTCAGGTCTGATTTTGAAAAAAAATCTCCTGGTGATAGATTGGACGGAGTTGTCAACACCAGGGGCATCTCCTTAGATTATGTGCGCAAATGCATTGATATGTGTGCTTAATTTTATTTTCCTTTTTTCACGTTGAAGTATTGTGTGTTTTGAAACGGTTATAGCCCTGATATGGCTCTGCGCATCGGCTGGGCTCTAATAAAGTTGTTAATGCCAGAAGCATATCCCTAGATTATGTTCGTGGATGCACTGATGTGTATACTTAATTTTCTTTCCCATGTGTTTTTCCCCCCCTCGAGCGAGGTATGGAGTGCACATTTTTAGATGGTTATAGCCCCGATATGGCTCTGCGCAGTCGGCTGAGCTTCAAACGATAATAACAGCAATAATAACCATACAAGGATGGAACCCGGGCCTTTAGATTGCCAATCTGTTGTTTACCTGTTTGACCACGGCGCCTGGTGCACAGTACACATCCACATTGCCTCATCCATCTTCTTAATGGATTGTATATCGATCATCGCATTGCCCTAAACGACGATTCTACCTGTCTCTTTCTCTCTCTCTCTCTCTCTCTCTCTCTCTCTCTCTCTCTCTCTCTCTCTCTCTCTCTCTCTCTCTGTGTGTCTTTTCCATCTCTCCCTTTTTCTCTCTTCCTCCTTTCTTCTCTCTCCCTCTCTCCCTCCCTCCCTATCTTTCTTTCTACCTCTCTCTCTACCTCCTCCTCTTTCTCCCTCTTTCTCTTTCCCTCTCCCCTTTCTCTGTCCGTCCCTCTCTCTCCCTCTCTCTTTCCCTCTTTCTCTCCCTATCTCCTTCCTCTCCCTCCCTCTTTTTCTTTCTCTCTCTCTCTGTCTCGGTCTCTGTCTGTCTGTCTGCTCTCTCTCTCTCTCTCCACCGCTTTCCTGTGTGATTGAAATGAACGGCGTGTCATCTCAAAATAGCACTTCTAAACTGCGTGGAGGCAACAGTTGAACTGAAAACGGGCGATTCGTTTAGCCTATATCAACAATAATGACATAATATGACCAGATATAAAACAGCGTGAGCATTGGCATCAAGTTCCAGCGCGGCAGTTCAGCACAGAGCACATGATGAAATGCAAACATTCCCTTTAACCCCTTGACTCCCGAATCTTGTCCACCAGCATCCTGCATTTGTCAACCCTGGTAAGTAAACAAACACTTAACCCTTCTGATTCCCTTCCTTCACCACCAACTGCAAAAACTTAACCCTTGGAACTTTGCACAATCCACCAGCTTTGCAAATAACCTTTGACTCCTGAGCCTTGCAAACCAGCTCCTGGGAAGTTATGAAAGGGTGAAGTAGTCCAAAGGGTTAAGTTGTTGCAGTTGGTGGTGGATAGGATAAGGGAATCAGAAGGGTTAAGTTTTTACGGTTGGTGGTGGATAGGGTGAGGGAGTCGAAGGATTAAATTGCTGGAAGCCTGTGGATAGGGTGATGGAGTCAAAGGGTTATGTTTTTGCAGTTGGTGGTAAATAGGGTGAGGAAGTCGAAGGGTTAAGTTTGCAGGAAGCTGGTAGATAGGGTGAAAGTTAAAGGGTTAAGATTTTGCAGTTGGTGATGGATAGGGTGCGGGAGTCAAAGGGTTAAACTTACCACAACCATGATGAAAATAGCTGGTTTCTGTCAAGTGTGTTCTGCTCTGCGTGCTATTGTTTATCGAAAGAGTTGATGTTTGCGGATCATGATGTATCGTTTCGTGAAGACAATCCCTGTGTTGTTGCTTCCCGTAGCATTGTGTTTCTGGTTACATTGTTGTTGTTATTGTTGTTGTTGCTGTTGGGAATGCAAACGAACGGCGCGCTAGTGAAGTGGTAAAAAAAAAAAAGAAGTGTGTGTGTGTGTGTGTGTGTGTGTGTGTGTGTTGTTGATGATGGTTATGTTGTGTGTGTGAATGGGTATATCAGCGAACATTTTTGCATGCGAGAGGAAGACGGGGAGAAAAAGAGGGACAGATGGGGGACGTAAAAAAAAAAGAGGAAGTAGGGAGGAGGGAGAGAGACAGACTGACGGACATGTGGAAAATGTGGGTAAATGAGAGAGAGAGAGAGAGAGAGAGAGAGAGATCGTGTGCTCCAGTTGGTACGGCTACCGGTACGTTTTTGGAAAACGATTTGATTGGTTTATGTATACAAATTGTTGTATTTATCTGTATACAAGCTGACGATAAGCATTTGAAACGTCAGTCTATTGCTGGAGATATTTGTTTGCCTCATTTAGAGAACAGCTGCCTATGGTACTTAAAATCTATGTAAGAGACATCCAGAGGCTGAATTAAGGTGACCACCATGTACCAGCGTTTAAAGCAAACACAGATCCAGTGGAGAAGAGTGGCAGAATGATTCAGATGTTTGCCTGCCAATAACAAAACTTTGAGGTTTCAATAACTTTCATGGTTTTTTCCCCGTTGAACTTGAAGCCTCGACTTTTCTCCTCAGTTTGACCGGACGTCTAGTTTTTTCGGAAGGGGTCGAAAAACGAGTCGGACCCGTGTGCCTTCTGGTTAGGCGTGTAACCCTTGACCCTGTCTTCGATTATGTGCGCGAATGCATTGATATGTGTACTTATTTTATTTTTCCAGTTTTTCTTTTCAACCATATGCTGTATACGTTTGGAAAGGTTAAAGCCCTGATATGGCCCTGCGCAGTCGGCTAGGCTTTAAACAATAAGAGCGAGTTGCAGAGTGCATGCGCACCATACTCTTCATCATATCGCAATATATCACCGAGCTGTTTTGACAAAATCGTTTTCTGCTTTCACTTTTCTTCCCCCAGAGATTTTAACTAGTATTAATTAATCGAATGCCTTCTCACAATAGCATTTCTAAACTGCATCGAATGTTTATGAGTTTTATTAACTGGCGGTTTGATTACCATTTTACCCCTTTGTTGTTGTTTTTTTTCTTTCTTTCAAATTGACGTCAGTTGATTGTAGTCCGTAGAATACCTCTTTTTGTTTTATTTTGTTTATTAAATTGGTTTTATTCTTTTTTCAAATACATAACATTTACAAACATCGTCAAATGCATAATAAACAGATATAGCATTCTTTGTAATATATACGAATGCATATACACCCAAACACACACATATACATATGTATATATATTTGCATACATATACGCACACACGCACGCACGCACACACGCACACACACACACACACCGTTGTCTCGCTTGCTCCCTTCCTCTGTCTCTCTCTCGCGCGCACACACACACACAAACACTCTGTCTCTGTCTCTCTCTCACACACACACACACACACAAACACACACACACACACACACACACACACACAACACACACACACACACACACACCATACCACACGTGCTGTGTAGATGGAGCCAAAGACATATACTCCTAATCATAATTTAAGGGCCACTTCTTCCTTCCTCTCTAATTTTAAGTTGAAATAATTGACAATGTTTAGAATTGATTCTATGTTTTATTTCATCATTTCCACACCTGTTTTGGAAAAGAAATTAGCACAATGACCCATTAGTGAACAGCACATGCATTTAAAGAAACATCCCCCCCTTTTCAAAAAACAGAAAGTGTCAGATTTGGCCAATTTGTTTTCAATATCGCGTGTGTCCGCCCCGAGCCTGGATGCATGCTTCACAGCGCCGATGCATCGACCCCACAAGGGTACGGAGTGTGTCCTGAGGGATGGCCGCCCACTCGATCTGCAGGATGTCGACCAGCTTGGCCAGGGTGCCCGGTGGGGGGTGGTTGTCCCTGATGCGCCTCCCGAGCACATCCCAGAGGTGTTCAATTGGGTTCAGGTCAGGTGAGCACGCTGGCCAGGCCATACGGACGACTTCATGCTGCTCCAGGAAGTCGGTCACAAGGCGTGCTCGATGCGCAGGTGCATTGTCGTCCTGGAAGATGGCGCCTTGACCAAGGTCCACAAGCGCAGGCAGTGCCACGGCCGCCAGAACCTCGTCCCGGTACCGGACCCCATTCAGGATGCCGTCAATGGGGAGCAGGGGGATCCGGGTACCACGGCTCATGCCACCCCACACCATCACCGACCCGCCGCCGTACCGGTTATGCTCTTGGACAGTGGCGTCAGCGAACCTCTCCCCTTGACGTCGCCACACCCGAGCCCGGCCATCGTTAAAGGTCAGGGTGAACCTGGACTCATCCGAAAACAAGACCCGGGCCCACTGTTGCCTTGTCCAGGTCACGTGCTCCCTGGCCCAGGTCATGCGGCGCACTCTGTTGACCGGTGACAGCACGGGTTGGACGGCCGGTCTCCGTGACCTCAAGTTTGCCTCATGTAGCCGTCTTCTCACCGTGCTGCAGCTGATGTTAGCACCTGTTGCGTCCCTCAGCTGACCCCTCAAGGTCACCGCAGTGGATGCCCTTTCCCTCAGGACGGAGAGGGCAAGGTAGCGGTCTTGCTGTCTTGTCGTTACTCTGGGTCGACCCGTGTGACGCCTTTCCTGGACTGCTCCAGTCTCATTGAAGCGCTCCAGCAGTCTCTGGATTGTGGAATGCGACACTTCAAGTCGTCTAGCAACTTCCCGCTGCGCTAGGCCTTCATCAAGCAGAGCGAGGGCTCTCCCCCGCTGCTCATCCGTCATCCGTCGTCTTGCAAGCATGGTTAAAACGAACCAAGAACGGGTCCTTTTTATCCTCGTCTGCGGGCAACTTTGGCTGGAGTAGTGTTCAAAAAGGGCTTGCCTTGCACGTGCAAAGCGAATTTTGTCGCTACCTTGCCTGCGTCGTCAGAGAGACCCTGCTGAAGATTCGACAATTTCGTGTGGAAATTGTCTTCCTTGGGCCGCCCATTGCAAATCGGCAAATCCCCAAACACGTGCCAAAAGGAAACTGCAATGTTGTCTGAGCTCTTATCCATTCAGTTACGGCAACGAATTGGAGAAAAGAGTAAGAGAAAATAGGTTATTTCTCCTTTCAAAAATTGACTCAAAAACGTTCCTGGCCCTTCAATAATGACGTGTAGTATATAAGACTTCAGTTAAAAGTTTATCAGTACATATTACTACAGATACTAACGTTCTGTGGCCCTACTTCCAAACTTGCCGTCTTGAGTCGTTCTGGACTTGACCCTTTTCCTGATCATGTACATATTCCCCAGAGTATTCGAAACATCGATACGTTGCTGGTGCAGACGTAATTGTCTTTGCAGAAGATGGATTGGGGGGGGGGGGGGGGGGGGGAGGAAACACTAAGCCAAACCAGCCAGTATGTACACTTTTCCAACTGTTTCCACGTGGCTGACGAGCTGAATGAGAAAAGAGAAAGACAGTGAGTGAGTGAGTGAGTGAGAGAGAGAGAGAGAGAAAGAGAGAGTTGAGAGGGAAGAGAGAGAAGGGGAAGAGAGTTGAGAGGGAGAAGGGGAAGAGAGAGAGGGCGGAAGAGAGCTCAGAGAGTTAAGACAAACTCTCTCGCTCCTTTTCTTTTGTCTCTCTATCTCCTCATCAATAGATACTGGTATAGATACTGATACTGAGGTACTGTGGCCATACTTCCAAACTTGTCGTCTTGAGTCGTTCTGGACTTCACCCTTTTCCTGATCGTGTACATTTTCCGCAGAGTATTGGGAAAATCGATAAGTTGCTGGTGCAGACGTAATTGTCTTTGCAGAAGATGGATGGGGGGAAAACACTAAGCTGAAACCAGCATGTACACTTTTCCAACTGTTTCCATGTGGCTGATGAGCTAAATGAGAGGGAGAAAGACAAAGAGAGAGAGAGAGAAGAAAGAAAGAAAGAAAGAAAGAAAGAGAGAGAGAGAGAGAAAGAAAGAAAGAGAGAGAGAGCCAGACAATATATAGAGAGAAAGGCGAGAGAGAGAGAAGTGGGGAGAGAGAGAGAGGGGGGGGATAGAGAGGAAGAAAGAAAGAGGGAGAGAAAGACAGGGAAGGAGAGTGAGAGAGACAATGAGAGGGAGGGACAGAGTTGAGAGAGAGGTGGGGAGAGAGTTGAGACAGTGGGGGGGGGGGGAGAGTTGAGAGAGAGGGGGGCAGAGAGAGAGAGGGAAAGAGAAAAAAAGAGACACACACCCACCCCACACACACACACACACACACACAAGGGAGGGAGGGAGAGAGAGAGAGCACATTTGGGTTTCTGAAAAGAACAAAGAAGCTCGTGTTGTTCTCAGTCTAAAGAGAAAACAGATCAGAGTGACAACTCCTGCTTTTTAATGGTAACATCCTCACGAACAGTTCAGTAATTTATTTATGCATTAAAAATAATGTTATCTGTATTATGAAAGAATTAAGTAAGAGAAAGAAAGAGGGAGGGAGAGAGAGAGAGAGGGAAAGAGAGAGTGAGAGAGTAAAAGAGAAGACACACACACACACACAAACACACACACACACACACACACACACACCCAGCAAGCACCGATTTAAGCTTTCAGGGAAAGCAAACATTCTGTGTTGTGATTAATCAAGGGAAAAATCACAAATCAGAGTGTTTGTCTCACTTACATGGTTCGGTGTGTATTGATGATAGCTGTGGTTATTTGTGTTAAATACAGCATTATTTGATTTAATAATGAGCATGGGCACTTGCACGTGCGCAAGATGGAGGGGTAAGAGAGAGAGAGAGAGGGAGGGAGGGAGAGACAGAAGGAGAGAATACTGGATGGAGAGAGAGAAAATACTGGAGGGAGGGAGGGACAGAAAAAAATACTGGAGAGAGAGAGGAGAGAGAGAGAGCAGAGTGGGAAAGAAGATAGAAGAGAGAGGGAAAGAAGAGAGTAAGAAAGAGGGAATGAGAGAGACAGACAAATAGAGACAGAGAGAGAGAAAGGGAGAAGACAGAGAGAGAGATAGATAGGAAGAGAGAGAGAGAGAGAAGGCAGAACAAAAGAAAGAAAGAGAAGAGAGAGAGAGCCCTGTTCAGCTTTCAGTGAAGGTAAACAGTGTGGTGTTGTTCTGTCAAGAGAGAAAACACAGATCAAAGTGATGGATTCAGTTCGATTAAATTTTGTTAACCGTCTTGCAAAGGGTTGCCTGGGAAATTTTGCGAGCTAAATGAATAACCAAGGATTTGGATTTGGACTTTGTTCCAGAGTGAATCATCGCACATGGACAATTCCATATGCGCTTCATTCAAACTGCCAGCAGTTATCTGGTAGAATCTTCTCCGTGGGGTGGGGATGCCGGAGGCTTAACGCTTTTTGTGCTTTTCTTCCAGCTACCCCCTCCCCCTCTGCTTACTTTGGACTAGACCTTAACTAGAGATTGTAAGAAATCAATAGTATCGTGATGTAACGGTAATTGCAACATGTAGGATAACCAACGCCAGGTGAAGATGTAATTAGATAAATTGAAAATATGTTTATATACATAACGTAAGGACATAAATAAAAACCCCATTGATAAGCTACGCACAAAAAGTTAAGGATCACTTGCACAAAAATTCATAACTTTCAAAATAAGAAAGCCAATGCGTTGAAGTTTGGCAAACATTTAATTCCATGCTTTAGTGATAACGATACACAATTGCCTTCAATTTCGAGCAATCGTTTGGTGTGTACATTTGATCAAAGTGGGTACGTATCGAAATTTGATTTCCCAAAGTCATTGAAATCACAAGACAGGGCATTCTGATGCTCCCAAAAGTTCAGTAATGCGTGTAACCGCCATGGCTGTTCTGGCACTCGACGCAGCGAGTCCTCATCGAGTTGACCAGGTTGGTGAAGATCCTCTGTGGAAGCGCCTGCCACTCAGCTTGCAGCATCTAGTAGAGGTGTTGGGCATCCCTGGGAGGGGGGTGGTTGCTCCTCACTTTGCGATCCAGCTCATCCCAGAGGTTCTCAATCGGGTTGAGATCGGGACTGCATGCTAGCCACTCCATTCTGTTGACTCCAGACTGCTGCAGGAAGTCGTTGACCACCGTTGCCCTGTGGGGGCGAGCGTTGTCATCCTGGTAGACAGCCGTCGGTCCCATCTGCTGCAGTGTAGGCACAGCCAGCGGTCGAAGGATCTCATCCCGGTATCGGAGGCCAGTCAGGTTACCCTGTACATGATACAAGGGTGTTCTGTGGTGAAGGCTGAAGGCCCCCCAGACCATTACAGAACCTCCACCAAAGGCCACCTTTTCTTGGACAGTGGTGTCAATAAAGCGTTGCCCTGGGCGCCTCCAGACCCTCAGTCGGCCGTCGTTGTGGTTCATGGTGAAGCGTGATTCATCACTGAACAGGACCTGGGACCATTGCTGACGTGTCCACCTCACGTGACGTCTGCAGAAGGCGCGGCGTGCTGCCCTATGGGCTGGAGTTAAGCGTGGCCGTACAGCTGGGCGACGAGAACGGAGGTTAAAGCCATGAAGGCGGTTCCGTACGGTCTGCTGGCTGATGTTGATGTTAGTAGCCACCTCGCTGCCTTTCAATGATGCTGGAAGAGGCTGTTCTTGTCTGCAGGGCTTGTCGTTCAATGAGACGATCTTCACGTGGGTTTGTCTTCTTCGGTCGACCAGATCTGCGTCTTTCATGGACCCTCCCAGTGGCTGTGAAGCGTTGAATCAGTCTGACAATGACTGAGATGGACACCTGAATTCGCCTGGCCACTTCTCGCTTGGGAACACCATCTTGGAACCATGCAACAGCTCGTCCCCTCTCAAACTCGCTCAATCTTTCGTCGTGGAGGCATTGTCAGATCAGGCCTACTACTGGTGGAATGTCTTCTTATAAAGCCAAGCAAGAGACAGCATCTCACACATAAACAGCAGTGCTTGCACGTGCATAATGGTTTTTCCATCTGGCTTGTGCAATGTGTTCAGGCAGAACGTCCAAAACAAGGTCCTTTTTCGCAAGTTTCCGCTTTTCCGTTTGCGGACCAAGCTCAGTAGTAGAGAATCCCGTGCAATTTTCGCACTAACACAACATCGCCCACTTACAGTGAACAAGAATTCATAACAATTTGGCTGGACTGAGAAATAAATAACAGTAGCGAACTGAGTTTATTACGCACCTGTTTTCTCATAGTGATCCTTAACTTTTTGTGCGTAGCTTATAAAGAAATAAGCTCATTTTACAGAAATTACTGATTAGCATGTATTTAGAATATTAATTGAATTGGATGAAAAAAAAAAAGGAAAGAAATAGAAAACAATGCGTAACTAGACAGGTAAACAGTTTAGACAATTTATGATCTATGCATGCATTTACAGCAAATTCAACATCAACAGTTGAAAACGTTCCTTGCCATCGCCAATAACAACAAGATGATTTACAGAGGGATAAAAGTATTGGATTTAGTGGTGTCCTGCAAGCTGACGCATAATCTATTGAGGACAGGTATCTGCTTGGAAAATAATTTTCTAAAAACATGTGTGTTCGTTATTTCTTTTAACGTCTATTCACATATGTGCTTTTAGACGGGCGTGCGTGCGTGCGTGCGTGCGTGCGTGCGTGCTTTGTGGTGGTGGTGTGTGTGTGTGTGTGTGTGTGTGTGTTCAGTTGATCGATAGGTAATTTTCGTTAGGGTAGCGATGTAACGAGTCAGGATAGGTTGCTATCATTTCATGCTCCATGACTCTTGTCATCGAACTTTGTAAATTGATTAGTAATGATAATAATAGTTAATAATAATAATTGAATGATAAGAACGATGATGATGATGATACTGATGATAACAATAACAGCAATGATAATAATAATAATATAATAGTGATATTGATGATATTGGCAATGATGATGATAATAATAATAGAATAATCAATGGCGCCAAGCATATATAAAATCAAGTCAAAGCGCGCACTCTCATCATTCACCAAAGCATTCACTGGCAATGAGAAAAACTCGAGGGTATAAAACATGCACAAACCGGAAGGGGGATACAGGAGGGAAAAGGTGGGCACATAGAGGAGGAAATCACTGCTGGACGAAAAGGTCTGTCTTCAAGTTAGACTTGAAGGAAGACAGAGTTTGTGACTGTCGATTAGAAGGGGAAGATCGTTCCATTGTGTGGACCAGACACAGAAAACGAATGGCGACAGACTGCTGAACATCTGTATCGAGGAATTTGTAAGCAAGTAGTATCAGAAACAAAACGGAGAAGTCCGTCAGGGGTGTACATTCGGAGGTGGTCACAAAGATAGGTTCAGTGCCATTGACACACTTGCGGCATAAAGTATTGATTTTGTATGAAATGGTGTGAGAAACAGGTAATCAGTAGGGAAAGTGAAGTAAGGGGGTGGGTGATATGATCTTTGTACAAAGGGCAAGACGGACCGCAGAATTCTGAATACGCTGGAGGCATGCGACAGAAGAAGCAGAATACTGAAAATAATAAAGGACCGAGGACTGAGCCCTGGGGAACTCTGCATTCATATTTTGTAATGCTGACACAAATGCAGTTATGTTAATACACTGTCTTCTGTTGGTGAGAATTGACTGTAATAAAAGTTGGAGAGTATTCAATTAATGCTGTGTGCTATGAGTGCTTTCCTCTGAAGCCAGAGTGATAAGAGCATGGGTGGATTTATTTTCATTTAACAAATTAAGAATACACACGCACACTAACAGAAGGTAGAGAGAGAGAGCAGGCAGGGGGGGAGGGAGGTAGGCATAGAAATGTGCCATATTGAAAATGCATCAACAATAACAACACAACAACATGGCAGAATATCAACATAAAAAACTGGCACCATTGACGGTGAATAATGATAGTGAAACTTATTTTTCAGTGGTCGAACTTTAAGGCTAGAAACCATTTTTCAAATCTACGAACTAGAAACAGGTGACGGTGACAATGAAACTATTTTCCAGTGGTCGAAATTATTAGCCAGAAGACATTTTCTTAAACTTCAAATCTACTAAGTAGAAGCCATTTTTCAAATCACCAAATCTGAAAAATGGCAGGCAATTTACCCCGTGGCACTGAGTGAGAAATCCACACCTTCGCTCAAATTCAGGGCAACCACAGCCGTGATGAGGATAGCTGTATTGTCAGTTCGTGATGAAAATAGCTGTTTTGTGTCTAGTTTTGAATTCCTGTGCGTTCTGGTGTTTGTTGTAAGAGCTGCTATTTGTGGATTGTAATGTCTTTTGCGTGTACATGCATTAACAGTGTTTGTTCCATGCTTCCCTCCTGCGATTCTTGGTGAGGCGGTTGTTAGATTTTGATTCTTAAAGTATGTATTTGTGTGGTGTGTGTGTGTGTGTGTGTGTGTGTGTGTGTGTGTGTGTGTGGAGAGAGAGAGAGAGAGAGAGATCGTGTTACGTGTGCGCGTACATGTGTGGACGTCCATGTGTGTGGTGTGCACTTGTGTGTATTTGGGTATATACCAGAGAGAGAGAGAGGAATTGATTTTGTAAGATTCGTTTTGTACATTCGTACCTCCAAGCATGTCGTTCCAGACTTTGCCTCTTAGCACGGTTGCAGACTTTATTTTACTTTAGTGTAAATCGTTATCCAGAAATCAGTGGTTGAGTGCGTAAGGAATTGTGCTTGCAGAGCAGTTTTGATTCCTGGCTGATGAGGGAAGGGGGAAGAGAGAGAAAAGAGAGAGAGACAGAGAGAGAGCACCATGTTTTAGCCTTCAGAGAGAACAAAGATCGTTAATCAAAGAAAATGGTTCGTTATGACGACCCCAGTTGCTTTGGACCTTATTCTGAAGATCGCCTCTGCAATGTATATTTAACTTACTGGTTATCATGCCATTGACAAGTTCACCAGCAACGACGATTCTCCACTCTAGTCTGTTGTGGGCCAGCCTCTGTATGTAACCCCAGGTGTGTTTCAAATCCTTGAGGTCTCCCATTGCTTGGTGTCTTGGGGTTATCCTCTATTGTGTCTTCCTTCTGCTGTCCAGTGAAAGGCAATTTTGATGGTGTTACCCTGCTCTCTCTGGGTTGTTCCCGATCACCCACCATTGTCTTTTCTTGACGATAGTGCGCATAGTCTTAACTGCATTGGGCAAGAGGATGATAGTTTAACCCTTTGGCTCCTGCGCCCTGTCCACCAGCTGCAAACGTAACTTTTTGACTCCTTCACCCTATCCACCAGCTTCCTGCAGGGGATCAAAGGGTTAGATTTTGGCCTTATTAGCATGGTTGACAATACAGGATGCTGATGGACAGAATGCGGGAGTCAGAGGGTCAAGATGATGTGCTAGAAGATTCGTTTGGTTCTTCGAAGCGAAGCTATTTTGTGTGTGGAAAGTTTATAGCTTGATAATGGCTCACAGTGCTGAAAGATGACAGAAAAGACATTAAGTGGGGTGGAAAGGACACAGATCTTACAGCCTTACCTTAGTGTTGGTGCTGTGCATGATGGACTTCCACACACTATTCATTATTCTAAGGTGTCTCTTACTTTGCCAAGTGGCTTCCTTGGGGGATGTCTAGAGCTCTTTCAGTATAAACAGTATCCCCACCTTCTCGAAATTCTATGCTAGAAATTACCTCTTTTCTGTCGCTCAATTTTAAAAAAAATTTTTTTTTTATCTTTTATATATATATTTTTTATTTTTTTGCTTTCTGTTATTTCTTCCTAGCATTTTCTGTCTTGTTGGGCCATTCACCTGTATGTGTTCGATAAAGTCTTGTGTACTTTCTCTTAGGATTGATGATTGGGTACATGAATTATGTGCGTTATTTCTTTTTTTCTGGCTCTAGAGAAATGAGATATGCGGAAGCAATTTTAGGAAATTCCGGCCCTTTTTTTCATGTTTTTATGTCCTTAGTTATGTTAATTTGTATTCAGGTATGTGTTTCTTGAATCCCCTGTGTGATAAATTGACAGTGGTCAACGTCAGAGGCATTTACTTAGATATGTGCTCGAATGCATTGATACGTGTACTTAATTTTCTTTTTTTTTCTTTCCTTCTTGATGGTAGTATGTTTTGAAACAGAGTACAGCCCTGATATGACTCTTAAGCAGTCAGCTGGGATTTAAACAAAATTAACAGTATAACTGTCTTTCGGTATTGTTAAAGTTTTGCGGTCTTAAACTTTCTTTTTAATAGACAGTCACCCTTTCCGTATCTTTTGTTGTTTTCTTTCTTTTGGGCTTCCATCCCCCCCCCCCCCCCCATTTCTTTCTTTCTTTCATTTTTGTCTTCGTCCATTGACTTTTCGGTGTGTTTTGTTCTTGGCATGTTAAGTTCTTTACTCGGCCAAAAGCTTTTTGTTTTATTAGCCAGCCCGCACTTGACATTACTTCTCAGCTGCACGAGGCATGTACACTGCACGCTCCATCACATTGCCCTCAAACCGATTGGATATAATTATGCCAATCGATCATCGTGTTGTCTATGGGCGGCTTCTTTTAACTCTTTGACTCCTGCACCCTATCCACCAATTGCAAAAATTCAACCGTTTGACTTCCTTACCCTATCCTTTAGCATCCTGCAGGAAGATGGTCGATAGGGTGAGGCAATGGGTTAAGTTTTCGCTTTGCTAGCATGGTTGACAGTGCAGTATGGTGATGGACAGGGTGCATGAGTCAAAGGGTTAATGTTTTTTTGTTTGTTTCTTTGTTTTTCTCCAAGCTGTAGGATTCTTTTGATAGACATGGACTCGATATCTGATGTCTTGAATCCAGTTCCAGCCCGCAGCATTGAAAAACTGGCCTGTTAGCTGCCCGTCTTAACGTTTCCATCATTGTGGTGGTGTCGGGTTAAGGTTTCATAGGTCCCTTCTTTCTCCTCCTTCCACGCCCACCCCCATCCCCCTGTTTGTAGACTTTGCTAGGGCATAGGATTTTGTGCAGGCTTAGGTTGTCTGCCAGGTATGTTTTTTAAATCCCCTATGTGATATATTGGACGGAGTTGTCAACGCCAGGGGGGATCACCTTGGATTATGTGCACAAATGCATTGACATGAGTACTTAATTTCCTTTTCCGTTTCTTTCCTGTTGAAGTATTGTATGTGTATTGAACTGGTTATAGCCCTGATATGGCTCTACTTAGTCGGCCGGGCTAAATAAAAATAACACTCAGGGAGTCTGCTAGATAAATTGCTGACAGATTTGGGTGGAGCGCATATGGAATTTTCCTTAATGCAATGAATTCCTCTTGAACAAACGACAGACTCTTCTCTCGGCTCCATTTCCCTTTGAGGTTTTCACTATTATTAGTGAATAAAACGTCACCTCGAAACAGTTGTTGTTGTTGTTGTTGTTGTTGTCTAAACTAGAATCGGTTATTATTTGGCTTAGCACAGGCAGTGTGTTCAGTTTGGAGTTAATGACAATTTAGTGTTCAATTTTTCAAATGTTCCAATGATTCTCGGATGTGTGCAGGCACATTTTGTGCTTGCCCACACTGTGCAGACGGTATAATACTACACAGTCTGCATTTTCCTTCAGTGGGCGTGTGTGCTGGACATTAACTTAACAATTGATCCCATTTCTTACGAAGATTGGCCATAAGTTTCCTGAAATTGAATCAAATGCCTTTCCGAAGTCAGTGAGAGCTACACATGGCTTTCGATTCAGTGCAAAGTGCTTCCGTTTAGCCACTAACAGCATAAATGCATAATCAATGTACATTAGTCTTTCTTAAACCCTGCCTGGTACTCACCCGTTGTATTGTTTTGTTTCATCCTTACTTTTAACCTGCTGTTTTCAGTATAACCTCATAATTTTCCACTTACGTCAAACAAAGAATACTCGGTTGTTAAGTTATTGACTTCCCCCTTTTTTGTATAGTAGCAACAGAATGGACTTAGTCCAGCTTTAAAGATGCATACCTGTGTTAAGTTATTAAATCACTTTATGCAAAAAAAAATCAACAGTAAATTCACAAAGAGTGTTTCAACAACTCACCACTGATTTGATCTGGACCTGCAGCTTTGTTATTGTTCGCCTGTCTGATAGAAGTCAATACTTCTTCTTTTAAAATGGGTTGGTCTGGCATTGCATCTACATCATCAGTATGGAACTCATCCTCTGGATTTTGCTGTGGTTTTTGAGAATTTGAGTTCTTTTCCAGGATGTTTTTGAAACGTTGGAACCAGTCATCAACATTGATACTATTTTGAGGTTGCCTGAAATCTCTGACTTTTTAGAGTGAGTGAGTGAATGAGCGTGTGGGGTTGTGTGTGTGTGTGTGTGTGTGTGTGTGTGTGTGTGTGTGTGTGTGTGTGTGTGTGTGTGTGTGTGTGTGAGAGAGAAGAAGAGAGAGAGGGAGAGAGAAAGGGGGGACCTACGGTTAGAGAGACAAATTTTGGTGTAAAGGTTTCTCGATTAATACTGGTAGTTCATTCGGTATAGTCGTACTCCCAAACAAGTTATTCGAATCTTTCCTGTTCGTCCCATGCCCTCATTGTAGAGTGTTTTCATAGTTTAATGCAAGCTGTTATCGAACCGAAAAACCAGTGTATTGCTTGCTGTGCATGTAATTGTCTTTGCAGAAGGTGGTCGGGTAGAACGGTGAACTAAAACCAGCTCTGATACTTTTTCCATGTGCCTGATGAGCTGAAAGAGAGAAAGAGGAAGGGAGGGAGAGAGAGGAGAAAGAGGGAGGCAAGGAGGGAGAGAGAGAGAGGGGAGAAAGGGAGAGAGGGAGGGAGAGAAAGAGAGAGATGGTATGTTCATTCAGTTTTACGTAACTACCCACTTCAGGCGTTTGCTTTGTGCCCTGCGCTTTTCGTCGTTGTTGGTGACTGCTTTGGTGAATGATGAGAGTGCGTGCCTTGACTTGGTTCTTGAATCAAGATGTGACGCCTCATAAACATCGTCGTCATCGTCATCGTCATCGTCATCATCATCTTCATCTTTATCATCATCATCATCATTTATTATTATTGTGTTGTTTATATAGCTGATGAGATAATCATACGGAAAGTGAGGGAAACAGGAAGAGAGGTTACCTAGTCCTACAATGACACCAGCAGAACAACAGCATGCAAAGAATGGCAGAATGAGGCACAGTGTATATTGCGTACTCTAGGTTCGAACTCACAACTTTCGCCATGTGAACTCGTCTTACAACCACTGAGCTACTGAGAGGCCACGAGTGAAAGAGAATCTGATTCAGAATCAATTACGTATTCATCGAGGCCAGGCACTTTGTGAAGGGGTGTCACATTTTTAGCTTTCTGAGAGAAACAAACAAACTGGTGTTGTTACTAAATCAATAATAAACACGGATCAGCTCACTGCATTTGGATGCATCGTGATAATAACTTCAGTAATGTGATGATGCGTTAAAGAAAATTTTGTCTGTCAGATGAGAAAGAGAGAAAGACAGGAGAGAGACCAATAATGAAATGTTTTAGTAAGAGCCTCTTTAAAAACAAAACAAACAAAAAAGCAAAAATATTAAAACCACTTAAACCATTGCTTCCATGCTGGGTGTATTAATGTTTGCATAACCAGCCTCTGACTTGACTTTGGATCTTTAACATGCATGAATGATATTCTGCATGCGTTATGCACACGAATGGATTCAGCCACTGGAAAGAGACAGGGTAGGATGGAATGGCAGCATGAGAATGACAGGCGTAGAGAGAGAGAGAGAGGAGAGAGAGAGAGAGAGAGAGAGAGTGAGAAAGAGAGCCAGCAGCCAGTCAGCCAGCCAATTTATGCTTCAGGGAAATCAAAACGTTCTGGTGTTATTAATGAAGGGGGAGGGAGGGTGGACACACACAGAGAGATTCAAGTAATTGTCTCGCTTATTTTTGGTATATTTTGATGAGAGTCTCCGTTTGTTTTTCTTAAGATATATATAATCGTTTTCAGCACGTGCACGTGCGCATGCTGCACAGAGAGACGGAGAGGGCGTGTGATGGAGAGAGAGGGGAAAAAGAGAGGAGAGAGAAGGGGAAAAAGAGAGAGAGAGAGACTGATACAGAACTTTGTGTGACAGTGGAACTAGCAAACAATAGGACCAAACACACACACACACACACACACACACACACACACACACACACACACACACACACACACACAGAGAGAGAGAGAGAGAGAGACAGACAGACAGACAGACAGACAGACAGATACAACTTCCCGAATGTGACGTTTTGCATGAAAAGAAAATGGCCATTTTTTGTTGCTTAGCGCCATGTTTGGGAACTTGTCTAATGGTTTATCTATGCTAATTTTTTTCTCTTTTGTATACGCCCGACAAAGACCAGTTGGCCGAAAATTTGCTGTCTTAGAGGAGAAGACTGGCAGAATGGTTCAGACGTTCGCCTGCCAATAACTAAACTCGAGGTTCCTGGGTTCATTCGCCGTTGAGATCTCGACGTTTCTCCTCAGTTTGACCTGAAAATCGAACAAAACGTCTAGTCCTTTTGAGGGGGGATGAAAAACCTATTCGGCTCCGGGTGTGCTTTCTGGCCTGCGCAGTTGAAAATCTTCGCTCAGCTGTCCTTG
>JAPXFY010000014.1:68538240-68573240 GCA_030674185.1 Monoplex corrugatus
ATAGCATTTTACTCCAGAGCATAACAATTACATTTTGATTAGTCAATAAACTACGTATGGCCGTCTGGTGAAACGATTCATTCAGTGGCAGATGGTCACGTATCATTTAAAACATATTCCCTGTATTGTTTGTTTGTACAATGCTCTATATTTTCCTGTATGCACAGCGTGATGGGTGTTTCAAAAGGTCAGTGTACAGTTGAAATTTGTTTTCCTTCTTAAAAGTGATCAGGAAAAACAGAAAGATAAAAAAGAGAAATCACTTCCAGTCCAGGGAACGACAGTGAAGTAAAGCACCAACCATAACAACAACCACCATAACAACCACCATAATAACAAGAAGAACATTACACACACACGGAGGCGCGCGCTCGTGCGCACGCACGCACGCACACACACACACAACAAACAGGCACGCTCTGTCTCTGTCTCTGTCTCTCTCCCTTTCTCTCTATGTGTGTCTCGTCCCCCCCCCCCCCCCCCCTTTTTGTCTGTCTGTCTGTCTCTCTCTCTCAAGCAGGCAAACAAAAGACACCTACCCTCTTTCTGGTTGAGGATGTGAAATAATCTCCAATTTTAGGGGGGGAAATGGAAACAGGGAGACATTACAAGCGAGATCCTCTTAAGTTGTCACTGTCACACGGTTCGGAGACGCCGTTCTTGTACACGTAATCACCTCTGGCTGCCCATCCTTTGTCTGCGTGATGTTAAGAAAATAGGTAGAATAAAAAAAATTGGGAGAAGAGAAAACTGATCAGGATCGACTATTGCTATGTGTCTGCTATAAATCTTGTCAGCTCAGTCGGTTAAGAGTTCCCCTGTGGAGATGCCGGTGGCTTTTTCAGTGTAAGTAGTATCCCCACCTTCTGGAAATTCTGTGCTAGAAATTCCCGATTTTCTGTCATTCTCTGGAAGGTACTCGTTTCCAGGTGGGTGGACGAGACGTTGTGTTTGAGGCTCAAACCTGGACATAAGGCCTTCAGCAGCCACGCTTGCTTTTTGTTGGTGCCCACCTCTTCCACCCCGACACTTTAAGTTTCCTGTCCTTACTTTCTTTCTTGCTTACTTCTTTCCTTCCTTCCTTCCTTTACAGACTGACTTACTTATTTACTCACTCACACGCTTCAACATCGTGCGACACGTAAAACAGCAAGAGCGCTCCGAAAGGTTCGATTGGTAGAGTCTCAGGGCATCACTCCAGCGTCTATCCCACAGACATCTAGATGTCTGTGGTCTATCCACCAGTTGTAGGTCTTTGTCAGCCATCTGGAGCCAAGTCATGTTTAGTCTTCCCCTTCCTTCGCTGTCTTCCCGTTCACTTCAGGACTTGAATGGTTGGGTTTCCTGTTCCGGAAGAGGAAAAGGTACCCGTGGTCCATTGGGGTGGATGGGACGGTGTGTTTAAGGCCGGAACGTGAATATTATCCATTCTTTTTTGCAGCTACGCTCCATCTTGTTTATCTTTGGGTTTGGGAGCGAGTGTTTAAACTCCGGCACTATTCTGTTCGCAGGAGAGGAAGGCAGGTGGAAAAAAAGGGACAGCATGAAGAGAAACATTAAAAAAAAAAACAATTCTTGTTTATTATGTGGCCCATATAATGGTCGACCAATAACCTCTCTCTCTCTCTGTCTGTCTGTCTTTCTCATTCTTATTTGTGTGTGTGTATCGGGGGGAGGGGGAGGAGGCGTGCATTCGTGACTATTTGTGCGCGTGTGTATAAACGTGTGTCCGTGCACGTTTTATCACTGCTCACCCCTCACTTGTCTATCTGTCTGTCTGTCTGTGTCTATCTCGGTCTGTCTGTCTGTCTCTCTCGCTGTCTGTCTGTCTGTCTGTCTCTCTTCTCTCTCTCTCTCTTTCTTTCCCCCCGTCCTCTAACGTATTAATGAAACGGATCTTGCTGTAGGCTGTACAAGGAAAATCGAGCACTCCCTCCCTGTCTCCAGCTGCCTGTGTAACTGCCTAACATTTTATCTATCTCTCAATCGTCACTGCTGTATTGTGTCCGGGAGAGACAAAAAATCCAACTTTCCGTCATAACAAAATAATAAACAAAAATATGCGGATGACACAAAATCTCATTCCTGTGATAGGTGGGAGAGAAAGCTTAATAAAGACATTGTGTGGAATTCCTTTCTTCAAAATAGAAAACATCCATATTATAAGGCTGAAATGATTTCAACATAGAAATGTACACAGGATTATAGTAATGAATGTTATTAAACGAAAACGGTGAGAAACAAATACGAATCAATGTAACCTTTGTAATCTTGAAAGGTGTAATTTTGAAGATATGTCTCGGAACTGTGATATCGGCTACACTTTAAGCAGAGGACTGACAATACATTAAATTCTGAATTAGCTTCCGATGTTCATGTGGCAAGAAGGAGTTATTACAGAGGTTATGATTCTTTTAAACTGATGATATATTTGACTTTATCATATTATTTGTTACGGTTTATCCGTACCTATTTAAAATGAAGTGTTGTAAAAAAGAAATGTACATTTAAAAACCCTGCGTTTACAATTTCAGATAGAAGAATATAATTTCAAAGCTTAACTTGGATCACAGTTTTTTGCTAAAAGGTATTATAATTATGTTTCTGTTGTTATTGATATTTAACTTTGAGTAACGTGCCATTCTTTACTTTTCATTCATTGTAACATCAAGGACTTATTTTGTGCTGTTTGTGAAGTCTGTGTTATCTAAATGTGGGATGTTTTTGTCAGAATCCACATGATCAATATGTCACAATTTCTTGAATATTTAAAACGAATTTATGTGAAGTCACGTGTTTACACTTACTACTTTTTATATATTTTTTCTTTTCATTTTCTTTTTTCTTTCTTTTTCTTTCTTTTGTTGTTATTGTTGTTCTAATTCTGTTGTTCTCATCTGTGTCCATTTAATTTAAAATGTCAAAAATCAAAACAAACAAAAACAGTAAAACAAATACAGAAGAAAACATTCAACCCAATATCATATAAAACTGATGGTCCAGTGGAGTAGGTGTTCCCCACGGGGATGCCAGGGACTCTCAGTATAAGTAGTATCCCCACGTTCTGGAAATTCTATACTAGAAATGTCCTCTTTTCTGTCACTCTCTTTGTTTCTGCCTTGTTCCTTTGCTTGCTGTCATTTCTTCCTATCAATTTCTGCCTTGCTGGTCTATTCGCCTGCATGTGTTCAATAAAACCGTATGTACTTTCTCTTAGGATTGATATTTGTGTACATGTGTTAAGTGCATTTTTGGGTCCAGGGAAATGAGATATGCGGAAGCAATTTTAGGTAATTTAGGTCCGTTTTTATGTTTTGGTGTCCTTGATTATGCTTACATTTGTTTTCAGGTCTTTTTAAATCCTCTGGTGATAAATAGACGGAGTGGTCAGTGCCACGGGCATATCCTTGGATTATGTGCTACGAATATTTTGACGCACTTAATGTTTTTTCCAGGTGTTTTTTTTCTCCAGTAAGGTATGGTATACATTTTGAGATGGTTATAGTGCTGATATGGCTCTGCACAGTCGGTTGGGCTTTTAAGTCACAATAACAATAACAGCTGGTATACTTTTTGAGATGATTATAGCCCTGATATGGCTCTGCATAGTAGGCTGGGCTTTTAAGTCACAATAACAATAACAATAACAGCTGGTATACTTTTTGAGGTGGTTATAGCCCTGATATGGCTCTGCATAGTCGGCTGGGCTTTAAGCAACAATAACAAGAAGTACCAAGTACTACTGCCTGTAAATTCCTGATATTGTGATTCATTTCTGGTTCAGATTGTGTTACAAACACTCGCCCAACAGTCTGAGCTCATACAGTGATAGTTTTTTGTTCATGGTGCTTCTCATACAGCTGGCGTAAGTTGCACAACTGACTGTATTCAAAACTACTGCATAACAATAACTTTGCATGTGAAAACAAAAATGCAGCGAAAAAAAAAAGAATTTTGTTAACTAATTTCGATTTTCGTACACCAGCCTCATTGATTCATACTGGGTTGATGTTTCTTTGACGCCACGCGCAAATTTAATGAAAAGTTTCCCTCAAACAATGAGGTTCTTTGAAGTAAATATTCTCTCATTTTGAACCATCCGGGTCGAAATACCAGAGCTGTCTGGCCCGTCGTTATTCAATGTTCGTGACTACCCCGTTGATAGAGTTCTTTTCGTTCAAGTCTATCGATGGGAGAAATTGTTCGTTCACACGCATTGTTCCAACACACACACGCGCACATTTAGACGCACTCTCTCTGTCTCTTTTACTCTCTGTCTCTGTCTGTCTCTCTCTTTCTCTCTCTCTCTCTCTCTCTCTCTCTCTCTCTCTCTCTCACACACACACACACACTCTCTCTCTCTCTCTCTCCTCCGCCCCCGCCCCCTCTCCCCCCCCCCCCCCCCCTCCACAAAATCCTTTGACGTCGATACAAAGAAAGCTCTTGTTAAAAGCAAGCAAACAAGCAAAACATTAACAAACAAACAAACAAAGGTGAGGGACGCGGTAGATGGGACAGTGGTAGGTGGGGAGGTAGGGAAGGGGCTTTGGGAATGAAGGGCCAGATGGAAATAAACCGGTCGTGTTGTTCATCCCAGATTTCCATCACCAGTAAAGACCCTTGGACATCGTGGACAGAGGAAAAGGTCAGTGTGTCGTGTCAGGCGATGAAAGACATGACAGCACAATTGGTGAGGGGGGGGGGGGGAGGGGAAGGGAGGCAGATGGGTTTTGGGGGATGGAGCCAGGAAGATTCAGGGTACAGACTTATCATCGATAAGGGTGGTTGCATCACTAGTCGTGTGGCGAAGTGGTTAATTAGTTCTGTGCGGACTGACAGTTAGAGGGGTGTTATGTTCGAATCCCATCATAACGAAACGATTCAGCCCTGATCTGATTCTAGTTCTGACCAAAGTTTGGCGTGTTTTGGGATCATCATCATCATCATCATCACCATCATCATCTTGTTCATCATCTTCTTCTTCTTCTTCTTCTTATGCCCTGCTTCATGGCGTTGGCGATTATTGCCATCCGTACGAATCTGTCTTTGTCGCTGCAAGTATTGCTGGGACTTGTACGATGTGAGACAAAAGCACCACACGGTGGACTCCTTAAAGAACCTCTTCCAAGACGTCCCTCCTGATGCAATTTTCCAGTTTTTGCAAGAGATCAATAGATTTCACCTCGTATGATTTTACGTCTGTTTTTCTTAATTGCGTTTTAGACTTGCAAGTTAACGGTGAGTATGGCTTTTAACTGTTGTCTTTTATCTTAATTGGTTGTCGTTTTTTGACGTGGTGTTAGCCCTGATATGGCTCTAGTAGTCGGCTGGGCTATAAGCAGTATGAACTGAACTGAATTTCCGCACCTTTCTGTTTGGGGGTCAGCTGGAAATAAAAAGTTGGTGTCATTTGCATTATGGATGCGTTTACTGAGACTTGCTGAGAATTCTTCAGCAGCCGACAGTTTAAGCGTGTGCATCTATCAGACCTGGCTTAAGTCACGATACATTGGTCGTATTCCAACAGACACACACACACACACACACACACACACACACACACACACACACACACACACACGCACGCACGCACGCACGCACACATACATATGCACTCATACACACACACACACACACACTCTCTCTCTCTCTCTCTCATTCTTCAGTGCACACTTATAGCAAAATCACCATCATCCTGCAGGAAGCTGGAGGATATGATGAGGAAATCAAAGGGTTATTTTTTTTTTGCAGTTGTGGATAGGGTGTGGAAGTGAAAGGGTTAAGAGAAGGAAGGAGAATTTGGTTGGCAGAGCACAAAAAGCACCGTAAGTGAAAATGGGAAAAGTTAAATTGTCATCAGTAAAGAAACAGTATGAAAATAAGCACTTTTTAAAACCCCACTTTGCAAGCAGACTTTTTCACCAAAGAGGTAACAAAAAATAAGCACAAGAACATTTTACCTGAGTTTGCAAGCTATCAATAAACGAATTCGAGGAGTGTCAGGCAGAGTGAAATTAGCACAAAAAAGGTAAAAACAAGACTGTAAACCCGTTCTAACAATTTGCCGTAATTTTTACAGTTGTGTGCTTTCATTTCAAGATCATTGTAACCTTGAAGAAGTTTCAGTTGAAATACAACGTGAGGATGAAGTGAAGACTGTCACCTCAGTTAAAAGAAATCGAAAATGTCAGAAATTCACGGAAATTGCTCTTCAGAAACAAACTAATTTTCAACTCCCTCCCCTCCACACACACACACACACACACACACACACACGAGACTCGACACAACACAACCTTTTTCTTTTCTTTTCTTACTTTTTTGTTGATATGGCTCTACCCAATCGACTGGGCTTTAAACAGAAAAACAGTAACAACCACAAAGACAACATAGACGGACAGACACACAGACTCACCCCTCTCCCTGGTGGATACAAAACAATATCCTTTAGAATTAAGGGATATTCAAACAATACTTGTGTCTTGTCGGTGCCAGAGTTCTGCCAGTAGCACGAGTATATGTGCTTTTCGATCGTAAAATGATGGCAGGGCAGCGGGTCAAGTGTGCCGTTTCATTCGATGGCAGACATGATAGCTAGATTTATTCCGGGAGTATATAGGGAGGGGGTGGGGCATTCCGGGGATGTATGGGGTGGTAAGTTGCAGTTCCTGCTTGAACAGACATATTTGTCCCCCTTCTTTTAGTTCCCCACACAACTCATGTTAGTTATCAACACACTTCCCAGTACGCATTTTGTGCCCCTTCCCGGACGGGACCACCACCTTGCCGTGGTCGGGGTAGGCTTGAGGTCACAACGATCCCTTGAGCTATGCCGAGGGGGGGGGGGGGGGGCTACTTGTTAGAAAGCTTTGGTTTATCACTAATGACAGTCCTGATGACCAAGGCAGTTACGTGGACTGGACTTGATAGTATAATAAATTAATGCCCCTGGTAGGGTTACCCATGTCGGACAGATCAAGGGGGAGGGATGAGATCAAGCGTGGTTCCATCCTCATTTCCATTTTCGTCATCTCCATCTTCATATTTACGAGTGGCTGTCGTATGCAACCCGTAATCCCGAGCTCGAATGACTTAGTCATGGGGTGGGTGGCTGTACGTTATTCAGTCGTGAAAGAATCTGGATTTATGCGGGACAGTTCCAGACGAACGGACGCCAAGAGATTGGCCATCCATTGTCCCTTTCCCAACACTGCAGCTCTCCTGGGGTGACCGAGACATTTCTGCCATCGTTGAGCCTACGCTCATGTCAAAACCCCACAAAACAAAAAGAAGCAACTACGATGTAGATTCGGATTCCGATGCTGAAGTTCGGCAGGACACCTGATATGATTTTACGGCTGTTTTTCTTTACTTGCAGTTTAGACTTGCAAGGTTAACTAGTCCATACTCACGGAATACCACTCCATACATCCCGGAATACTACTCCTTACTCCTGGAATACCACCCCATACTCCCGGAACACCACACCAAACTCCCAGAATATTACTCAATACTCCTGGAAAACCACGCCATACTCCCGGAGTACCACTCCATACTCCTGGAATACCACCCCATACTCCCGGAATACCACACCAAACTCCCGGAATACTACTCGACACCTCCAGAATAGCACGCCATACTCCTGGAGTACCATCCCATACTCCCGGAGCACCACCCCATACTCCCGGAATACCACACCAAACTCCCGGAATACTAATCCATACCTCCAGAATAGCGGGCCATACTCCTGGAATACCACTCCATACTCCCAGAATACCACACCAAACACCCGGAATTCTACTCCATATCTCCAGAATAGCACGACATACTCCCGGAATACCACTCCATCCTTACTCCTGCAATACTATTCCATACTCCCTGAATCAGTCTCGCCATCATGTCTGTCACTGGATAGAATAGCACACTGACCCGCTGCCCTGCCATCATTTTATGATGGGAAAGCGTATTTACTCTACTGGTGACAGAAATCTGGCACGGATAATATCCCTTAATTCTAAAAGATATTGTTCCGTATCGACCGGAGGGAGGGGTACGTCTGCGTTTCTATCATGCCTGTTTAGTCTCGTCTGCTGCTCTTGTGGTGTGAGAGTTGACAGGTGTTGTTCCAACGATCTCTTACACCTCTTTGTGTCTAACTACGTCTCATTTGGTCATGCCTTCTGCTCTTCTGAGACTCTCACTTCACAGGTTGTGATCTTTCTTAAGTGTTTTAGTATCCATGTGTGGCACTGGTAAATCAGTGTGAGCAGCAGCAACAACAACAAAAACAACAACAACAACAACGGCACAAAAAATTCCAATTCATATTGCTTATAGCCCAGCCGACTACTAGAGCCATATCAGGGCTTACACCACATCAAAAACGACAACCCGGTTAAAATGAAAGACAGTTAAAAACCATACTCGCTGTTAACATTATAAGTCTAAAATACAATTAAGGAAAACCACACTCAGACGTAAAATCTTATCAGGTGAAACCTATTGATCTCTTGTAAAGACTGGAAAATTGCATCAGGAGGAACGTCTCGGAAGAGGTTCTTTAAGGAGTCCGCCGTGTACTGCTTATGTCTCACAGTGAAGAGAGTCGGTATTCAACAGTACAGAGACTGGTGAAAGCAGACCCCATGGCCACAGAACCCCTTTCGGTGCAATGTCTGCGGAATAACATGTGCCTCAAAGACTGGTCTTCTCTTCCACATGATGACTCCTATCAGGTACTGAAGGCCTACTCCGTCAGACTGACGGGAGAAGCTAAGTGTACCATCATCATCAAATGCCCTGCCACATGGCATTGGCGATCATGGCCCTCCAGTATACATCTATCCCTTGTTGCCGCAAGCACATCTTCCACCCTCTCTGTCCTCAGCCACCCTGCAAGTCCGTCCAATATTTTTTCCCTGGGTCTACCTGGTGCCCTCTTTCCCTCCAGCTTTCCTGTTGTGACCAGGTGCTCTTATTCTCCTTTCCACATAAAATGGCCTATAAATGTTGCCTGTCTTTTCCTAATCTTCTTATCAATGATCTTCTTGTGTCTGCCTCCAACAAGACTGTCTCGTTTGTTTTCTTTGCTGTTCATGGAACTCTCAACATTCTTGTCAGAAACATCTCGGCTGCCTCGAGCTTGTTCTGGCTTTGCTTGTTGACTGTCCACGCCTCACACTAAGTATACCACCACCACAATAACCACCACCATCATCATCACAACAACAAAACAGCAACAGCAAAAACAACAGCAACACCAACACCACCAACAGCAGCAGCAACAACAACAGCAGCAACAACAACAAAAACAACAAACACATCAACAACACCAACAACATCGAAAACAACGGCAGCAGCAGCAGCAACAACAACAGCAAAAACGGCAACGGGCAGCAGCAGCACAAAAAACACCAGCAGCAGCAGCAACAACAACAACAACAACCAAACAAGAGCCGCAGTAAAACTACTTTACAGGCTTGTTTATCGACTATTGCACTGCATGTTTTGTTCTGCTTTTTTTTTTCAGCGGGAAAAACTGTCTGTGGTTCTTGTGTTCGGTTATCTCATCCTGACGTGCATATCCTGATTGATTTTCATAAGGCAAGGTAAATAATATTTGTTTTCATTTCACACGGAAGTCCTCGTTTTTCTATCATTATTTCCTGTCCTTCCCTCCCCTGATCTGTATGACTGTCCGTCTATCTGTGCATGTATGTATATATGTATTTATGTATGCATGTATGTCTATCGCAGTCTCTTTGTCTCTGTCTGTCTGTCTGTCTTCTTCTCTCTCTCTCTCTCTCTCTCTCTCTCTCTCTCTCTCTCTCTCTCTGTTATCTCGGGCTCTTCGTGTATCTCTGTGTGTATCATTCTCTATCTCTGTCACTTATCTGTTTGTTTCTGTCTGTCCGTCTGTCTGTCTCTTTCTGTCTGTCCGTCTCTCTCTCTCTCTCTCTCTCTCTCTCTCTCTCTCTCTCTCTTCTTTCTCTCTCTTCTCTCTCTGTTGCTTGCTTTTGAAGTGTTTTTCATGCTGTTTGCTGTCGATGTTACATTGTTCTTGCGTAGAATGCGTTGAGTTACAAAATTAGTTATAAAATATTCAGCACGAAGCATGTGGTCTGTGTGTTAACTTAAAAAAAAAAAGACTCATTAAATCTTTTGTTTGTCGTTATTGGCAGACAGAAGACAGACAGACAGACAGAAATGAATGGCGACTGACTGAGGTACATCTGCATCGAGGAATTTGTGGACAAACAGTATACTATCTGAAGCAGTAACAGGAAGTATGAATGTCCAAGATGAACTGAGGGCTTTATGTTTGGGGTGAGGATACGTCTCATCGTAATCTCCGGTGATTCGATACTTTGGGAATTGTCTCTGCATTGCTGAAGTAGGGTGATTGTTCTCGAGAGAGAGAGAGAGAGAGAGGGAGAGCACCGTTTTTAAGCTTTCAGGAAAAGCAAACATTCTGTGTTGTGATTAATCACGGGAAAAATCACAAATCAGAGTGTTTGTCTCACTTTCCGTTGTGGTGTACATTGGTAATAGCTGTGATTATTTGCGCGTCAAATAAAGCATTATTGATTTCATTGTGAGTATGTGCAGTTGACACGTGCTGAAGATGGAGGGAGAGAAGAAAAAGGAGGGTGAGAGAGGGAGGGAGGGAGAGAGAGAAAAGGACAAGAGAGAGAGAGAGAAGATGAGAGAGTGAGAGAGAGAGGGGCGTGGAGATGAGAAAGAGAAGACTTCCAGAAGAGACAGAGGGAGGGGGGAGAGAGAGAAGACAGAAGAGACAGAAGAGTCAGAGAAGAGAAGAGAGAGAGAGAGAGGGGGGGGGGGGAGTCTAATCATTATTGGGGTGGATAATGCGAGCAGAACACATCGTGAATGTTGATGAGATGTGATGACCCTTGTCTAATAATAAGTTGTAGGTCCGCAACGATGTTAATAATGTACGTAGCCGTTTTCGGGGGAATGATTGAGAGGGTCTGAGTGGGTGGGACGGGGTTGTAGAGAAATGAATGAATATGCAATGATATATTTCCTCCGAGTCTGGTCGCTATATAGTTAGTAGATAAGAGCCATTAATTGGCTCGAACCTATAGATATTGCTGGCCTGTATGGCTGTTATGCAGAGGTATGATGTCGTTGTGTATATTTCATATTTTTGATCACTTGGCATCTTATTTGGTGTGGTGTGGTGTATGTGAAATAATTTGTGACTTGTTTCATCTACAAACACGTCATCACCACCACCACCACCACTACCACCACCACCACCACCACCACCATATCATCACCATCATCATCATCTCTCTCTCTTTCTTTCTCTCTCTCTCTTTCTCTCTTTGTCTCTCTGTGTCTTGCCATCTCTCTGTCTCTATCTCTTTGTCTCTCTGTCTTGCTGTCATTGTCTCTCTGAATCTGTCGTCTGTCTGTCTGTCTCTCTCTGTGTGTCTCTCTCTCTCTGTCTCTCTCACTCTCTCTCTGTATGTGTGTGTGTGTGTGTGTGTGTGTGTGTGTGTGTGTGTGTGTGTGTGTGTGTGTGTGTGTTGTTTATCTCTTGTCTCTCTATCTCTGTCTCTTTGTCTGTCTCTGTCTTGCTGTCACTGTCTCTCTATCTCTCTGTCTCTCTCTATCTCTCTGTCTCTCTATTCCCCTCCCCCTCTCCTCAACCTCAGCGAACTGTATATATCAGAATGACAGAAGCGACACACAATTCATGCAGATTTATTTGCCGCAGATATACCCATGTCAGCAATCTTTGGTCTTTCAGTCAAGCCTCACACTTCGTCGTAGGAACCAGAATTATCATCACAGATATCTTCTTGTTTTCTCATTCAACGTCTTAATACACAACGCTATACGAATCGTGCAAGTTTGCCTCAGAAGAACTGGTTGTGGGGCTTGCTGATGTCTCTGATAAATTTGGTTTCAACCCATCACCACAATCCAGTCTGAGTGCCAAAAGATTTGCTTCTAATTTTCTGTTTACAGCACGCTACTGTGGATCATTTACTCTGAGTGTGTGTGTGTGTGTGTGTGTGCGCGCGCGTGCGTGCGTGCGTGTCTGTGTGTGTGGGCGTGCACACGCGCTTGACAAAAGCCAGTCAGCCAGAATGTTTAATCATACTTTTTTTGGTATATGTATAGGTTTCTCGTTGTGTTAACCTTTGGTTTTTGTTTGTTTGATTTGTTTTGGATTTTTCGCTGATTTCTCTATTCGCTTGAACGCTGGCGGTCACATTGATTCAGACCCTGAAGAACATTTATTCCGACACAGCATTTTACTGCATACGTGAGTAACAAGTCGTTGTCTAGAGTGCATCCTCCTCCATTCCTGTCAGAGGCAAAGGCCACTGTTTATCTGAGTGTGGAGACAGGCGCTAATTTTTCATTTCATCTCCTACACCTTTGTTTCTTCATGCTGAGTGTTTCCACTTCGACTTTCTGTCATGGCCAATGTAATGGATGGTTGTAACTGTTGTGGTGTGTTACTTGGTGACCTGCTGCTTTAGCAGCTGGAGCTGGGAAGAAGATTACAGGAAAGAGAAAGATAGAGACAGAGAGAGAAGGGGGGGTGAAAGAGAGAGAGTGAGAGAGAGAGAGAAGGGGAGGGAGGAGAGAGAGAGAGAGAGAGAGAGAGACGCACGCGCGCGCACACGCACACATACACACGTAACAGAAAAGGACAGACAGACATATACGCTAACATATGATTCTGTCTGCTGGGAGTCTGTTTTCAATTACATATTTATAAAAACATTTGAGTCATCTGTTTGCTGCGTACGTGAGTAGCAAGTCTTGTCTGGAGTGCATCATCCTCCATTCCTGTCAGAGGCACAGACCACTGTTTATCTCAGTGTGGAGACAGGCGCTAGTTTTTCATCTCATCTCCTACACCTTTGTTTCTTCAGGCTGAATGTTACCACTTCGATTTTCTGTCATGGACAGTGTAGTCGATGGTTTTAGCTGTTGTTGTGTGTTGTTTGATGGCCTGCTTATTTTAGACTGGTGTGAATTTTTGGTGTGTGTGTGTGTGTGTGTGTGTGTGTGTGTGTGTGTGTGTGTGTGTGTGTGTGTGTGTGTTGTGTTGTGTGTGTGTGTGTGTGTGTGTGTGTGTGCCTGTCTGTCTGTCTGTCTGTATGTATGTATATGTATGTGTGTATGTATGTGCTGTGTATTTTTGTATCAGTTGTGAATTAGAGTGTGTGAGGAATGGGAGGAGGAAGATGCGTGCAAGAATGCGTGTGTCTGTACAATAACAATGTTAATCTGACAACAAATGAGACCCATTCTCACAAACTGGCATGCAAGCGAATTGGGATTAAACCACATAATCGTGGTGAAGCCCCAAGTGGGTGAAACTGAGAACTTTATCGCAATTTCTTTGGCTTCTTTAAAGAAAAGTTTCACAGTGAAATTCACCATAAAAAAGTAGTAATACCAAGTACTAATGGTTATGCCTCTCATTGATGCTTTGCTAAAATCACCTACAATTTCAAGATTTTACACCGTCCCACAAGTCAACCCCTGAAAGAACTGCAACATCCCGAACATCCTTTTGACAAAAATCTTGAGATGTAAGCCTTGATGCGTTATGCACAGAATTTAAATAACCTAACCAGAATTCAAAAGAGAGCATTCCTTGTTGCTGCTAAGGAGAACTTGATGGTGAAAATCCTAAAACTAACTCAACTGTATTCTCAGAAGAAGTATTATGCACGTGTGATGTTTCAACTGGCCACAACTCCTACACTTTTGCCCAAGAGGCTTCACTATGTATCATGTGAAAGGAAATGTCATGCTCTTTCCAATATTGCCACTACCTAGATACCTAAAAATTCACTTATGTGCCCTTTCTGGAAATTAATCTCTCTCTCTCTCTCTCTCTCTGTTTCTCTCTCTCTCACCCACACACACCACCCACCCACACCACCCACCCACCACACACACACACACACACACACACACACACACACACACACACACACACACACACACACACACACAAACACACACACACACATGCATGCGCGCACGCACACACACACACACACACACACTTCCCTAGTCCATGATATTACACACTTCCTCAGCCCATAACGTAACACCATTATGAATGTTTTAGTTTCCAAAGATCCCTCTATGGGGATGCCAGGAGCTCTTTCAGTATAAATAGTATCCACACCTTCTGGAAATTCTGTGCCAGAAATGTCCTCTTTTCTGTCTCTTGCTCTTTGTGTTCCTGTCTTATTCTTTTGCTTTCTGTCATTTCTTCCTATTATTTCCTGCCTTGCTGGTCCATTCACCTGTATGTGTTCGATAAAGTCTTTCATACATTGTTTTAGGATTGATAATTGGGTACATGTTTTAATTGCTTCTTTGACGCTGGGGAGGTGAGATATGCGGAAGCAATTTTTGGAAATGTAGGCCTGTTTTTATATATATATATATATGTTTTATTGTCCTTATTTATGTTTAAATTTATATTCAGGTTTGTCTTTTTAAATCCCCATGTGCAATAAATTGGACAGAGTGGTCAGCGCCAAGGGATGTCCTTAGATTATGTGCGCGATTGCATTGATATGTGTACTTAAATGTTCTTTTCTTTTTCCTGTTGAAGTATTGTATATGTTTTGAATGGTTGAAGCCCTGATATGGCTCTGTGCAGTCGGCTGGGCTTTAAACAATAATAACAACAGTTAGTTTTCAAAGATGGAGTCTCCATATTCGCCATGAATTCCACACACACTCGCACCACAGGTGCCATATGATGCATAAGATCGAAAATTTGAAATGCAACTTAATGTATACTGTTATTAGTCCATAAATCAAATATTGATTTTAAAAAGTTTTGAATATCTGGTCGTAGACAATTCAGATACACTTGTAGATCTATTGTTTCATTTCAGCTGGTGTGACTATAAATAAACCCATTACATATGTTCACAATGAAGCATTTATGTATTTATTAGAATTGATCTGTGACCCAAAGTTGCCAAAAAGGTCTCCATTATAAAACTGAAATGTTCATTCGGAGTTGCACCAAAATACACTTCAGAAAAATCTATTCTTTGAATAAATTCTAAAATAATTGTTACGGAAATGCACTGAAGTTTTCTTTGGAAAAAAAAGCTGTTCCTTGAATAAAGATTACAATATATCATCAGGAAGTGGTACTGCACTAAAGCACGTTTTTGGATAAAGCTGTTCTTTAAATAAAGATTGAAATAATCATTACGCAAGCGCACTATGAGGAAAAGTTGTACTTAAAGAAAGACTAAAGTAGTTGTAATGGAAATGCATCAAGACACATTTTGGGGAAAATCTATCCCTTGAATAAAGACTGGAATAATAATTACGAAACTACAACAAAGTACATACTAATGTTATTCATTGAATCATGCGGAATGTCTTACAACACAAGCGTCTCCCTCTTGTCTGATCAGTAGAAACCTAATCTGATTTGGAATACGTTTTATTAAATGACAAGGAATCTCAGCATGTAATGTTCCATTCAGTCTCTATGTATCAAAACAGAACCAGAGAGAGAGAGAGAGAGAGAGAGAGGCTCAGCACATACACATACACACACACACACACACACACACACACACACACACACACACACACACACACACACACACACACACACACACACACACACACACAGCGACCCTCTCCCAGATCGAAAGAGCCTTTGATGTCCATCCCTATTTTGCGTTATGTCTGCCATGTTATGCATCCTAATGCCATTCCTTGTCTGCTCCTTGCTTTCTGCCTTCTCCCCTCACTTTTACCACTTTTCTTTTCTCCATTGTCCTTTCTTACCCTGTCCTTGAATGTCCTTCAGACTAACAGCAAGATACATCAGCCAAGTGTTTCAACATGTTCGTTTTCTTTTCTTATGAAATCTGTTGAATTTTTTTTTCAACTCGTGAAGGAGTTAGGAATGTTGAAAACCTTAATATAAAGGTCAGATTGATCTGTATGTCATGTGAATACCCTGTGTTCTAGTTGTTTTTAATGCATGTTCTTTTGTTTAAAGTCATTTCTAGCCAGTAGCTGGGTGGTTTATCAGTTTATTGATTATTTCTAGTTGTCTTACTTTATTTTCACGGGTGAACTTTGCAATAACATAAACGGAATACTGACCAAACGCTGTTGTATTGAGTCGTTGTCCTTACAGTTTAAAAAAGACAGACAAATGGAGTAAACTTTATTGTGTCCTGGTAAGAAATTATATACTGGTGACCATTCAAACATAATGAAATAGAATCAATTTGTTTATCAGTCAATCAATCAAATTGATTGATTGAGGCAAGTCAAGTAAATGTTATTATCTCCCAGTAAAAAATGATGTAGTGGTGGCCCTCTAGCAATACTGGAAGAAAATCATTCAGTGTATCAGTCAGTCGATCAATCCGTCAAATTCAAGTGCAGGATGGACTAACAACCCAATGTAGGGAATGAGTCATCCCAAGCAAAAGACTAAAATATGACGACACTGCAAGCGGAGAATTTATCAACACAAGAATGGAGATTGACTTACATTGGAATTTCAGAAAAGTGTATATTCATGTGGTACATTGATTCATAGTGCATTTTACAATCTCTAAGTTCCACCTGGAAAGGTGTATTCATGTGGCACATTGATTCATACTGCATGTCACAGCCTCCAAGTTCCGTCTGGAAAAGTGTGTATTCATGTGGTACATTGATTCATACTGCATGTTAAAGCATCGAAGTTCCCTTTGGAAAGGCGTGTATTCATGTGGTACATTGATTCACACTGCATGTTACACCTCTAAGTTTCGTCTGGAAAAGTGTGTATTCATGTGGTACATTGTTTCATAATGCATGTTACAACCTTTAAGTTCCATCTGGGAAGGTGTGTGTTCATGTGGTACATTGATTCATAGTGCATTGTGACAACCTCTAAGTTCCATCAGGAAAGTGTGTATTCATGTGGTACATTGATTTATAGTGCATGTTACAGCCTCTAAATTCCATCTGGAGAAGTGTGTATTTATGTGGCACATTGATTCATAGTGCATTTTACAACCTCTAAGTTCCGTCTGGAAAGGTGTGTATTCATGTGGCACATTGATTCATACTGCGTGTTACAGCCTCCAAGTTCCATCAGGAAAAGTGTGTATTCATGTGGTACATTGATTCATAGTGCATGTTACAGCCTCTAAGTTCTATCTGGAAAAGTGTGTATTCATGTGGTACATTGATTCACACTGCATGTTATGGTACATTGATCATACTGCATTTTACAGCCTCTAAGTTCCCTCTGGAAAAGTGTGTATTCATGTGGTGCATTGATTCATAGTGCATGTGACAATCTCTTAAGTTCCATCTATTTTCCGTTTTCTTCCCAATAGGTAAAATAACCAACTTATTCTGGCACATTGATTCATAGTGCATGTGACAATCTATAACTAGTCTTAAGTTCCATGTCTTTTCCTCTTGTCTTCCCGGTAAGTAAAATAACCAACTTCTTCCTTTATTTTGAACCTTTCATTACACGACAAGGATTCGCCACATGCGATGTTCAACTTTTCCTCTCCCTATCAAGTCAGAACAAACGGAAGGCCACTGCTCCTCACTTTGTAGGAAAGAGCTTTTGATATTCATCTTTTACATTGCACCAGCCAGTTCAGACGCCTAGAGGCAACTTCCTCTTCTGTCAACGACATGTCCTTCCCCCTCACTTCACCCTCCACTCTTTTCTTATCTCGTCTGTTCTTTTTGACCCTGGTTCTCAGAGCTCTTCACACCGAAATAAGGGGAAATGTGCTGACGGAGGGACAGATCTGACGCCGTTCTCCTGCCCCGCTCCCTCCCCATCCCCATCCCCTTTCAAGTGAAAAGTACGGTGAATTTTGAAACCTACAGACAGCAGATAGTTTAGAAAAGTGAACTGCACATATAGATCTACACAGTCTAGAAAAGGGACTTGTACATATACATTGTCAAGAAAAATGAATTGTACATATAGCCTAGAAAAGTGAATTTCACGTATAGATAGTCTAGAAAAGAGAATTGTACTTATAGATAGTTTAGAAAAGGGAATTGCACATACAGGTAGTCTAAATAAAGGAATTGCACATATATATAGTCTAGACAATGGAATTGCACGTATATATATATAGTCTAGACAAGGGAATTGTACGTACAGATAGTCTAGAAAAGGGAGCTGCACATACAGATAGTCTAGAAAAGGGAATTGGTCGTACAACTAGTCTAGTAAAGGAAATTGCACTTATAAATTGTCTAGAAAAGGAAATTGTACTTATACATAATCTGGAAAAGGGAATTGCACATATACGTAGTCTGGAAAATGGAATTGTACTTGTAGATACTTTGGAAAAGATAATTGCACATATAAACAGTGTAGAAAAGGAAATTACACATATAGATAGTCTAGAAAAGGGAATTGCAGATATGGATAGTCTAGAAAGGGAAACTTCACATATAGATAGTCTAGAAAAGGAGATATTGCACAAATCGTCTAGAAAAGGGAATTGTGTATATAGATGGTATAATTAGGGAATTGCGTATATAGCTGGTCTAGAAAAGGGAATTGCGCTTAGTCTAGAAAAGGGATAGCACATGTATAGTCTTTAAAAAGGGAATTGCACATAGTAGCTGCTTCAATGTGTTACTCGTTTACGACATTGGCACACTAAACCTGATACTACAAGAACCAGGAAATCTGAATGCCTGCATCCTTGTGAGACTTTGAGGTACTTCTGAAGTGCTCCATGGTCTTTTGCTGACGTCTGATGCTGTTGGCCGCTGTCTGACCTGCTGGACCTTTAATGTGTGGAGATGAGTTAAGAACGCTGAAGGAAGAGAATGAATTTAACTAAGTATCGAGGGAATTTTAGTAGCAGACGAAAACGGTCGTAAAAAGAGCAAAAATGTCTTAGACCAACCTTGGTCTTTTGGCACCGTGTCTGCTGCTTTCTACAGTTCGTTGGTTGTGCTAGATTTGGGCTGGGTGGAGATGAAAGAGAAAGAGTGATCGAGAGAAATACATGAATACATTTGCTTTCAATCCCAGAAAATTGTGTTTTCACCGTACTGATTACTTTATTTTACAGTTCTTAGTGTGTGTTCGTTCCGAAGCGTCGTTGATTGTTGTCGTGAAATGGTCGTTATGTGTGTGGCCAGCAGACAGATTGAGTTTTCCTTACTGGATAAATATACATTATCGTGTTGTGTCGCATCGCTTCATATTGTATTGTATTGCGTTGTATTACATCTCTCGTCGTTTTCGTTTCCTATCAGTGCCGAGCGGCATGTACGTTTGGATGTGTGTGTGATTATAAATTCAGTACATTGTGACTAGTACGGTGTATGTGCCTTTTGTTTTCCTTTTGAGGTACACCATTTTGACAGGTAATCCTCGATGTCCTAAGGCTTTTGTTTCGTCTGTGGTGTTTCAGATCAGACAGTTAATTCAGCTTTCCCTTGGGGATGCCGGGGGCTCTTTCAGTATAAATAGTATCCACCGTCTTGAAATTCTGTGCTAGAAATTTCCTCTTTCCTCTTTCCTGTCACTGTCTTTGTTCTGTTTGTTCCTTTGCTTTCTGTCATTTCTTATCATTTTCTGTCTTGCTGGTCCATCACATGTATGTGTTCGATCAATCTTAGTTTTTTCTCTTATGATTGATAATTGGTGCATGTATTATTGGCATTTTGGCTCTAGGGAATGTGATGTGCAGGAGCAATTTTAGATTCTTTAGGCCCGTTTTTAGATATGTTTTAGTGTCCTTAGTTATGTTTAATTTGTATCAGGTATGTTTTTTAAATCCACTGTGTGATAAATTGGACGTAGATTATGTGTGCGAATGCATTGATAAGTGTACTTATTTTCTAACTTTCCCTCTTGAAGTACTGTTGTGTTTTGAATGTTATACTTATAGCTCCGATATGGCTCTTCGGTAGAGTAAAGATTTTTTTTTGTTAGCTTGTCTTTGTGTTCTGTTGTTTTAGCTGTCGCATGGAGGCAACGTTAGTTCCTTTCCATTGGGACTGAGAATACATACCTGCGTTTACTCGTTTATTACTACATTATCCAGCAATGGGGTCAAGTGCAACTAGCATTCTTTGACTTGTGTGTTGCGCTGCACAAATTTATCATAATCATTGTTATGTTATCATTATTACATCATCAGTGTGTCGTCGTCATCATCATCATCATCATCATATATCTCATCTCACTGTTATTATGATTGTTGTTGTTACCAATCAAAGTGACAGTAATAGTAGTCGTTGTGGTAATAGTATCATCATCGTCGTCATTATTATTATCATCATTATCATTATCTATCATCATCATCGTTGTTATTATTATAGTTATTATTATTATTATCATCATTATAATAATAATACCAATATTATTATTATTATGTAAAAGGTGGGTGGTTTTAACTGCACTCGACAACTGCAGTGTCCGTCCAAGTGGTGCGAATAACCGACATTGTAATCTAAATCTGGTTAAAATTATCACGAGGTTAGTTCCTCATTTCGTCAGGCTAGCTGTTATACAGGAAGACTCCTTGTTGCCTTCAACCCCACCCCACCCCCCTTACGTGCGCGAGTTTTCTATGTAAACAGGTCTGAGATGTCAGTGTGGTTATCAGCTGTGTTGGATGTAAGAACTGCTGTCTGTATGGAGGGAAGGAATTAATGTTTTGCTTTTTGAAAGAATAACAGAGGTGTTAGGAATAGCTAGCTTCTTCTGTTGCCCCTGTGTGTTCATGAAAGCTTGGCCATTTTCTTTTTCTTTCTTTCTTAATCTTCTTTCTTTCTTTCTTTGCTTGCTTGTTTTATTTTCTTTCTTTTTTGTCTTCCTTTTTGCTTTCCTTACTTTCTGTCTGTCTTTTTTTTTTAAGAGCTTGGAAGCGTACTGAGCGACCTTTTTTGTGTCGACTCTTTCTACCATTAGTCAAAGCAATACGTTTGAAATTTGTTCAGGCTGGTTTCATCACACTAGGGCCATTCCGTATGCGCTCCACTCAAGCCTGTTAGTAAACGGCAAATTCATTAACCGTGCAGGGGGAAAAAAAACCTATACACTTTCAAGGTCTTAAAATGGGGGGGGGGGGGGGGGGGGCGGAGACAGTAGAATCGATGAGACACTGAAGCTGACGCCACCAGGATATCGGGAGCGAGGTGGGAGAGGGCCGCGGGGGTCGGGGAACGAGGCAGCGGGACCAACGAAACACTCAAGTGACTCCACCACTATGCTCGGAGTATCAAGATGGACAGCAAAACAGACTGGGCTGGAACTGAACTCAAAGACATCGGGATCTTGAGTTCACTGTTCTATCAACAATGCCAGCCGCCTTGCTGTAATTGCCGTGCCTCCCTCCCCCCCTACCCGTCCTACACCCCCCCCCCCCTCACCACTTCAGGGTCGAAACCACGAGCCCTGGGTGTTGTTGCCAAGGCACTCTGAACAGCTGAGCAAACTGGGCCACGAAAACAACAAGAACTGTTACTGTTGCTACTGTTATTTTTGTTTAAAAAGCCCACTGGACTTCGTAGAAGGTTATAACCGTTTCAAAACGGACACAATACTTCAACAGGCAAAAAAGGAAAAGAAAATTAAGTACACAGATCAATGCATTCGCGCACATAATCTAAGGAGATGCCCCTAGCGTTGACCACTCCATCCAATTTATCACACAGGGGATTTAAAACATACCTGAATACAAATTTAAACTTAAGGACGCTAAAACGTACATAAAAATGGGCCTAATTATCTAAAATTGCTTCCGCATATCTCATTTCCCTGGAGCAAAATTGCACCTTATAATTACCTAATCATCAGACCTTAGAGAAAGTACGAAGGACTTTATCGAACACATACAGGTGAATGGACTAGCAAGGCAGAGAATGGTAGGAAGAAATGACAGAAAGCAAAGGAACACGGCAGAAACAAAGACACTGATAGAAAAGAGGAAAATTCTAGCACAGCAATATCAATAACAGTTGTGGCGTGGCTGAGGGACGAACTTAAACGCTCAGGGTTGTCAACATGGTGCTCTGGACAACTGAGCTAACAGGACCACGAAACACACAACACACACGTACACACACATACGTACACACACATACGTACACACACACACCACCACCACACCACCACCACCACCACCACCACCACCACCCCACACACACCCACGCACGCACGACGCGCGCGCGCGCGCGCGCACACACACACAACACACACACACACACACACACACACACACACCAACACACACACACAACACACACACACACACACACACACACACACACACACACACATGCAGCCTGTCCTGAGTATCGAACCTAGAACTCTGATTTACAACATACCACTCTAACCGAGTTCACGGGTCACTCAAAAAGCAAGCAAGCAAACAAAGAAACAAACAAACAAACAAACTAAACAAAACGAAAACCAACGACTTCTCAAAATAACAAACCAACAGACAGGAACCACAAGCAAAAAAAACAACAAAACAAAACAAAAACAAAAAGCACGAAAAAAGAATAACAACGCGTATTTAATACAACCAGACAAGACAGGCGCAAATTTTCGGCCAACTGGCCTTTCTCAAGCGTAAGATCACAAACAAACAAACAACACCAGATACAAAAATTAGGAGAAAAAGACTGAAACTTCCCTGCTGCTCTGTCCAGCGTGAGAACAGGAATCAACAGACAGTTAAAATAGACAGTCACACTCGAGTTACAGGCAAAGTAGATACGTGATGACAGGATTATCACAGCTATGGTTCGACACTTTGGCTGGACAGGACTGGAGAGGGGGGGGGGGGGGGAGAGAGGGGAAGGAGGCAAAGTGGAGATGGGCCCCTCGCGTGCGTGCTAAGAGCCATCCCACAAACTCTCAGATCAACAACCTGGCGGTAAATGCCCTTAGCTGCTCCATCTTGATGATGGCCTCTCCGCGGCCAAAGTTCTCGGAGATCGATAACGCGTCCTGACCTGAAGGCCGGACAGTGAGTGGACCTCTTGTTTGGTATGCTCTCCCATTAATTTATCCCGCCGAGCTGATAGGTTATTTGCTGCTTATATGATTTGTGTGTGTGTGTGTGTGTGTGTGTGTGTGTGTGTTTATTTTGTGTAGGTAATAGGTTGTTTGCAGCTAGTATATGATGTGTGTGAGGTGTGAGTGTGTGTGTGCGTGTGGTGTATGTGTATGTGTGAGTGCGTGTGTGTGTGTCTGGTGTATATGAGTGTGTGGGTGGGTTTGCTTTTTTTTTTTGGGGGGGGGGGGCAATAGGTTGTTTGCAGCTAATAGCGTGTTGGCCTATACCATCCCACACCGTTCATCCCTCTCGCTTCTCCCTCTGCCCTCTCCAACTCCCGTCTCTCTCTGCGTCTGAGTTTGCTGATGTATAATTGTGATGATCATCCATTAGAAAGCTGGGTCATCCCCCAGAAACAGTGAAGCAGTCTAGGAGAAAAAAAGGAAGGGAAATAGAAAGTATTGATTCATTGATGATGAATTAAAAGAAACGCTGAACATATCATCAGATGTCAGCAGGATTTATATCTGATAATTTCTGTCTTTCAAGGACTGTGGTCGTATTGTCGTACTCGAAACTGTTGAAATTTCCCTGAACTGCGTTGTGTGCTGTGATTAGTGTGGATGAAAAAACACGAAAAAAGAATAAAAACTCGTATTTAATACAAGACAAGACGAGCGCAAATTTTCGGCCAACTGGCCTTTGTCAAGCGTAAGATCACAAACAAACACCAGATACAAAAATTAGGAGAGAAAGACATTCCTTTTCTCACGCTGGACAGAGCAGTAGGGAAGTTTCAGTGGTTTTCTCCTGATTTTTGTATCCGGTATTTGTTTGTGATCTTACGCTTGATAAAGGCCAGTTGGCCGAAAATTTGTGCCCGTCTTGTCTTGTATCAAATACGCATTCTGATTCTTTTTCATTGTTTTTTTTTCCTGATTCCTGATTGCTTTAACGCGGGCAGTCACACTTGTTTTGGATTTAGTGTGGATGAGTTGGCTATTTCATGTATCATAGACAAACTGACATGATGATCCCTTTATGTATTTTGGCATTGTTTTATTTCTTTCTTTGTTGTTGTTTTTTGCTTTCGTATTCTGTGTTTTTTGTATTTTGTTTTAGTGTGTCTTTTGTCTTTCTTTTATGGATTGAAATCATTATTGACTTTTCTTTTACTCTCCTCCGCTCAGTGCATATAAAATTCGTTCCTTCTTTCGTTTCTTCCTTCATTCCTTCCTTCTGTCTCTGTTGTTCTTCCTCCCTCCGTCTGTCTGTGTCAGACGAGTATTTACACCCTTTCGTTTTGACTTCTTAGACATTGTTTTTCATTTTCTGTCCCTCAAACTGTCTGTCTGTCTGTCCGTCTGTGTCTCTCTGTCTTGTATGTTTGTCTGTTCTAAATCTGTTCTATTTATTTATCCTTCTCTCTATCCTTCTGTCATTCTATGTATGTATGTATATGTATGTATGTATGTATGTATGATTTTGTATGTGTGTGTGTATGTATATATATGTCTGTCTGTGTGTCCATCTGTATGTATGTATGTATGTATGTATGTATGTATGTATGTATGTATGTATGTATGTATGTGTATAGTATATTAGTGTGTATGTTTTAGAATTGTCAATTCAATATGGTTGTGTAAATTATATTTGTAAAACCGGAAATACCCGTTTGGTGTCAAACCTAATGGTATTTTATTCGAAGGAGAGGTCATCTCTTTCTTTCCAGCTGAAAATATTCAATAGTTCCTCCCGCCAACAGAAACTATCATGACGCGTTGTCAAGCACAACGCAGTGACCAAACAAGGGAGGTCATTGTAGAGTCCTTTATCACCAGGTTGCTAGAGTAGCGGGACCTGGGAAATTCTGGAAATAGTATCAATTCGACAGGGGCGCTGCTGCATACAGTTTGTCCTGTTGAGATACAAGTAACAAGAGAGAAAGGAAAGCAGAAAGCCGAGACAATGGTATATACACTACGCACAAAAAGTTAAGGATCACTTGCACAAAAATTCATAACTTTCAAAATAAGAAAGCCAATGCGTTGAAGTTTGGCAAACATTTAATTCCATGCTTTAGCGATAACGATACACAATTGCCTTCAATTTCGAGCAATCGTTTGGTGTGTACATTTGATCAAAGTGGGTACGTATCGAAATTTGATTTCCCAAAGTCATTGAAATCACAAGACAGGGCATTCTGATGCTCCCAAAAGTTCAGTAATGCGTGTAACCGCCATGGCTGTTCTGGCACTCGACGCAGCGAGTCCTCATCGAGTTGACTAGGTTGGTGAAGATCCTCTGTGGAAGCGCCTGCCACTCAGCCTGCAGCATCTGGTAGAGGTGTTGGGCATCCCTGGGAGGGGGGTGGTTGCTCCTCACTTTGCGATCCAGCTCATCCCAGAGGTTCTCAATCGGGTTGAGATCGGGACTGCATGCTGGCCACTCCATTCTGTTGACTCCAGACTGCTGCAGGAAGTCGTTGACTACCCTTGCCCTGTGGGGGCGAGCGTTGTCATCCTGGTAGACAGCCGTCGGTCCCATCTGCTGCAGTGTAGGCACAGCCAGCAGTCGAAGGATCTCATCCCAGTATCGGAGGCCAGTCAGGTTACCCTGTACATGATACAAGGGTGTTCTGTGGTGAAGGCTGAAGGCCCCCCAGACCATTACAGAACCTCCACCAAAGGCCACCTTTTCTTGGACAGTGGTGTCAATAAAGCGTTGTCCTGGGCGCCTCCAGACCCTGAGTCGGCCGTCGTTGTGGTTCATGGTGAAGCGTGATTCATCACTGAACAGGACCTGGGACCATTGCTGACGTGTCCACCTCACGTGACGTCTGCAGAAGGCGCGGCGTGCTGCCCTATGGGCTGGAGTTAAGCGTGGCCGTACAGCTGGGCGACGAGAACGGAGGTTAAACCCATGAAGGCGGTTCCGTATGGTCTGCTGGCTGATGTTGATGTTAATAGCCACCCTCAGCTGCCTTCGAATGATGCTGGAAGAGGCTGTTCTTGTCTGCAGGGCTTGTCGTTCAATGAGACGATCTTCACGTGGGTTTGTCTTCTTCGGTCGACCAGATCTGCGTCTTTCATGGAACCTCCCAGTGGCTGTGAAGCGTTGAATCAGTCTGACAATGACCGAGATGGACACCTGAAGTCGCCTGGCCACTTCTCGCTTGGGAACACCATCTTGGAACCATGCAACAGCTCGTCCCCTCTCAAACTCGCTCAATTTTCGTCGTGGAGGCATTGTCAGATCAGGCCTACTACTGGTGGAATGTCTTCTTATAAAGCCAAGCAAGAGACAGCATCTCACACATAAACAGCAGTCCTTGCACGTGCATAATGGTTTTTCCATCTGGCTTGTGCAATGTGTTCAGGCAGAACGGTCCAAAACAAGGTCCTTTTTCACAAGTTTCCGCTTTTCCGTTTGCGGCCAAGCTCAGTAGTAGAGAATCCCGTGCAATTTTCGCACTAACACAACATCGCCCACTTACAGCTGAACAAGAATTCATAACAATTTGGCTGGACTGAGAAATAAATAACAGTAGCGAACTGAGTTTATTACGCACCTGTTTTCTCATAGTGATCCTTAACTTTTTGTGCGTAGCTTAGTTCAGGTCTCTTTCCTTCTGCAAACCTGTTTGGGTTTGGAATCTGTTCAGGAAAGATTGATTGCACTCGGACAATCCCATATGCGTTTCATCCAAGTCTGACACAGGTTACAATTATCTGGCAGATTCCCTGAGCCAGCGCAAAACTTTAACTACTAGTACTGCAACTACTGATGCTGCTGCTACTGCTACTACTACTACTACGTCTACTACTACTACTAATAATAATAAGAAGAAGAAGAAGAAGAAGAAGTGTGATGATGATGATGATGATGACATTTATAAGGCGGCAATCTTGATTCAAAAATCAAACCAAGGTGCGCAGTGTCATCATTCACCAAAGCAGTCACCAACAACGACCAAACCTCCAGGGCACAAAGCACACGTGAACTGGGAGGGGAAGGCAGGAAGGAAGTAGAGCGCGTAACATCTGACCCAAGCCGTTATCCTCTGTCTGTCTGTCTGCCTGTCTGTCTCTCTCTCTCTCTTTTTCTCTCTCTGTCTCTCTCTATCTTTGTCTCTTTGTCTCTTTCTGTCTCAGTCTGACACACACTTACACCAAAAAGTATAGTACATATGGTAGGTACTATACTCTTTGCTTACGCACACACACACACCACACACACACACACACACACACACACACACACACACACACACACACACACACACACACACACACACACACTCACTCACTCCCCCCCTCTCTCTCTCTCTCTAAAAGAAATAAAGAAAGAAAAAAGCAAGAAAAGAAAGCAAGAAAGAAAAGGGTGTATGGTTGGTCCAGTGTTAAGACCATAGGACAGTTAACATCGTGTCCCTTCGCGAAATCCGCAGGATAGCTAGACAGCGCCATTACCGGTAGTGGTAAGCACAGCTGTAGATTTAGGTACTAAAACCACCAGTAGTCTATATTTTGTTTACCGTTGGTATTTGCCTGATGTTCTCAGACTGACCTTTTCGGAGAGCTTTGATAGCAAACAGTTGGATCTCTGTTGATGTGATCCTAAAGGCTAAGAGAGTAGCAATGGTAACGGTTTCGTTATTTTTGGTTGACACTGAGGACTAGTAGATAGACAGACAGACAAATAGATAGGTATATAGGTATGTTGATAGATAGCTTGGTAGATAGGTATAGATAGATTGGTAGATAGGTATAGATAGATAAGTAGATAGGTAGATGGGTAGACAGCTAGGTAGGTAGGTAGGTAGGTAGATTGCTTTACATAAATTACATTAAATAGATTACATTAGATGAATTAGATTAGATTAGATAGGTATACACGTAGGTAGGTAGGTAGACACATAGATTAGACTGATAGGTTAGAAACATAAATTAGACCGATAGATGAATTAGGTAGATATAGATAGATAGTTAGATAATAGATACGTGGATGGATGGATGGATAGATATTTCTTATCGTTATAGCACTTACAGACACAATACCAACATTATTACTAGTTCCACAACGTGTATCAGTGTACTTTTACTGCTCAGTTCCAGACCATGTGATATCATGAAATCATTCTATATATATATTCACATATACATGTGTTCATGATCAAAGGTATATACGCATGTTCGGTTAGACCCTGTCAGTATATATCAGTATATGTATGTATTCACATGTGTGCGTTTATCAGTGTGTGTATTCTGAAGTGCACGCGCGCGTGCGTGCGAGTGTGTGTGTGTTTGTGTGTGCGTGCGTGCGTGCCTGTGAGAGATTGAATGTATACTTTAACGTTCTATGCTCTGTGTGAGTGTGTGTGTGTGTGCCTTTGTGTGCCCTCGTGCACCAATTTCCTGATAAATAAGAACTTCAGATGATAAAGGGAAAAAATCGATTAAGCTAGGATTGTACTGGATTCAAACTTTAGTCTCTCTTCATGTAAACTCTCAAAGCTGTCCCCCACGCCATAACAATTGTGAGATAATATCAATCATTTTATGCCTGCAGAAAGCTGCAGTAAAAGTGACAGTTAGTCTAAAGAACTCCTAACGCCAAATCATTTTTCCTGTGACGGGAAATCTGTACTGCCACAGAAGCGAGCTGGAACAAGACATGAGAATGATAGCAATGAAATAGAAGTGAATCGCGTGACTCCCATCATGGTTAAGATAACAAAAGCCAGCAGGAAGATTGCTCTCAGGCCATCACGTGCGGAGACTGTAGACTTTCACTCTATTCACTCGTGGTTGTCTTTTCCTAATCATCATCATCATGTGCCCTGCCGCGTGGCGTCGGCGATCATGGTCCTCCATATGAATCTATCCTTAGTCGCCGCAAGTTCTTCTTCCACCCTGTCTGTCTTCATCCACTGCGCAAGTCCGTCCATTATTTTGTCCCCGGTTCTACATGGTGCTCTTTTTCCTCCGGCTTTCATGTTGTGACCAGGTGCTCTAATTCTCTTCCTCATAAATGTTTCATAAACGTTGCAGGTCTTTCCCTGATCTTCTTCATTAATGTCCTTTTTGTGTCTGCCTCCTTCAAGAGTATCTCGTTTGTTTTTTTTGCTGTCCACGGAACTCTTAACATTGTTCTGAGAAATTTTCTTTGCTGTCCATGGAACTCTTAACAGTTTTCTTAGAAACCATCATTTTAGCTACCTCAATCTTGTTTTGACTTTTTGTGTTGACTGCCCACACTTCGTATCCGTACAACAATAACGGTTCCACTTGTACATGCAGAACTATTTCTTTCAGAATTGCTTCATCCTGGACGAGTCTTAAGGCGGGCCGAACCTGACTAGCCCTTTTGATAGAGTGTTGGACTGAAGATCTCGTGGCTCGAGTTTAACTCACTCGCTACGTACAATTATGCCCCTTGCCGTTCCCCTGATACGCACCATTTGTATAGGTCATGAGAAAAATTCTCATACAAACAAATGAAAACACAACGCTTTGATATTTAGCAGGTAATATACTAAACGATTGATGTACAACATGCTGAAATTTCAACTGTCTAACTCTCATGGTTGCTGAGTAATTTTCAGATGAAAAATGTCTGACAAAATACGTTAATCCTATCCCTGTAACATAGCAGTTAGCTTGTTTGCTGTCTGTCTTTATATTCCGCTCATTTTGGTGGTGTCGGTCAGTGTTTCACAGGTCCCTCTCCACTTATTTTGGTGGTATCGGTCAGTGTTTGACAGGTCCCGCTCCACTCATTCTGGTGGTGTCGGTCAGTGCTTCATAGGTCCCGCTCAACTAATTTTGGTGGCGTCGGTCAGTTTTTCACAGGTCCCGCTCCACTCATACTGTTTTGGTGTCAGTGTTTCACAGGTCCCGCTCCACTCATTTTGGTGGTGTCGGTCAGTGTTTGACAGGTCCCGCTCCACTCATTCTGGTGGTGTCGGTCAGTGCTTCACAGGTGCTGCTCCACTCATTCGATGATCGGTCAGTGCTTCACAGGTCCCGCTCCACTCATTCTGTGGTGTTGGTCAATGCTTCACAGGTCCCATTCCACTCATTCTGGTGGTGTGTTGTCAGTTTTTCGACAGGTCCCACTCCACTCATAGTGATGGTGTCGGTCACTGCTTCACAGATCCCGCTCCGCTCATTCTAGTGAGGTCGATCAGTGTTTCACAGGTCCAATTCCACTCATTCTGGTGGTGTGTGTCAGTGTTTGGCAGGTCCCACACCAGTCATTCTGGTGGTGTCGGTCATTGTTCACAAAGAAGAAAAATCCTCACAGACTTGATCAACTGTATCCTCCCTCTTCCTCCTTGATTGTGAAGAAAATCTGCAAGATGTTCATAATGTAAAAACAGTACGCATACAACACACATTGACGACAACGTCCCTGTCTCAAGACGAAAGGGACAGAACACCAGGCCATATATCAATACGAACCATAACTCAGTTCATTCTATTCCAGTATACAATCATGTAGGCCTGGACAGTCAACACGCACGGTCTGAACAAAATGAGGCAACTGAAATGTGGTTTCTAAGAGGAATGTTGAGAGTTCCATGGACAGCAAAGAAAACAAACGAGACGGTCTTGAAGGAGATGGACACAAGAAGATCATTAATAAGGAAGATTAGGAAGAGACAAGCAACATTTACAGGCCATTTTATGAGGAAAGGGGAATTAGAATACCTGATCACAACAGGAAAGCTGGAGGGAAAGAAAACACCAGGAAGACCCAGAAAGAAAATACTGGATGGGACTTACAGGATGACTGAAGACAGAGAGGGTGGGAGATGTACATGCAGCGACAGGGGATAGATTCGTGTGGAGGCCCATGATCGCCAACACCATGCGGCAGGGCACATGATGATGATGATACAATCATAAAACTAGGTCACCAGACCACGAAGCAGATATAAATACAAGCAGACAGGAAATGACCTTTGCAGAGGGAGATTTGCAATGTACTGACTTTGACCCCGCGTGATGACATTTTCGCAGAGACAGAGACATAATGACCTCGGATTATATATATCTCGACAGGAAAAGCTGTTGAAATCAATCCCTTGTGTGGCTGGAATATACAGATTAGAAATGTTTCGTTTGGAAGGAAACACGGGGATGTTTGTGTGGGTGGGGAAAGGGGATATTGGTCTGTATTATATGGGAAGGATTTTTTTTCCTTATTTTTTTTTAAGAGGCGTTATCTCACATTACCTGGGAGGTGTGTGTGTGTGTGTGTGTGTGTGTGTGTGTGAGAGAGAGAGGAGAGACACAGACAGACAGACAGACAGACAGACGGACTTCAGAACACTTTATTACTCATGGATAGTAGAATTAGGTCCCCTCGGCCGTGCCTCACAGCTAGTCCGGAGAGAGAGAGAGAGAGAGAGAGAGAGAGAGAGAGAGCGTGTATCTGTGTGTGTCTGCGCTCGCATGTGCTTTTCAGTATGTTGTATTAAGTTTTACGTCAAGTTTTAAATGACAGTTGTCGTTAAGACATGTAATCATAGTGCAAGTACTGATTCGACCCTTGCATTTTAACAAGTTTAAACACATTTTTCTACTTTCATTTGTAATGTCTTCTTTCGATTATTTTTACGTTGAATTACGTGTGTTCTGGGTATGTCAGTACGATTTTATGTTAATCTGACAATAAAATTTAAGATGATGATGTATATGTTCGTGTGTGTGTGTGTGTGTGTGTGTGTGTGTGTGTGTGTGTGTGTGTGTGTGTGTGTGTGTGTGTGTGTAAAACACGTGTTACCAGAGAATACCAATAAGATGTTTTTCATCTTTTTCGGCGTGGATATAATTGACTAAGTTCGGTCAAAGATGTGCCCACGAAAAAAGTGGCAGGATGGTTCAGACATTCGCCTGCCAGTAACTTGATTCTAGGTTCCAGGGTTCGTTTCCGTTGGGGCCTTAACTTTTCTTCTGGAACTGAACGTCAAGCCCAAGGGAACGAAAAACGGTCGGACCCATGTGCCTTCTGGTCTGCACGCCCTAAGAGATCCCACGGCAGTTGAAAATCGTGAAGAACAGGCCATTCTCCTAAAGGTCTTGGCATAAGGTATTGGAGAGAGAGGTTTATTTCAAAGGCCCCTCCCCATGAAGGCCAACTAGGCTTCTTGCCTTTCTGAAGTGTTGGTCAAAAAGCAAACGAATAAATGAATACAGATAAGTGAACAAATACATAGACAAATAAATAAATAAATAAATAATAAATAAAGACAAAGATAAAATAAACTGATAAACAGAAATAAACAAATGAATAAATAAGTAAAGACAAATAAATAAATAAATAAATAGGACAGCGCTGCACTGTGGTGACGTGATCTCAACGGGGAGAGCAGCCCGAGTTTCACATGGTAAATCCATTTTGACAAAAAAGAAATGAATATCTCTTGGCTCCAAAACAAGAAAAGTGAAAGAAGGTGTGTGAACAGCGCTTTTCACAGAAACATCTTACAGTATTGGAAATCTTTTTTTACACCTCGGAGACCTTTGCAGAATGTCCTCATTTCTTCTTTGCGTTTTCGAGGGATGGGAAAATGTGTTCAAAGATCTGGGCCTCAGAGATGTATTTGCATTTTAGATTTGCAAGGTTAACGGTTTTTTTTTACCTGTTGTCTTTTATCTTAACCGGGTTGTCGTTTTTGTCGTGGTGTTAGCCCTGATATGGTTCTAGTAGTCAACTGGGCTATTAGTAATTTGAACTGAACTGAACATGGGAACGAGCAAGGTCACCGAATGGAAAAAAAAAACCTCAGTCTGCTACTGTTCTCGAAGTAGGTCAAGTTATATTGCAATCGAAATTTTTACACGAATTATCTCGAAAAGTACAAACAGAAGGTGGGTTTTCTACGATATGTTGTTTGGAAAGTGAGGTTGCTAAAATAGCTCATCAATGTTCTTTCTACAGAATTGGCTCATGCACAATTATGAATGAGATGGCGAGTCAAATATCATGCGTGCTAAGAAAAGGTGTCTGTTGTTCTGTCCGTTCTTCCTTTTCAGCGTCTTTCTTTCACACTTCCCCATCCGGTCCCGTTTCCACAGTCTCTGATTCCTTCTGCATGATGGTGTGAGTTGCCGTGTCTGTCTCCCCCCCCCCCTCCCTGTCTTGCATATCTGTCTGTCTCTCTGCCCCTCTCTTGTCTGTCTCTGTCTGTCTCTCTTTCTGTGTCTGTCTGTCTCTATCTTTGTTCTCTCTCTCTCTCTTTCTCCCACCCCTCTCTGTCTCTCTCCCTCCCTCCCTCTCTCTCTCCCCTCCCCCTCCCCTCCGTCCCTTCTTCTGTCTCTCTCACTGGATATTTACGAGTTATCGTGTGTCTATAATTGTGTTGGTGTAAGTTACAGAGATCGACAGAGGAAAAATGACCTGGAGACACATAATTTACACTCTCTGGGGGCATTAACAATAGCGTCGTCCGAACAATATGGAGTCAGACTGCATGAATGCAAGCCATCCTACGCAACACAGGGGGCAAAGACATTGCACTCAGGCCACATGTGTCGATATGAATCATAACACAACAAAAGACTGACTGGCTCCGTTGATAGACTCATTGATTCTAGATATGTTGTCTCGAGTTCAGTCCCAGCCCGCAGCATAAAGAACTGGTCTGTTTGCTGTCCATCTGAATGTTCCATCAGTAGGATGGTGTCACCATGTCTAATGTAAACCCAATGTTTGAAAGCTGATATTTTGATTTACATTTTGTATGTATTTGATTTTGAAGAAAAGAACCTTGGGTGGAAGAAATCCAAAACAAGTGTGACTGGCTGCCTTCAAGGAAACGGGAACCAGAAAAAAACGAAAAAAGAATAAGAACACGTATTTTATACACAAGACAAGACAGGCGCAAATTTTCGGCCAACTGGCCTTTGTCAAGCGTAAGATTATGAACAAGCAAACACCAGGTACAAACATTAAGAGAAAAAGACTGAAACTTCCCAGCTGCTCCCAGCGTGAGAAAAGGAATAAACATAACAAAAACATAAAAAATGGCTATGTTAATGCTCCATTTTTTTTCTCACACTGGACAGGGCAGCGGGGAAGTCTCAGTGTTTTTCTCCTAATTTTCTGGTTTCAGTGGAAGAGAAAAATGAATATGGGTGTCAGCTTGGTGTTGCACATACTTCTAGTTCAACCCCCTCACCCACCCACCCACCCACCCAATCCTCCATCCTGTCCCCGCTTCCTGTTTTGAGACTTTGCTAGTGCAGAAAGGTTTGGTGCATGCTCACAGTCTTTCTGGTAATTACTGTATGTTTGTTATATTTTTTGTCTTGATGTTTAAGCCGAGAGACTCGATATCTCCGTCTACTTTACTTTTTTGTTTGTTTGGTTCGGTTTTAGTTTTTCTTCTCCTGTTCACTGACGTTTATCGTGTGTGTGTGTGTGTGTGTGTGTGTGTGTGTGTGTGTGTGTGTGTGTGTGTGTGTGTGTGTGTGTGTGTGTGCTTACTGACGTTTTTCGTGTGTATGTGCGTGTGTGCGTGCGCACACGTGTGTTTCTTTTTGTTCTTTTTTTTCTTCTTCTTTTATTCCTTCTTTATCCTTTCTTCTTTCTCATGTTCATTTCAGATACAAGAGTCTCGCCCTATGTTTTTGTCTTTTATTTTGTCTTTTTATGTTTACTTTATATCGTTTATACTTTTTCCTCTCATTTTTTGTCTGTCTGTGTTCTGTATATTATCCAAGGAATTCGATCTCTTGCTGCCCGCTTTCTTGTCTGTTTTCTTACTTTCTTTTGTTTTCTTCTTTTATTTTTCTCCTCCCTTTGATGTCTTCTTTTCTTTTTTCTTCCTCTTTTTGAGTTGTATTTCTTTTTTACCAGCTGTTTTTTAAAATTTTTTTATTCCCTTCTTTCTTCTATTTTTGGCTACTTTATATTTTTGTT
>JAPXFY010000014.1:68578240-68615740 GCA_030674185.1 Monoplex corrugatus
AATGATGATGATGATGAATAATAATAATAATAATTTGATGATGATGATAAATAATAATAATAGTAATGATGATGATGGTTATGATAATAACAACATAATAATGGTAATAACAACAACAATAATATAATAATAATTAATAATAATAATATATATGATGATGATGATGATGCCATACTTAAGGCGCCAAAACCCAGGTACACGAATCAAACCAAAGCGCTCAGTTGGTTAAAGCGCCGAACTGAACGTGGAAGTCATGAGTTCGATCCTTCATGTGTGCAAGATTTATACACATGCTGGCTGTTACTTGTGATAGGGCCGTGGACTCAAAATCTAGTATCTCGAGTTCAATCCCAGCCCGCAACACAAAAACTGGTCTGTTTGGTGCCCATCTTAATCTTGCAAATTTTTATGTCATTATATAATGTTTGGTAAGTCCTGCCTCCCTTCTCCCTCTCCCTATTTCAAGACCTTTGCCAGAGCATAAGGCTTTGTGCAGGCTCGAGAAGTTTTGACAGATAATTTCTGGTAGATTTCGGTGGAGCGCATACAGAATTGCCCGAGTGCGATGAAATCCTTTCCGAACAAAATGTAAAAAACTGAAAAACTCTGGTCATTTGCCGTGATGGAAATGATTGACCCAGTCCTGAGTGTGCACAGAATGATGACATTCCCTGCTGACGTGAGCAGACTGCACCACACTGTGTCTCCTCTCTGTCAGTGTCTGTCTCTCTCTCTCTCTCTGTCTTTGTCTTCTCTGTCTCTCTCTCTCTCTCTGTCTCTGTCTCTCTCTCTCTCTCTGTCTCTCTCTCTTTCTCCCTTTCTCTCTCATCTCTCCCTCTCTCTGTCCATCTGTCTGTGTGTCTGTCTCTCTCATCTCTCTCTCTCTCTCCATTTGTCTGTATGTCTCTCTCCCTTTTCCTCCCTCCCGCCCTCATCTCTCATTTCTCCCCCCCCCCCCCTTTCTCCTGTCCCTCATCTCTCCCTCTCTGTCTCTATCTCTCATCTCTCCCTGATCTTTCTCTCTCTCTCTCTCTCTCTCTCTCTCTCTCTCACAGCTCTCTTTTTCTCTCTCTCTCTCCCCCTCTCATCTCTCTCATCTCTGTCTCTCTCTCTGTCATACATCTCTCATCTTTCTCTCCCTCTCCCTCTCATCTCGTCTCTCATCTGTCTGTCTCTTTGTCTTTCCCCTTCTCATCTGTATGTCTCAGTCTCTCTCATCTCTCATATCTCTCTGTCTCTCTGCCTGTCTGTCTGTCTCTGTCCCTCTCTCTCTCTCCCTCTCTCCCTTTTCCTCCCTCCCTCCCTCTCTCATATCTCTTCTCATTTCTCTCCTCATCCATTCTCTCTCTCTCTCCTCTCCCTCTCTCTCTGATCTCTCTCTGTCATGGCTCTCCCCTCTCTCTCTCTCTCTCATATATATATATAATGTGTGTGTGTGTGTGTGTAATCTCATCTCTCTCTCTCATCTCTGTCTCTCATCTCTCTCTCATCTGTCTGTCTCTCTGTCTCTGTCTCCCTCTGTTTGTCGCCCTCTCCCCCCCCCCCCTCTCTCTCTGAGTGAATCTGTGTCTGTGTGTGTGTGTGTTTTCCCTGTTTGCTTTCTTTTATTGTTGTTATTTCATGTAGATATCTTTTTAGACCTGTCGATGTCTTTCAAACAGGATCTTGTCTTCATTACGACAGCATTGCTCCAACGGGAGTCCGTCCTTGCCTGGTGCTTTTTGCCGACAGTAAGGATAATCGAAATCCTGTCTTCTTAGATTGGACAAGCCACAGCTGAGATGAGACCGAGGACATTTTTGTCGATTTTCTTCTTCCTGCCCATCTTCAAGGCCAGTAATCCGAATAATCTCCCCTCCTGCTGGAATTCTCTGCTCTTGACGGTTAAGCTGGTAACATACCTGCACATTTGTCTCTTCCATCTTTCTGGTAGCCTATTGCAATTACATCTTTCTGGTAGGATATTGCAATTTTGTCTGTTCCATCTTTCTGGTAGCCTATTGCAATTTTGTCTGTTGTATCTTATGTAGCATACCTGCAAATTTGCCCCGTCCATCTTTCTCGTAGCATACTGCAAACGTGTCTGTTCGATCTTTCAAGTATCATTCTGCGATTTGTCCTTTCTATCTTTCTGGTAGCATACCTGCATATTTGTAACTTTCATCTTTCTTGTAGCATATGCAAGTTTGTCTGTTCCATTTTTCTGGTAACATATGCAGATTTGTTCCTTCCATCTTTCTGGTAACATACTGCAAATTTGTCTCTTCCATATTTCTGGTAGTACACCTGCAAATTTGTCTGTTCCATTTTTCTGGTAACATACTGCAAATTTGTCTTTTCCATATTTCTGGTAGTATACCTGCAGATTTGTCTGTTCTTTCTGGTAGTATACTGCAAATTTGTCTGGTCCATCTTTCTGATAGCATACCTGCAAATGTGTCTGTTCTTTCTGGTAGCATACCTGCAAATTTGTCTGGTCCATCTTTCTGATAGCATACCTGCAAATGTGTCTGTTCTTTCTGGTAGCATACCTGCAAATTTATCTGGTCCATCTTTCTGGTAACATACGCAGATTTGTTCCTTCCATCTGTCTGGTAGCAAAGCAAATTTGTCTGTACCATTTTTCTGGTAACATATGCAAATTTGTCTCTTCCATCTTTCTCGTATTTCTGGTAGCTTAGCTGCAAATCTGTGTGGTCCATCTTTCTGGTAGCATACCTACGAATTTGTCTGGTCCATATTTCTGGTAGCATACTGCAAATTTGTCTGCTCTTTCTGGTAGCATACTGCAAATTTGCCCCTTTCATCTTTCTGGTAGCATATGCAAATTTGTCTGTTCCATTTTTCTAGTAACATATACAAATTTATATCTTCCATCTTTATGGTAGCATACTGCACATATGTCCCTTCCATTTTTGTGTTAGTATACTGCACATATCTGCCTTCCATCTTTGTGGTAGCATACTGCAAATTTGTGAGGTCCATCCTCTGCATATATGTTTTGAGTTCAGCCAACACAGCGATAAAAACCGCCGATTGAGGATTTTAGGGATTTCAGCCTTTTTGTTCAGTTATGACAGGGGAGAACAAGTGCTGTCACATGCTGTGCAGTTGCGTCTGTGACGTCTTTTTTTCTCTCCAGAAAATGACGCTTGCCATTTGCTTTCGTTTGTTTGTTTGTTTGCTTGTCAGTTTTCAAACATTTCCGTTGCTACTTTTTTCCTGAAGAATTTGGATTTGAAAGTGTAGTTTGCCCTCATGAACATACATACACATATACATACTAGACACAGAAAGAGGGGAAGGGAAGGAGGGGAGAGAGAGGGGGGGAGGCACGAACGCACAGACACAAACACACATGAACACACACGAACGCACGCATACAGTATGCACGGACACATGGCATCCCTTCATCTAACCCCCCTCATCACTTCCTCCCAATCCCCCCCCCCCCGACACACACACACACAGGTGCACGCGCGCGCGCACACACAGAGAGAGAGAAAGAGAGAGAGAGAGAATATGGAATGCTAACAACGTTTACTTTTCTCATTCTTAGTACTAAGGAAACACCCTGCCGCTTTATTCTTTGTATTGCCCCCTTCCTCATACCACTCGAACTCTTTCGTATTAGATATGTATTTTAAAAAAGAAAGAACCCAACCTCGTGAACGTCAGGCACGACAAAACGTATTATTCCTCGCTGTCCATCCCCACTCTCGTCGTGTAGACCTTCAATCTTTTCGTCTTCACGTGTGGAAATCTGTTGATGTGGAAATGATTTACTTGGCTTCGATCAATCCGTTCCCTTTCGCAGCCCGGTTGTCGGCGGTGTAGCCCGTCATTCCAGAGTGTGTGTGTTGAGAGAATGGTAGTTTCCCCTGAGGTGGTGCAGATTGAAAAAGTAGTAATTTGGAGAGACATGCAAGTTGTCACTAGCGGTATGACTGTGTGTGTGTGTGTGTGTGTGTGTGTGTGTGTGTGTGTGTGTGTGTGTTGTGCGTGTGTGTGTAGTGTGTGTGTGTTTGTGATGTGTGTGTGAGGAAGCTGGTCGATAGGGTGAGGGAGTCAAAAGGTTACGTTTTTGTAGTTGGTGGATAGGGTGCGGGAGTCGAAGGGTTAATTGTGAAGAACGTCGACCCGTTACCGATTTTAGCTTACATGCTTACAGTCATTTATACATACATAGGCCTACATCATGCATACATGCAATATATATATATATATGTGTTTTGTGATATATATATTATGTATGTGTGTGTGTGTGTTGTGTGTGTGTGTGTGTGTGTGTGTGTGTGTGTGTGTGTGTGTGGTAGATAGATGGCTACAGATATACTGTCTATAGACAGATATTAATGCATGCATAATACGTACATTATTAGATTTATAGAAACATAGCATACAATATGATAGGTATACACACACACACACACACACACACACACACACACACACACACACACACACACACACACACACACACACACACACACACTCTCTCTCTCTCTCTCTCTCTTACACATTTTCACACATTCACACGACGGATGTCCCAGAAGTTCTCGTCCTCGATATGAAAATATGATAGGATTTTTTCACCTGTTACTTTTTAATATAAGCCCTCTCTCAACTCCAGACACCATCTCCTCCAGCATCAGTGCAGCGCTTCAGTGCCGATCCATAAGAATTCCTTTGAGAACACCTGAAGGTAGGCGTTGACGTCATCCATGAGGTCATTGTCGCAATCAGATCTCTGCCCGACCATTTTTTACCCTTCGAAGTTTATTTATTTATTTATTTATTTATTTATTTATTTATTTATTTATTTATTCATTTTTGGATGGGTGTGTGTGTTTCAAATTTGGGAAGAAAGTGGTAATTGGAGGGATAAGGTCTGGCGAGATAGGGTGTGATGGTCAATGATTTCAAAACCACATTCATAAAATGGTAGCCATGGCAACAAATGAACTGTGTGCTGGTGCGTTGCCTCGATGAAACAACACGCCTCGCGTTACCTTTCCTCTGCGTTTTGTGGTGATAGCTGATCAAAATTAATGTAGCAAGGAAAAATGATATTCTCCCGTTGATGCATCCTTTTTAAGGCAGCCCCGAAGCAGAATTCCATCAACATCCCAGATAACAACAGCCCACACTTTTCCTGCAGAAGTTGTGATCCTTGCCTTCTTTGGAGAAGGAGAATAAGATGCTTTCATTGTTTTTGTCTGCTGTTTACTCCCTAGTGTAACCTGGTGGACCGAAGGTTCAAGAACAGTAACAGTAAAGTCTTGGGATCAGTTTCAGTATGTTGTAGATTGTCTTGGGACAGGATGAACTGGCTCCTTCTCTGTCAGATGTTTGGCAGCCATCTTGCTGAGACCTTTGTATTTGCAATTTACTGGTCAGAATTCGATGAATGGTCGTAAGAGGGATGCCTAGGGTGTTAGCAGTATCACGGATGGTCACACGTCTTGTCAGTCTTGACCATGTTTAGCCAGGGGCATCTTCTGTGATTATGTGAGCATATGCATTGATATGTGTACTTAATTTTCTTTTCCTTTTTTTCCTGATAAAGTATTGTGTACTATTTGAAACAGTCATAGCCCTGATATGGCTCTACGCAGTCGGCTGGGCTTTAAACAAAAATAACAAAAACAATCACCATATTCAGAATCTGTCAATGTTTACCTGGTCATTGGCTGTTTTTGGCCTTCCATTGGGTTGCTAATAATGAAAGCCTCTCGCTCCCCAACCACTTTCATTATACCATTTCTTAACGTAACTGCTGAATAGGAAAAAGCGTTTCCCTGCATCCTTCACTACTTCGTGAAAAGTTTCTCTAATACATTTTTTCTCTCTGGCAAAATGAAATGATAGCAAGCCATGCTCCAATCAGTTTTTTCGGCAGCTGGGTATAAGGTATTGAAACCTTATGATGTCATGCCAAACATTACGTCATGGCTCGCAATTTGTATGCAGCCCTCCGAGATGCACGTGCGTATGTGCATCAAATTTGATTCTTGTAACTGAACTTGGCTATTTTTGGCCTTCCATTGGGTTGCTGATTATGAAAGCCTCTAGTTCCCCAACCACTTTCATTATATACCAGTACTGCGTGTGGTTTCTAAGAAGAATGTTGAGAGTTCCATGGACAGCACAGAAAGCAAACGAGACAGTCTTGATGGAGGCAGACACAAAAAGGTCATTCGTAAGGAAGATTTGGAAAAGACCGGCAACATTTATAGGCCATTTTATGAGGAAAGGGGAATTGGAGCACCTGATCACAACAGGAAAGCTGGAGGGAAAGAGAGCACCAGGTGACCCAGGGAGAAGATATTGGACGGAGTTGCAGAGTGGCTGAAGACAAAGAGGGTGGAAGAGGTGCTTGAGGCAACAAGGGATAGAAACAGGTGGAAGGCCATGATCGCCAACGCCATGTGGCAAGGCACTTGATGATAATGATGAACTGAACTCGTTCTTGCTAAGGCTGAGGACTTTTGGGACACCCAAAATACATACATGCATGGATACATAATAACGATAATGATAATAATGATTTTTATGATAATCTATTATTATTGTTATCATTGTTATTATTATCTGTAAGGCTCCAGCTTTTGATATAAGAATCAAACCAAAGCACGCACTGTCATCATTCACCAAAACAATCACACAACAACAACCAAAACCTCAAGGTCACGAAGCACACGCAGACAGAGAGGGGGAGGGCAAGAGGGTAGTTGGGCAAAAGAGTGAGCATGTAGGGGGGTTCAGTGCTGGACAAAAAGGCATGTCTTCAAGCTAGACTTGAAGGAAGGCGGAGGTTGTAATTGTCGAAGAAACAGAGGAAGATCATTCCATACATACATAGCTACATATATATATATCTATATATATTATGTTATATATTATATACATTTATACATCTATCTGTCTATCTATCTATCTATCTATCTATTTATCTATCTATCTATCTATCTATCTATCTATCAATCTACATACACACATATATAGTATAAACATACATACATATATACACACATACATACACGCATGCATACATACACGCATACATACATACATACATACATACATTACACACACGCATACATTACACACACGCATACACGCATACATACACACACGCGCGGACAGTCACACACACACACACACACGCACACAAACACACACACACAACAAACACACACACACACCACACACACACACACACACACACACACACACACACACACACACACACACACACTGAATGAGAGACAGTCGGATCTTTCGTCCATACATACCAAAAAATAATGCAAAGCACGCTTGCATTCTCAGTATTATCACAACAGATTATGTTGCCTCCATTTTTATGCCTCGTATGCCACTCACACTGTTTCGTCTTCTGAATATCAGTTATAATAGAACACAAATTATTTCTGTCTTTGAGCATCCCTCTATAATCACCATCTCAGCCTGTCTGGTTCTCCTGTATTTCGTCTTTGCATCAAAAGATTAATAGAAACAGATCCCCCCCCCCCCCCCCTTCGGTATGACCATCCCTCTGTATCCACTATCGAACTGTGTGTCTAGCCCCCCTATTCTTTCGTATTTACATCAGGAAATCAGTAGAACACAGAATATTCCTCTCTATGATCACGATGTATGTATAGTCCTTCTATCTTTCATCCTTGCATCAAGAAATCAATAGACCGCAGATTATTCGTCTTTGTGACTATCCCTCTATATCCTCGACAATATCAGCGTCGGTCTAGCACTTCTACGTGTATCTTTCGTCTTTACACAGGAAATTAATAGAACACAGAATGTCCCTCTATTTGATCACGATGTCTCTCTAGTTCTTCAATCGTTCGTCTTCGTATCAGGAAGTTAACAGAACACAGATTTTCCCCTCTCTATGGCCATCCCTCTGTATTCACTATCGAAATGTGTGTGTAGCCCTCCTATCCTTAAGTCTTTACATCAGGAATTCAATAGAACACAGACTACTCCCCTCTGTGGCTGTCCTCTCTTAACCAACCATTCTAACGCTTCTCTAGTCCTATCTTTCGTCTTCACATCAAAAAATTAATAGAACACAGAATATTCCTCTCTGTGACCATCCCTCTGCACTCACCATCCCAATGCCTCTCTAGTCATTCAGTATTTCGTCTTTACATCAGGAAATTAATAGAACACAGATTATTCCTCTCTGTGGTCACCCTTCTGTATCCACTATCCAAATGTGTGTCTAGTCCTCCTATCCTTTCGTCTCGTCTTCATATAAGGCAATCGATAGAACACAGAATATTCCTCTGTATGGCCACTCCTTCATATCGACTATCCAGATGTGTTTTTAAGCCTCCTATCCTTTCGTCTCCACATCAGGAAATTGATAGAACACAAATTATTCCTCTGTGACCATCGTTCTACTTCCACCATCCCAGTGTCTATCTAGTCCTTTTGTCTTTCGTCTTTACACCAAGAAATTAATAGAACACGAAATATTCCTCACTGTAGCCATCCTCTCTGTATCTACCATCCCAACGCCTCTCAAGTCCTTCAGTCGTTCGTTTTCATATCAGGAAATTAATAGAACACAGATTATTTCTCTTTGTGACCATCTCTTTATGTCTATTATCCAAATGTGTGTCTAGTCCTCCTATTCTTTCTTCTTTACATCAAGAAATTAATAGAACACAGAATATTCCTCTCTGTGCCCCCCCCCCCCCCTTCCCGTCTGTATCTACTATCCAAATGTGTGTATTTGTCCTCCAAACCTATCCTTTCGTATTGGCATAAAAAAAAATAGAACACAGATCATTCCTCTCTCTGACCATCCCTCTGTGCCCACTATCCCAACGCCTCTCTAGTCATTCAGTCTTTCGTCCTTACATCAGGAAATTAATATAACGCAGATTATTCCTCTACGACCGTCCTTCTGCAGCCACAATTCAAATGTCTCTCTAGTCCTTATGTCTTTTCTTTTTACGTCAGGAAATTAATAGAACACAGATTGTTCCTCTCTATGACCACCCCTCTGTACTCACCATCCCAACATTTCTCTAGTCATTCAGTCGTTCGTCTTCACATCAGGAAATTAATAGAGTATTTCTCCTGTGGCCTTCCCCTCCCCTGTACCCACTAGTGCAAAATGCCTCTGTAGTCCTAGCTTTCGTCTGCACATCTGAAAAACTGCTGGGATGGAAATGATTTGTGCAGCATCGATCAATCTGTCCTTTTCCCAGGCTTCCGTCCCTGCTTCAGCCGATCATCCGTGAGTGTTCAGAAAATGGCGTTCCTCATTGATGTGATCTGACTCCACTGTATACATACATAGATAGATAGATAGAACAGACAGACAGACAGATAGATAAATAGATAGGTCAGATAGATATACAGATATATATAGATAGATCGACAGACAGATAAAGTAGGTATGTAGGTAGGTAGATAGATTGACAGACAGATAGTTAGACAGGTATGTAGGTAGGTAGATAGGTAGGTAGATGGACAGATAGATAAACGGATAGAGAGAGACAAAATAAAGAGACAGACAGACAGATAGAACGATGGAGAGATAAAGAGATATAGATAGAACAATAGATAGATAGATAGATAGATAGATTTTTTAACAAGACTTCAGAAATGCAAGAACGCTTCAAGGGGAGGGACCTGGGAAATCAACCTATATCTCCAAATCTAGCCGGGCACTGCCCTGCTCTTCGCGATTTTCAACTGCCGTGGGATCTTTAGCTTGCACAACCAGAAGACACACGGGTCCGACTCGCTTTTCGTCCGCTTCCGAAGGACTAGGCGTTCAGTTCGATTTCCCGGTCAAACTTAGGAGAAAGGTTGAGGCCTCTACAGGAACCTGGAGTTTAGTTATAGGCAGGCGAACGTCTGAACCATTCTGCCCGTCTTCTCCTCGACTCAACTCTGTGTCTTGTTAATTACTGGGTCTTGTCTGGACTGTCCGCAAGGCACCTCCTTGTATGCAGGTTTAATGAGCTGCTGTGGTTTTGTGTCGTCTAGTATGCCAAGGAACATGGCATACCCACAACATTGTGTTCAGTATGGTTCAATAACTGTGGGTTAATTCTTACGAACAATAAGGCCAATTGTGTGATTGTGTGTGTGTGTGTGTGTGTGTGTGTGTGTGTGTGTGTGTGTGTGTGTGTGTGTGTGTATGTGTGTGTGTGTGTAGGTGTGTGTGTGTGTGTGATTTCATTATAAATGGACAATATCATTTTAATGGACAAATATCAATATATTGCCGATAACAATGACAGGTTAAATTAAATAGTCTTTGGTCACTTTATGGTCGAAAAATAACATCATCATCATCATCATCAGGTGCCCTGCCGCATGGCGTTGGCGACCATGGACTTCCAACCATCTCTATCTCTCGTTGCACCCAGCATCTCCCCCACCCTCTTCATCCCCAGCCACTCTGCAAGTCCGTCCAGCATTCTCTCCCTGGGTCTACCCGGTGCTCTCTTTCCCTCCAGCTTTCCCGTTGTGACCAGGTGCTCCAAATCCCCCTTCCTCATAAAATGGCCTATAAATGTTGCTTGTCTTTTCCTAATCTTCCTTATCAGTGATCGACTTGTGTCTGCCTCCATCAAGACTGTCTCGTTTATTTTCTTTGCTGTCCATGGTACTCTCAACATTCTTCTGAGAAACCACATCTCGGCTGCCTAAATCCTGCTCTGGCTTTGCTTGCTGACTGTCCACGTCTCGCATCCGTACAACAGTATTGGTTCTATATAACACTCAAGGACTCTCTTTCTGATGTTAATTGATAGGCATTTGTTGGTAAGAATGCTTGTCATTTTCTTGAATGCTGTTTTGGCTTGGCCGATTCTGCCAGCTATTTCCGATGTGCATCTGCCGTCTGATGAAATGACCGTTCCCAGGTATTTGAACTTATTAACCTGTGTCAAGGTTGTGCCATTTGCTGTTATTTTGCATGAGGGGATTTCATGTTTTTTACTGATCACCATGACTTCAGTCTTCCTGCTGTTTAGTTCCAACCCCTTACCTTTGCTTTCTGTTTCTAGTATATTCACAAGGTTTTGTAGGTCCCTTTCATTTTCTGCAATTAGCACGGTGTCATCTGCGTACCGAATGTTGTTTATCATTTTCCCTCCAACCTTTAATCCAGGGTCTTCTTCTAGGTTTCTCATGATGTTTTCGCTATATAGTGAAAACAGATCTGGTGACAAAACACAACCCTGTCTGACTCCTCTTTTGATGTTTTGAAAAGAGCTTATATTGTTTTCTATTCTCATTGCAGCTGTTTGTTCCCAGTACATATTCCTGATTATTCGTAGATCTTTTCCATCGACATTGAGTCTCTCCAGTTGGTTGATCAATTCTTCATGTCGTACCCGATCGAAAGCCTTGGTATAGTCAACAAAGCATAAATACAAATCCTTATTCATCTCAACTGACCTCTCTATGATGTTACATGACTCATCAAACTGATTGTGCGATGGAGTTCGCATTCTATAGCCCCTGTCTTCTTTGGAAGTGCAATGAAAATTGATTTTGACATATCTTTGGGGATTTTTCCAGTGTCATAAATTTCATTTAGGAGGACTGTTATTTTTTCTATGCCAAATTCCTCCAGGGCTTCAATCATCTCTGTAGTAATGTTGTCTGGTCCTGGGGCTTTTCCTGATTTCATCTTTTTCAGTGCTGCTCTGACTTCATCTTTCATTATGGGTGGTCCTTCAAAGTTCTTTTTTATGATGTGTTCTTCGTTTCTGTCATCTTCAAAAAGGTCTTTAATGTACTCTCCCCATCTGTCTAATACCTTGTCTTTTTCCATGATAAGCGTGCCATCTTTTGATTTTAAGCAACCAGTTGATGTGTATGTATTTTTCCTGTGAACAATTTCTTCAATTCTCTGTACATACCCTGAGGATCCATTTTGTGTCGTTCTTCTTTCTCTTTGCATTTTGTGTTCAGCCAAGCTTCCTTAGCTTCATTGCACCTGTACCTGATTTCTTTGTTTATCTTCCTGTATATCTCCTCGTTTCTCTTTGCCTTTCTCCTTTTTTTTTTTTTTTTTTCATTTTCTCCATCAGGCCCATCCGCTGCATGGTATGTTGTGGTATTGTCTGTTTTCTGTGATTTTCTGTGATTTTCCGCTGCATGGTATCTTGTGGTATTGTCTGTGTTTTCTGTGAATTTCCGCTGCATGGTACTGTCTGTTTCCCGTGAATCTCCACTGCATGGTATGTTATGGTATTGTCTGTGTTTGCCTTGAAATAACGTGTTTGCAAAATCAGCGACAAATAAAGTTAAGATGGAGTTCATGACATAACAGATAGTTTTGCTCACACACACACACACACACACACACACACACACACACACACACACACACACACACACACACGCACACACACACACACACGCTCTCTCTCATACACGCACAAAAACACCACACACCACACACACACACACACACAACACACACACACACACACACAGAACATACACACTCACACTCGCGCGCGCGCGCGCGCACCACTCACACCACACACACACAACACACACACACACACACACACACACACACACACACACACACACACACAAACAAACAATGTTAAGGCGATGGTGTATAATTGCACCTCTGAAGCATCTAAATGTCTATGTTTTGGCTCCTGCTAGTTTTGGTTGACGTATGTTGTCGTCGTCTTGAGCATTGTCTTCGCTTGCTTTGTTCGTTATGCCAGAGAATAAACTGATTCTGAAAGAGGTAGGCAAGGGGCAACTACTGGTAAGGAAAGAAATAATAGATCATTATTATATGCAAGAATGCACTTTATGCTAGAAATGGGTGAACGGGGAACAAAAAATATTCATTGAAACTATGGCGCAGATAATGAGGGGAGAGAGAGAGAGAGAGAGAGAGAGAGAGAGAGAGAGAGAGAAATAGAGAGAGAGACAGACAGACTGAATGACAGACAGAGACAGAGAAAGAAAAGCACATAGATTCTGTTTGCTGGTGAAGGTGTGATGGTAGTTGCATAATCATTGTATGACCACTACAACACGTATTCCATGCAGTGGAAATTCAAGGCAAACACAGACAATACCATAACATACCATGCAGTGGAGATTCACGGGAAACAGACAGTACCATGCAGCGGAAATTCACAGAAAACACAGACAATACCATAAGATACCATGCAGCGGAAAATCACAGAAAACACAGACAATAATACCACAACATACCATGCAGCGGAGATTCACAGAAACACAGACAATGCCATAACATACCATATAATGGAGATCTACTGGAAACGCACCCAATACCACAACATAGCATGCATTAGGAATTCACAGGAAACACAGACAATACCACAACATACCATGCGATAGAAATTCACAGGAAACACAATCCCATAACATACTATGCAGTGGAAATTCACAGGGAACAGTACCTACCATAACATACCATGCAATGGAAATTGACAGGAAACACTGACAATACCACAACATACCATGCACTGGAAATTCACAGGAAACAATACCATAACATACTATGCAATGGACATTCACAGGAGACAGACAATACCATAACATGCCACGCAATGGAAATTCACAAGAAAAGCAGACAATACCACAACATAACATGCAGTGGAAATTCACAGGAAACATAGACAATACCATAACATATCATGCAATGGAAATTCACAAGAAACACAGACAATACCATAACATGCCATACAATGGAAATTGGCAGGAAACACAGACAGTACCCGGCAGTGGAAATTCACAGCAGACATACCGAAAACCATTAAGCTTGCATAGTAATCCGAAAGGCAGGAGAGCTCGTTTGATTTCACCCACCTTATAATAGACTTTAAGCTGTACGCCAGTCAGACAGGGAGGAACTAGCTTTGCATATTCATACATACATTGCCCTCCCACTGGTCCCTCTCAATCCCTCTCAGCCGTTTCCCTGAAGACAGTCACTACTGCTCTCCCCACGGTCAATGCCCTACCACCACCAACAGGGAAAGGGTCCTCACGTCCCATCAGGATTCATCACGTATTCTGTTTATGACTCCCACAAGCGTTACATCCCTTCTCTTCTCCATTCTGGGCAGCAAACACAGGTTCAGCACATACATTTTCACTTAGAACGAACAATCATTCCGCTTACTAATGTGAATACAATCATCGACATGCCAGTGAGTAAGAGGTTAATGGTGACCTTCACACCAAGTATAGATTCGCAGCCATTCTTCACCAACTACAGTTATTCTGCTTACCAGTATGGATCCATCCCCCCCCCCCCCCTGTGGGGGTGCCGGGGGTTCTTTCAGTATAAATAGTATACCCACCTTCTGGACATTTTGTGCTAGAAATTTCCTCTTTTCTGTCACTCTCTTTGTTTCTGTCTTCTACCTTTGTTTTGTGTTATTTCTAGCTATCATTTTCTGCCTTGCTGGTCCATTCATCTGTATGTGTGCGTTAAAGTCTTTCTCTTAGGATTGATAATTGGGTACATGTATTAAGTGCATTTTTGGCTCTAGGGAAATGAGATATGCGGAAGTAAGTTTAGGTCATTGAGGCCCGTTTTTATATATGTTTTAGTTTCCTTAGTTATTTTTGAATTAGGCCCGTTTTTATATGTTTTAGTGTCTTTAGTTATGTTTCAACTTGTTTTCCAGTATGTTTTTTTTTAAATACACTGTGTGATAAATTGGACAGAGTGGTCAAACGCCAGGGGCATCTGTTGAAGTAGTCTGTACGTTTTGGAACAGTTATAGCCCTGATATGGCTCTACGCAGTCGGCTGGGCTTTAAACAGAAATAACAATAACACTAAATGCGGATACAGTCACCGACCTGTCACGGAATCAGAGACTACTGGTGACATTCACACCAAGCATAGATTCTCAGCTGTTCTTCAACCATAGTATGGACAGACAGACAGTTAGACAGACAGACAGTCAGTCAGACAGACAGACAGAGACGAACAAACAATCAGAGAAACAGAGACAGACAGACAGACACTGACACACAGTCAGACAAACAGACACACGGAGATAGACAGACAGACAGTCACACAGCCAGGCAGGCAGGCAGGCAGGCAGAAACAGACAGACAGAGAAAAGAGAGAGAGAGAGAGAGAGAGAGAGAGAGAGAGAGAGAGAGAGAGAGAGAGAGAAACAGATTCTTAATAGTCTCTAATGGACTCTCCATAGTCTAAATATTTTTACAGTGATCCACGTTACATGTCTCTCCGAAACTTAATATTTGCGTGACAAAAGTATGTCGTGCTTTCATGATTATCATCCTCATCGACATCATCACCGTCGCATTTTAAAACCTGTTCCAGCTTATATGGCCTTTAAAGTGGCGTAGAAAAAGGGACGAAAAAAAAAATAATGAAAAATTTGTCGTGCTTGGTGGACTCCAGTTGCTGGGAAAGCCACTGCTATGGCATGGTCACGATAAATATTAAAATGTTTCCAGAAGAATTAATGTCTTCTTCTTGTATCTTTCTGCTTGCACGATCTTGGGTTTGCAAGGAGATAGAGCGAACCATTTTATTCTCTTCTGATGAATTTGGTGGTGGACTGGTCAGTGTAGTGAACCGGAAAAGCTAAAGGACAACGAGGAAGGTCTAATATGGAATTAAAACGTAGCAAAAATTCTTTTTTTTTGTTTTTCTTTTTTACTTGTTTGTCATTTTCATCAGCCAAAAAAAAAAGGCTGTTTTGTCTTGATCAACATATTTTTTTGATACTGCCATTGGAGAGACAGGTTTATTTCCCAGGTTCCTCCCCTTGAAGGCGAAATAGCCTTCTTGCCTGCCTAAAAGTCTTGGTAAGAAAAATGAGTGGCGCTGCACTGCGGCGACGCGTTCTCAACGAGGAGAACAACCCAAGTTTCACATGATGTGGAAAAAGAAATGAATATGAACATGATCATCAGAGGTCACCTTTCGCACCATAATGTTGAGTTGTTAAAACCATCCGATGCATTGTTCTTAAAATTTACGTACAAAACCATTTCGACAGGTTAAGTATGACTGTTTTCATTGTTCAATGACATTTTTGAATGACAAGGATTAAGAGCAGCTTCTGTTCTTGTTCTTGGCATAAAACAAAAGCATGTAGACATGTGTATGTGTGGGTTTGTTTTTTTCTTATTACTTTTTAGATTACGATATGTTTTAAAGCGACAACGATTAAGAACGGTTTCCGTTTTCCAGATAACGTTTCCAGCCTCGGACTAAATTTCATATGCCTCTGTGCCATTGGTGCCACGTGATGGAGAGGTGCTACTTGGCGTGCAGGTTATGTGTCTATTTTTGTATGTCTATTACTAAAAGAATCAAGGATACATTACAGTGAAATGTATATCTGTTAGAACTAGAAATGGAAACCTTCATTGAGACTGTCAGTGAACAAAATGGAACCTATACATGTGCTAGTATTTCTATAGATGCAAAACAGAAATCAAGATAGCTTTTTGTTGGAATGAATGTCTTTTTCACGTATGTGTCTTTGCGTCAATATGTATGTCTGAGATTTCTTTGTACTGGACTCGAGCAGACTTTAGAATCATTTTTCCGAAATTCATTTTGAGCATATATTGATCCGTTCAAGCGCAAACTATCTCTGTAGATATAATTATAATGTCCATTTGTCTTGATTGTTGTAGTATTGCAACAGATCAGTCCACATCCCAGTCAACCAACTGGATCCTGATTAACAGTGTGACATGGACTCAATTTTCCGATTTAATCAATGGTCATCTCCGATTGGCCTGATCGCATGATTCCTGACTGTTAAACCATATCCGATTAGTGTTAGGGAACAAATCCATCAGTTTCGTAAGCTAGCAATGTCATGTCAAGACTGACAATTACAAAGCTATTTACAGAGTTAAATATCAGGAGCTAATAAGACCACATTCCCCCCTCCCCATGTGGGGATGCTGGGGGCTCTTTCAGTATAAACAGTATCACCACCTTCTAGAAACTGTGCTAGAAATTTCCTCTTTTCTCTCTCTCTCTCTCTGTTTGTTTCTGCCTTGTTTCTTTGCTTTCTGTTATTTCTTCCTGTCATTTTTTCCTTGCTGGTCCATTCACTTGTATGTGTTCGATAAAATGTTACGTACTTTCTCTTAGGATTAATAGTTGGGTACAAGTGTTAATTGCATTTTTGGCTCTAGGGATATGAGATATGCGGAAGCAGTTTTAGGTAATGTAGGCCCGTTTTTAGATATGTTTCAGTGTCCTTAGGTATGTTTAAATTTGTATTCAGGTATGTTTTTTAAACCTCATGTGCGATAAATTGGACGGAATGGCCAACGCCATAAACATCTCCTTAGATTATGTGCGCGAATGTGTATGTATACTTAATTTTCATTCCCTTTTTTATTATTTGTTGGAGTATTGTGTATTTTTAAACGGTTATAGCCCTGATAGGGCTGTACGCAGTCGGCTGGGCTTTGAACAAGAATAACAATAACAACAACGAAGTTCATACGTCTTAATTGTAGTAGTTTTGCAACAAATTGATCACTTCCCAGTCAACCAACTGATTAACAGTGTGACACGGACTCAATTCTCCATTTAATCAGTGACCTCATCATATGATTCTTGATTTGTTATACCACAGCCGATCAGTGCTCAGGGAAAACATCCATCACGGTTTCGTAAACTGGCAATGTCATGTCAAGACTGACAGTCACAAAGCTATTTACAGATTTAAACACCAAGAGCTGATAAGGCCAGATCTGCCCCTCCCCTATGGGAATACCGGGGGCTCTTTCAGTATTAAATAGTATCCCTACATTCTGGAAATTTTGTGCTAGAAATTTTCTCCTTTCCGTCACTCTCTTTGTTTCTGTCTTGCTCCTTTACTTTCTATCATTTCTTCCTATCATTTTTCTGCCTTGCCGGTCCTTTCACTTGTATGTGTTCGATAAAGTTTTAAGTACTTTCTCTAACGATTGATAGTTGTGTACATGAATGATGCGCATTTTTGGCTCTGGGGAAATGAGATATGCGGAAGCGGTTTTAGGTAGTTTGGGCCCGTTTCTGTATATGTTTTAGTATCCTTAATTATGTTTAAATTTGTATTCAGATGTGCTTTTAAATCCCCTATGTGATAAATTGGAGTGGCCAACGCCAGGGGCATCTTATCAGATTATGCACACGAATGCATGGATATGTGTACTTAATTTTCCTTTCTTTTTTCTTGTTGAGATTTGTGTACGTTTTTAAACGGTCGTAGCGCTGATATGGCTCTACGCAGTCGACTGGGCTTTAAACAAGAATAACAATAGCAACAATCAGTGATCAGGCAAAACATTCATCACGGTTTCGTAAGCTAACAAGATCATGTCAAGACAGAGATTAGAAAGCTAATTACAGGTTTAAGCACCAAGAGCTTATTAAACCACACCCCTCACATTTAATTCCGCAAAGGTCAGTGACTGATTAAGACACACAGTGATCTATGCTAATAATAAATGTATCCAGATTCTAGCACTATGAAAGATAGCATTGTGATGTTGGCTGCCAGTTGAGTTTCATCAGCCAGTTAATCATCAGTAATGATGAGACAGTCTTGAAATAGGAAAACACACGCACGCACAACACAACACAACACAACACAACACAACAACACAACACAACACAACACAACACAACACAACACAACACAACACACACACATATTTATGAAGAATATTAGGAAAAGACAGGTAACATTTATAAACGTTTTATGAGGCAAGAAAAATTTGAACACCTGGTCACAACAGGAAATTGGAGGGAGAAAAGACCACCAGGCAGACCCAGGGAGAAAATATTGGACAGACTTGCATAGTGGATGAGGACAGAAAGGGTGGGAGAAACACTTTCAGTGACAAAAGATAGATTCGTATGGAGGGCCATGATCGCCAACGCCATGTGACAAGGCACATGATGATGATGATAGTGATGATTATGATACTGATGACGAATGACATTGTGTGACAATGCATGATCTGGCGCCACGCTACCTGATGATATATCTCAGGTGAACAGACCTATTGATCAACCACTATACTCTTTTTTGTATTTTCGGGCTAGAAAAGTACACATTAGAGTAATATATTCTTTAGTCAGTATCTACATGTACTAGAAAATTACAGATCAGTGTAATGTACTATTTTAGTGTCCTGAGTTGTGTTTAAAGTTGTATTCAGATGTTTTTTCTTAAATCCCCTGTGCGATAAATTAGACGGAGTGGTCAACGCTGGGGGCGTCTCCGTAGATTATGTGCACAAATGCATTGATATGTATACTCGATTTCTTTTCCTTTCCTTTTTTCATGTTGGAGTATTATGAATGTTTTGAAATGGTTATAGCCCTGATGTGGCTTTACACAATCATCTGGACTTTAAACAAAATTACAAACAGTAACTGATCAGAAAGTTTTGGTCGTCTATAAAAGAACGAATATTCCCTGTTAAAAACCAACAGGGAATCGGGACATCAACACACCTGACATTTCTTGGCTGTGCAGCCAACTACCATAGAGAACACTGTGTGAGAATCCTGCTGTCAGCTCTCTAAGATGGATGACGTGATGAATCCTGCATGGTCAGCATTCTCTCTAACGATGGTACTGACGTGATGGATATCCTGCATGGTCAGCATTCTCTCTAACGATGGTACTGACGTGATGGATATCCTGCATGGTCAGCATTCTCTCTAACGATGGTACTGACGTAATGGATATCCTGCATGGTCGCATTCTCTCTAACGATGGTACTGACATGGTCACTAGAAATGTCCGTTCTCCCCTTCCAGACTTGTACCGATGGTGAAGATGTTAACAAGGGATGATAGCAAATGCCAGATAAAGACGACACAAATGTTATCGACATAATTAGATTGCATTTGATTTATATCGAATTGTGGTATAACTGTCTATTCCCATCTTTCTCCTCCTCCTCCTCTCCTCTCTCTCTCTCTCTCTCTCTCTCTCTCTCTCTCTCTCTCTCTCTCCTCCCTCCCTTCCTCCCCACTGTCTCCTCTGTCTGTCTGTCTGTCTCTCTTTCATTGTGTGTGTGTTGTGTGTGTGTGTGTGTGTGTGTGTGTGTGTGTGTGTGTGTGTGTGTGTGTGTGTGTGGTGTGTGCTCTAATAGCTATACCGTTGCCTAATAGAAGGTTCATTTCATTTCATATAGTGTTATTTCTAATTGTCTTTCTCTGTCACTACCTCTCTAATTATGCGAGGTCATTTTTTTCAACAGATTCTTCTCTGTCTCTTTATCATTCTTATGCAGATTGAGTCTAGCCTCTATCTCTCTCTCTCTCTCTCTCTCTCTCTCTCTCTCTCTCTCTCTCTCTCTGCCCCCTCTCTTCTTCTGTTCTCTTTTCTGATCTCCCTCCCCCCCTCTCTTTTCTCTCTTCTTTCTCTTCTTTTCTGATCTCTGTCTGTCTGTCTGTCTCTCCCTCCCCCCTTCTCTCTCTGTGCGTGTGTGCACGCGTGCGCGGATACACTCTTTGTGGATGTTCCCTAATTAGTAATTGTCAGAGCTGGCTTAGCAGATAAGCGTTGATGTTCCATCGGTTCCATCCAGCCACGCTACTTCCTTCAGCTTGTCCCTGTTTGGTTTCATCAGCAGGCTTGCTTTTCTTGTCTGGAGAGAGAGAGGGGGGGGGGAGAGACAGGAAGGGGAGAGAGAGGAAGAGAGAGAGACGTGGGAGGGAGGGAGAGAGCAGATTAGAACAGAAGAGGAGAGACAGACAGACAACAGAAACAGAGAGAGAAAGCGAGAATGAGAGACAGAGAGAGAGAGGGAGAGAAAAAGGGAAAGAGAAGAGAGGGGGAGGAAGGGAGAGAGAGAGAGGGTGCAATAATGTATGCGCGTGTCTAAGCGTGGTTGTGTATTTAAGTTAGTCTGAGGTGGGTGGGATTGCTGCTCTCTCTGTCTCTCTCTCTGTTTGTGTATGTGAGTTGGGGTGTGCGGATGTTTGTATGCGTGAGATCGCTGTTTTGAGAGAGACAGAGACAGAGAGACGGGCGAAAAAGAGAAAGAATGATTTTAGACTTTAAAAAACGTTCTCACTCAAAGATGGTACATTAGGCCCGATTGGACTCATCCTAGGCAGCTAGTCCTTGCTCTCCACTTACACAGTACAAGCATATAAACATAACGGACGAACCGTAACATACAGTGTGAGAAACTTGTCACGAAAATAACTGCAATAAAATACTGACTTTTACATATACGCCAGTAGGTCATGCGCTTTACAAAAGAATAGAAGCGACATATAAAAGGATTGTGTGAGAGCGTGGCAGTGGGCCATGGCGGTCAGACTCGGGATCTTTGGCCGACCTAGGCCCAGGTGCTTCCTTTGTGGGGATGCTGGGCACTCTTTCAATATAAATGATATCCCCACCTTTTGGAAATTGTGTGCTAGGAATTTCCTCTTTTCTGTCACTCCGTTTCTCCTTGTTCCTTTGCTTTCTGTCATTTCTTCCCATCATTTTCTGCCTTGCTGGTTCATTTCATCTGTATGTGTTCGATAAAGTCTTACGTACTTTCTTTTAGGACTGATAATTGGGTAGGCCTACATGTTTTTAAGTCCATTTTTTGCTCTAAGGAAATGTAATGTGTAGAAGCAATTTTAGGTAATTAAAGCCCCCTTTGTATATGTTTTAGTATCCTCGGTTATATTTACATTTGTATTCAGGTATTTTTAAGTCCCCTGATGATAAATTGGAATGGTCAACGCTAGGGGCATATCCTTAGATCATGTGCACGAATTCATTGATATGTGTACTCGATTTTCTTTGACAGTTTGTTTAAAAATAATCTTCTGTGAGGTAGGGTGTACTTTCTGAGATGCCAGCCCTGTAATGGCTCAGTGCAGTCGGCTGGGTTTTAAGCAACAGTAACAATAGGCCCAACTGTGCAAAACGTTTCGATCTCCCACAGAAGCATTCCAGATGTGAAAATTACTTCTAGTGTAGAAGCATTCTCGCTACAACACTCAGTAATTTTCACATTTAGAATGCTTCTGGAAGATCGAAACTTTTCACCTTGGCTCAGACTTTAGTGTTCTTTGTTAGAGAGGCTTGGTGTGCTTCTATTGACCAGAGACGGACTGTCTGGATGGAGACGCTCAGTGTCCTTTGCTGTTAAATTAAGACAGAGTATTGCTGATGAGAAGGGGAGAACAGCTGGCAGCTATGCGAGCTGGCGGCTGGGCGGGCTGCCCGATAGAGAGATGGAGGCGGAGAAGGGGGGCTCTTTCTTATTCTCTTGGTTTGGTTAGCAGGGCTGGATCTGGCTCGTGTGCATTGTGTGGCTATACCCCAAGCGTTGTCATTTTCCCACCCTGCCGTTTGGCCAGTGATTAAGGTAAGTGATGACTGAGTCCGAATGGGTCATGCGTCATGTACTGCACGAACAGTCCCCCCCCCCCTCCCCACTAACTCACGCACTTTGCTTGGTGAAATGGTTATTGTTTGGCATCGGGAGCTGGGAGGTGATTGTCTGGTTAGTGGTAAGACGTTGTTGCTCTGCGTCCCATCCAGCACCATTGAGTGTTCTTGTTAACAGCGGGCATTAGTGATTTGAAACAGAAACATTGTTTGAATGAATGCAGCGCTGTTTTCTGGACACGTTACAAGAGTCTTTGGACAAAGAAACCAAGGGAGCTTGTATTAGTGTGAACAAACAAAGGTTGTCAGATACAGTTAATATGTTGTACTAAAGTGGACAGAGAAGCAAAGGTTGCCAGATACATTTATTACATTATACCAACATGGACAAAGAAACAATCTGTAATGTGTAGACACAGCTGTGCGTGATATCCGTACACTTTTTCAGGCCTCAAGTAGATAGTTACACCCGCATACAAACGCTTGCTTGCAATGAAAAATGGATGAAATAGAAAATGCAGTATAATGTCATATTGATCCAATAAAGGATATTCATTAAGTCTGCCACCTACATAAACGTGTGTATTCAATTACATTGATCAGAACGTGTAACAACTAAATGCTTATTCACAACAATCAGACAAGAGAATTATTACATCGCAGATAAAATGGTCAGTTAAATAAATTCGTTTGTTTCAATATATCATAACACGTTTTGTCACTTATCTTGAACTATTTTGAATCCAGCAAACTGTCAAACTGAAACAAACAGAATCGGGAGTGAATGTCATCCAATCCCTTTTTCCCTATTGTCCACTCCTCATCCGTGTCAATAGTTCCCAGCTTTCATCCCAGCTCTTCAGCATACCACCAGAGATGTCCTGAAAATGGCTATGAAGTGACCACCTCATCCGTGCAGCCCACTCATGACTTTGGCAAAGAGGCACACACTTCCTACTCCGTCATCATCAATGTGGATATAGACATCAAAAAAGCAGCTTCCATCTGCGCTCACTTTGCTTTTGTGTGCACTCACCTAGGTTCTGTGTGCACTCACCTGACATCAAGATCTTTCAGGACTGTGTGCAGTCAACGGTTTTATAGCATTTGCTTGTTCCCTCGCTTGTGGCTCAAAACTCTCATCAGAAGTACAAGGTCTGTGTCAACAAAGTAGGTGAGAACACACAGGCCCAGTGGACTCGTGTTCCCTTGATTATGTCTAAATGACCCTTCAGGACAGGATCAGGGAGGACATCAGGGATAAGAAAAGAGATGAAGTAGAAATGCAGAGAGGGAAGAAGTATCAGACAGGACTTTGCCTCGGGGCATCTCAAAATGCTGATGCAACTCAGAAGAGGAGGATCAAAGGGCTGTTCCCTCAGGGTGAGTGCGAAGAGGTCTTTTTGTTCTGCTTTGATATGAGCGATCCAATAGAGCATCGCATGTTGAAAATCCTCACTGCACACGGCAGCGTTTCCAGAATAAGCTGGACTGTATTGATCAGGGAGCTGAGGCAGTGAATGAAGAGGGACTTAAAAGAGGTAAACTTTCAAATGTGCAGCAAGATTCAAAGCGCAACATGTGTATGTACTTAAGTGCAAGTCGATTTTGTACATCTGTGTTTTTGGTTCCCCCCCCCCCCCCAGTTTTTGGGCCGCAGGTCTATCCTGTGAGAAAATTGTGAACTCTTTTATTCTGAGTTAGCATGATGGGTTTACTTTAGTTACAGTGACTGACGATGGAAATAATATTTGTACAAGGGAATTTATATCCGTTTAAGTATGTGTGTTTCACCAGATTTTGTCCAGTTTTGAGTTAAGGACTTGCAACTGTTTCTGTATAAATTGTGATAATCTGTTAATGTTATTGTTCTTGTTTTTGTTGCTTTTTGAAGACTTGGAACTGTATTTGTATAAATTAGAATGATTTGTTGGTGGTATTGTTGTTGATTTTTGTTGCGCTTTAATGCTCTTTTATGCGTAAAACATACAAACATGTCTTGTACAAGATTAAACCAAATGGATTCAGTATAGATACACAACCAGAACTGTTCTATCATTAGATATGTTATTTCCTCTCTTCAGTAACAGCATACATTTTCTTGTCATGTGTGTGTAGAGAATGATCTGTGTCACTGATTGTCCACACGAAGCAAAACTGTGTATACATGCCAAGAAATGGAGACTGCCAGAATATCTCGACCGTATTACTTAGAAAAAAATACCCTACATATTAACAGATCTAGTGGCCTGCTTATTAAAACACATACCAGGGATATGAAAAGTCTTGAGTCAGTTCATGGTTGAACAGGAGAGTAGTCGCTCCCTCCTTCTAACCACACCTTCTGCTAGATCTTGGGTTCTGGCCTGGGTACTCAGAATTCTATAGTTGTGCTGTTAGTGCACGTAAAGGACCCTGCGACAACAGAGGAGTTATCCTTGTGAACATTCTGTGAAGACATTCACTTTCATGAGTAGAACTTTCACTTTTCATGAGTAGAACTATATAGAAACAGAGAAAAGGAAAAAAATGTGGCACTGCAACATGTCAGTAGCATGTCCACAGACAGAGCAGCCTAACTTCATGCATTAAGAACTCTTCTGGCAGAAGGAAATACAGGAAAACGAGAAAAAAAAAAGTTCCTTGTGTGTGAAAATCATCTCTCTCTGTTGTTTGTCCTTCTGATGCCTCTTTCTCTATGTGCATCTCTCTCTCTCTCTCTCTCTCTCTCTGTCTCTCTCTCTCCCCCTCTCTCTCACACACACTCTCTATCCCCCTCCCTCTTTCTCTTTCTCCCCCTCCCTCCCTCCCTCCCTCCCTCACTTCCTCTCTCTTTCTGTCCCTTCCTCTCTGTCTCTCCCTCCCCTCTCTCTTTCTCTCTCTCTCCCCTTTCTCTCTCTTGCTCTCTTTTTCATTCTCTCTTTTTCTCTCCCTCCTCCCTTCCTCTCTCTTTCTCCCTCTCTTTCTCCCTCCCTTCCTCTCTCCCCTTCCCTCTCTCTCCCCCCTCTCTCTGTCTCTGTCCTCTTCATATTCTGTCCTCGACGTCTCTCTAGCTCTCCTAAAACAACCAGGTAATCCAGTAACACCCCACTATAACCACAGCTATCGACTACACTGGCCATGACAGAAAATCGAAGTGGAAACACTCAGCCTGAAGAAGCAAAGGTGTAGGAGATGAAATGAAAAATTAGCGCCTGTCTCCACACTGAGATAAACAGTGGTCTGTGCCTCTGATAGGAATGGAGGATGATGCACTCCAGACAGAGTTGCTACTCATATATGCAGCAGTGTGCTGTGTCAACGACTGAGTTTTGTTGGACTGATCAGAAAGATTAGGAAAAGACGAGCAACATTCATTTTATGAGGAAAAGGGAAATTAGAGCACCTGATCACAACACGAAAGCTGGACGGAAAGAGAACAGCAGGTAGACCCAGGGAGAAAAGGTTGGACGGACTTGCAGGGTGGCGTGGGACAGAGAGGGTGGAGGATGTGCTTGCAGCGACAAGGGATAGATGCATATGGAGGGCCATGATCGTCACGCCATGCAGCAGGGCACATGATGGTCAGGTTGTTGAAAATGAGCTGGAAGCAGGCTAAATGTTACGTCAATGTGTCTGTCTCTTTGTGAAATATGCAAAGGGAAATAATTACCAAAATAGTTACATAACGCAAAGTACATGCAAAGGGAAAGAATTGCCAAAATAGTTACATAACACAAAGTGAACGCAAAGGGAAATAATTACCAAAAGAGTTACATAATGCAAAGAAGATGCAAAGGGAAATAATTACCAAAATAGTTACATAATGCAAAGTAGATGCATAGGGAAGTAATTGACAAAATAGTTACATAATGCAAAATAGATGCAAAGGGAAATAATCTTGTAGTTTTGGCTTTGTGTTGTATACATACAAGTTTTTTGTTTGCTTTTTTGTGTGCTGTAAATCGTTTTGTCAGAAAAAAAGAGAAGTGGGGAGTCAATATGCTGTGAGTATTTTATTTCTGATTAGCGATGGTGTGGTTAGCCATAAAGCTAGATAATGACAACAGACTGTCACTCAAACACAACTGTTGGCTGTGTTTGTTGGTGTCAGGCTTAAGAACATCACTGCTTGCTAAGATAAGTCACGATTGTTCACAGGACAGGCTTGCAGACGTGTTTCCCTGTGGGAACCAAGAAAAAATCATCTCTAATGGAAAAAGGGTTGTTTTACTTATTTTCACTTCGGCTGCTGATCATTCGTGATTTTTATTTTATTTTATTTTTTTTTAACGATTTCCGGCACTTTTATTTTGCACGCTTCTCTGTGTGCGGAAACTGAAGACAGTTTTTATTTGTATGTTTCTGTCGCTGTTCTTTAACCCTTTGACTCCCAAACACCATCCACCAACTGCAAAAACTTTACCCTTAGACTCCCACACCCTATCCACCAGCTTTCAGCAGGAAGCTGGTAGATAGGTTGAGGGAGTCAAAAGGGTTTTCAGTTTTTGCTTTGTTAGCATGGTTAACAATGCAGAATGCTGGTGGACAAGGTGCGTGAGTCAAAGGGTTAAGGCTTTGCTTTGTTAGCATGGTTAATAACGCAGGATGCTGGTGGACAGGGTGCGGGAGTCAGAGGGTTAAGGCTTTGCTTTGTTAGCATAGTTAATAACGCAGGATGCTGGTGGACAGGGTGCGGGAGTCAAAGTGTTAAGCGTATCTCTTGAAATATGCTTAACGAATTCAGCGCACTCCAGCCTGAGGTCAAACACCGTTCGCGTGTCTGACGCTGCATACTTTCCCCGCTGTGTACTTCTAACGTTTCGATATTTTCAGCGCAAAAATTCAAAGAACGACTGACAAACGAATTGTATTGTACACACTGGCATGAAGACTAGGAAAGAGAAGCAGCTTCATAAACGTGGTCTTGGTTAAGAAATACTATGGATACGAACGAGTTTTGGACTAGATGTTCACTGTTTCAGTTTCAGTTTCTCAAGACGACGTATCCACGCTCAGAACGAATTCCATATGCACTAATGTCACAGGTGCCATATGTGTGGTGATCGTGGCACAAGCCTTAAGCCTGCACATTTGTTGCGAGTCTATACAGAAATTGAAGCCGATTTACGCACTGGTGTTCCAAGTTGTCATGTAATTCGTTTGCAGTACGTTTAAAATGTTAAAAGTTTAAGCACAGAGGAATAGTAGGTATGGCTAAAAGCTTGGCACAAGACGTGGAAACAAACGTACAGATAGATAGTTTTCTGCCGTCTTGCACATAATGTAGATACCATACCACTTCGATAACTACTATTTCCACTGCAGCTTCACACACACACACACACACACATCCACACTTACATCACAAACACACAAGCGTAAACACATTCTCATTCTCTGTCTATCTCTTCGTTTGTCTCTATCTCTGTCTGTTTGTCTGTCTGACAGTTTGTCTGTGTGTCTGTCTTTTTCTCTATCTGTGTGTCTGTCTCTCTCGCTCTCTGTCTCTCTCTCATTGTCTCTCTTCTTTCCCTCTCTCTGTCTCTCTCTCTATTTTTCTGTCTCTCTCTCTATTTTTCTGTCTCTATTCAACCACAATAAGCCATCTTATGAGCATTTTCAAATCTAGAAAGGAAATGACCAGGGCTAAAAGAGTATTATATTACATCTTATTGCCATTGCATTTGCTACCACTATGCACACTTCTCATTACCATTTTATCCATACCTGGATGAAATGTCACAGTTGCCCAGACTGGGTTACCGCATTCCCTGTTCATTTCTAATGCCTTGAGACAAACACAGTTATTATTATTATTATTATCTATTGTCACTGTCACTGTGATTGCCGCAATCATTGTCATTGATTTCTGCTGCCATGGACACAATGAAGAATGTCTCTATTTAGCCATAAATGTTATTAGCTTGCCATAGATAGGGCGAAAAATGTCAACATATGCCATGAACGTAACCAGTCTACCATCGAGTGTTGACAATGTCACTAGTTTGCATAGATAAGATGGAGAATCTTACTAGTTTAACGCAGGTAGAGAGGGCATTGTTACTAGTTTGCGACAGAGAGGACAGTGGTTGGCTTAGGTAAGTTGGACAGTGTTACTACTTGGTCATAGACAGAGTAGAGTTCCTAGTTTGCCATGGAGAGGGAGGAAGATGGTATTGCTTTGCTTTGGATATCTTATTTTTGACTAGGTAAGTTATGGATGACCATCAGCCTGGACCATTGACAAAAGACCGCTGCTCATACACAATTGTTAGCTGTGTTTATAAGCATCTTGCTCTAGAACATCACTATTTTGGGGGAGGGGGTGTAGGAAAGTGGTTTCTTTGTGCTCTGACAGCTGCATCCAACTTGTAGGACGGACGGACACTCAGGTCCCCATCTATCCCCTAAATCTCTCACGGCTGGCTCCAAATGACACACCCCAGTTCATTGCCTCAACTGGCGGCTAAATGACATGAAGAGGTGATGTTAACATACATCACCAGGAGAACGAACTTCCTCAAAGAAGTCAATGGCCATGGCGGAGGGGCTTCTGGGAGTTCATCAGCCTCGTGGTTATTACCAAGACCAGCCACCTGGTTGGATTGGCAGTGACAACTTGGATCACACGCCTAATAGGCTGTCTGCACTTGCACTTTAACTCAGCATCCTGAGAGAGAGAGAGAGGGAGAGAGAGTGTGTCTGTATCAAACATACTTTTTTTTTACATTTTGATCAACATTAAACAATACAAGGTTCCATGTGATTTTGATGTGAAAGGTATTTTTGCACTTTTCGTTGGTCAATTGTTCTGTTAATTTCCAACAATTGTGGACACAGTAACATTTTCACAGGAAATGTTCCATAGTCTCTGGCATTATTACACCACACACAGTTTGTCTTAGTTGTTATACCCATTACGTTTACAATGATATTGGTGGCAATAATACCATGCACTATTCTTAGTGCAGCCATTTCGGTTTACTATTTCATTTATGAATTTTTAGAAATGTTTTGTTCCCACGAAACTTTAACGTTTAGTTTCTCTGAACACTTTGAGGAATAGTTTGTTTTAATATCAAATTATAGTAAAGGTTTGCCCCCTTTTGTGCACTCATTATTTTTATTGCACTGGGCACATTCGAAGTATTAATGTTATTGTTGTCTATATAAATTTTTTTTTAACTTAAATCTTGTTTGATTAATTTAAGGATATACATCCATTATAAGTGACAAAATCAAAACGGCCGTCAATGTTACTTGTCAACTCTTATTAGATCAGTGAACAGCCATTTTCTATGAGACAATGTTTGATAGAATATATTCCTTTCTCTGTCAGTTTATTGCCTTTGAATACCAGATTATTCACTTTGTTTTTTTAGTTACAGAAAATTATTATTGTTGTTGCTGCTGCTATCATTATTAGCATTACTGTTATTATAATGGCTGAATAAATATATCCCTTTCTGCCAGTTTATTGCTTTTAATATAAAATTTTTCGCCCTTATTTTTCGTTTGGAAAATTATTGTTGTTGCTGCTATTATTATTAACATTACTATTATCATAATGATGATTGAATAAGTCATGGTTGTGCGCAGGAACGGCTTGCAGACTTACTCCCCTTTTATGGAGTTTCACTATCATGGGTGGGATCCTTTGAGGCCGTCATCAGTTAGCGTCTTTGTTAGTATCTTCACACAATTTCCCTTCTACAAATTTGTCATTGTTGATAACGGGTGCCATAGTCAAGTGAGTAGGATGGCAGACTTACAGTCAGAGTGGTTTAGATTTGATCCTGCGTGGGTATCTCCAGCTTCATGGATGAAGAGTGGATATGTTTTGGATGTCCCAGTTCAATGTGCGTGCATGCCTGTTAGTGCTAAAACCCCATTTTGTATGTGTACGCAATCAGAACAACAAGTAGGTACGTAAAAGATCCTAAATACAATGCCCAGCGGCTTTTGGAAACATTTACAGATACACGTATGATTTACATGTAACCAAGATTGTTCCATCGATAGACTAATACAATACTAGTATAAGATAAAATTAAAACATAAAAACATGGGTTAGGTAGGACCTCAAGACCTGGCCAGCTCATGAGTTTATGTGCAAGCTTAAGGATTGTGTTATCTTTCTAGATCTTCTTCATCACATGGCACCTGCGACGTAAGTGGATATGGGATTCATTCTGAGTGCCACGACATCATCTTGACAAAACGAAACTGGAAACATCCATCCTCTACTCTCACAGAGGACGAAGTATGGAGACTGTAGCAAACACACCATTCGTACACTGATCGGCAGAACAACGTGCATACACGCATCTGAGAAAAATCTGAATGCTTGAGAAAAAAAAAGAAAAAAAAAAAAAGAAAAGAAGACGTGATTGATGATAATGGCAACAATGACAACAACAGTGTGAATTTATTCGCTGTGTATTTTCGGCATGAGGGCACACAGACAACTGAACACACTGGGATATTTTACGTATAAAAATGTCCTTGATGTAGTTTCTATGAGCGCAGTGGTATATGCCCAGTCTTGAAGGTGAGCATCTCACTTTAGTTGAAAAACGCACATGGGAATTGAGTTTGACTGTGACTTGAAAGTCTAGCCTCCTTGGTTGAAAACCCACACCATTAACAACTAGGCTTGCAAACTTTCAGAGCAAGCATGATGTTACAGCACAAACTGATCACCTTGAAGAAAAATAGATCTTGAGTATCCCCCCATGGGGGATGCCAGGGGGCTCTTTCAGTATAAATAGTATCCCCCACCGTCCGGAAATTCTGTGCTAGAAATTTCTTCTTTGTGACCTCTTTGTTTCTGCCTTGTTCTTTTGCTTTCTGTCATTTCTTCCTATCATTTTCTGCCTTGTTGGTCCATACACCTGTATGTGTTCCATAAAATCTTATGTACTTTCTCTTTGGATTGATAATTCGGTATGTGTAGTGAGTGCTTTTTTGGCTCTAGGGAAATGAAGTTTGCGGAAGCAATTTTACGTGATTCAGGCCCGTATTTATATATGTTTTTGTGTCCTTAGTTAAGTTCATATTTGTATTAGATATGTTTTTAAATTCCCTGAGTGATAAATTGGATGGAGTGGTCAACGCCAGGTGCATCTCCTAAGATATGTGTGCGAATGCATTGATGTGTGTACTTAATTTTCTTTTCCTTTTTTTTTCCCCTTGTTGAAGTATTGTATAGGTTTTGAAACGGTTATATAGCCCTGATATGGTTCTATGCAGTTGGTTGGGCTTTCAACAAAAATAACAATAACAACAAGGCTTCAGACCGTCAAGAACAAACATGATGTTACAACACTAACTAATCACCTAGACAAAAACAAAACAAAACAAAAACAAAAAAACATTAGATCCTCAGTAATTTTGCCCGTAACACAAAATTGCCACATCGCACCAACAAACAACAATAAAACAAACAACAGTGGCAACAACAAAAGGCAGGGACATTAGGCCAATAAAACGGAACTATTCGCGTGATCCCCATCACCAGAAGATAACAAAGCCCCTAAAAGATTGCTCTGTGGACATGCCGTGCAGGGACCTCGAAACACACTGATTGCCTGTGCTTGCCGGCGGTTGTCTTTCCTTGATAATTTCCGCCTAGGTCGCAATTGTAATCTAGCCGTGATTTTCTGAAGCGACAGGAAGTAATAACGCAGCAAAATGGAGGATGAGTGATTGTGTGGGATACAGGTCAGGCAGGTTTGCATGTGTCTCCTCAATTTCGCTGCATTCTCACTTCTGTGTGTTTTTTAAAAGGTTGGATTACTTTGATTTTTAGAAAGAATAAACTAATGATGTATGTTGACTTTTGATAATTTCAGTTTTTGTGCTTTAAGTCTAGCTGATTACAAGAGCTATTTTAGCCCTGTCATAGTAATGCTAACTAAAAAAAAAAAAAAAAAAAAGATAAAACCAGTCCAACATTGTTATATTCCAGTCAAAATCAAAACCCATCACAAAAATTAAAGACATTTATGAAAGGGATGCATACACAGTTGCATAAAATCCAGTCAACCTTCGAAGCAGGTGGGAAGATAACACGCACATGCAAGAAATCCGTACACATAATAATAATAATAATGCTACTACTGCAACTACTTCTAATAATGATAATAGTAATAACAACAACAACAACAACAGTAATTTATATGGCGCCAAATCTTGACAATTGAAATCAAAGTGCACTCCGCACCAGGCATACGCATACAATCGACAGAGACTACTTTACAGTATTTGATATTAAAAATGAAGGCCTACACAAACTGGGGGAAAGAAGTAGTTGTAGAATTCATTGTCTGGAAAATGGGTGGATTTTTTAATCTACCACATTGCATGTCCCAGCACAGTGATAGAACTAGGCCACAAGAAAAACAAAAAACAACAGACAAAATTAAACACAGACTGAAAACAAACATTGAGATTACGCAAGAACAGCCTTGACAATATCATATCATATATTGAGCGTGTTGATATGTGTACTTGACGTAAATGTGTATCACGATTTGTTTTCTCTCTTTTTTATTTCCAGAATCTACTTCTGTATAACCCCTGAGGAAAGAGTCGCTCGACTATCACGTATAGAGAACAGCCTGAGAAAAGGTCAGTATATACTTATTGCTTTCTCTTTCTTCTTTCCTTTCAGCATCCTCACACCATGTTTTCCTGTTCTGCCTCTTTCTGATGTCTCTGGTTCTTTCTAGATCTTGTCTGTCTGTCTGTCTGTCTGTCTCTCTCTCTCTCTTCTCCTCTCTCTCTCTCTCTCTCTCTCTCTGTCTCTCTGTCTGTCTGACTGTATGTCTGTCTGTCTATCTATCTATCTATCTGCCTGCCTTCCTGCCTGTCAATCAATCAATCAATCAATCAAACAATCGATCAATCAGTCTATCTGTCTATCTATCTGTCTATCTGTCTATATACCTATCTACCTATTTACCTATCTACCGACCTACCTACCTATCTGTCTCTGTCTGTCTGTGTCTGTGCATCGATCAGGCTGTGTGTGTGTCTGTTTATCTATCTGCCTGCCCGCCTGTCTATCTATCTATCTATCTATCTATCTATCTATCTATACTATCTATCTATCTATCTATCTATATCTATATCTATCTATCTGTCTGTCTCTCTGTCTGGCTGGCTGTTTTGCTGGCTGTCTGTTTTTGGCTGTCTGTCTTTATCTATCTATCTAGCTAGCTATCTGTCTGCCTGCCTGTCTGTCTGTCTATGTATCGATCATTCTGTTTGTGTGTGTCTGTGTGCCTGCCTTAATTTGTATCGTCTGTCTATCTGTCTGTCTATTTATCCAACTATCAGTATGTCAGTCTGTATCTATGTATGTATGTCTATATCTATGTCTCTCTGCCTATTTCACTATTCATGAAAGGTTATATTGTCCATCAATCAGTCTGCTCATCTGTCAGTCCACCTTGTCTATTTTGCCTGTCTCTCTATCACAGTATCAGTATCGTCTTTTATCTGTTCATCAGTCAGTTTATTCGTTTGTCTCTGACTCTTTTTCAGTCTGTTCATTTTTCTGTCTGTCCATCTGCACATCCCTCTCGGTCTCTGTCTGGCTGGCTGTTGGTCAGTTTAGTTGTCTATCTATCTATCTATCTATCTGTCTGTCTGTCTGTCTATCTATATGTCTGTCAATCTATCTATCTATCTGTCTATCTATCCATCTACCTACTATCTATCTATCTATCTATCTATCTATCTATCTATCTGTTTGTCTGTCTGTCTGTCCATAAACATTCATATTTTAGGCTGTTTTTTAAGAACATGTAGTGTTTCATTGGCTTAAGCTTACTCCATCCCCACCATCCATATATTCTTTGTGTAATATCTCTCTCTCTCTCTCTCTCTCTCTCTCTCTCACTCTCTCACACACGCACGCACACGCGCGCTCATACACACACATACACACGCTCTGCGCGCATGCACACACACATACACACACTATTACGTGCGTACACATACATTCTCTCTCTCTCTCTCTCTTTCACTCTGTTTCTGTCTGTCTGCCCCCTCTCTTTCCCAGTGTCTCACTCTTCTCTCTTTCCTGTAATCCTCTTCCCAGCTCCAGCTGCAAAAGCAGCAGGTCACCAAGTAACACACCACAACAGCTACAACCATCGACTACACTGGCCATGACAGAAAATCGAAGTGGAAACACTCAGCCTGAAGAAACAAAGGTGTAGGAGATGAAATGAAAAATTAGCGCCTGTCTCCACACTGAGATAAACAGTGGTCTGTGTCTCTGATAGGAATGGAGGAGGATGCACTCCAGACAGAGTTGTTACTCACGTACGCAGCAAGTGGCTGTGTCAACGTATTTTTAAAATTTTTTTATATTATTATTATCAAATAGGCAATTAAAAACAAACTCAAAGCGGGTATAATCATACGTTAGCGTACATGTTTGTCTGTCCCTGTTTGCCTTGTGTGTGTGTATGTGTATGTGATTTAAGACTGATACATTGCATAAATATCAACACAGTCACTTGTCAGTCACAAGTCCCATTTCATCAGGACATTTTACACCAAAGAACACACTCAGTGACAGACAACATGGAGACTCCCGACTCTGTGTTAAAAAGCAGGACAATTCTATAAAATCGTGTTAAAATTAACAAACAAATGAAGAAACCATCAAAATTCCAAAACCTGACGTATCTCAGAAACCCGTTCCCAAATCCCCCCCCCCCCCCCCCCCTTCAAGCTCTTGAGAACATAAGCAAAATGTTTATGAAAACGATAATGCATGCAACGAAGATTGAAGACGATGTACTTGACACAGAGGCAGAAAGAAAAAAACTAACAGCACAGGCAGGCAATATGTCAGTATACAGTCCTAAAACTAGGCCACCAGACCACGAGCCAGATACAGAAATAAACAGCCAACACAAGCAGCCAATGTTTGACATTTTGCAGGCATAGTCGTAGCAGAATTATCAAGTCAAGCCAACTGCGTTGAAATCAATCCCTTGCGTAACATATCTACAGACCTGTTTTCTTTCCATACTGGCTTCTGTCTGGATCATAAGAAAAAACACCTATACCTACTGAGCAGCTTAGCAAAAACAAACAAACAAACAAAATCAGTCGATACTTTCCAAGTTTCCCCCTGTGGGGATGCTGGGGGCTCTTTCAGTATAAATAGTATATCCCCGCCTTCTGGAAATTCTGTGCTAGAAATTCCCTCTTTTTTGTCACTCTCTTTCTTTCTTTTCTTCCTTCCTCCTTTGCTTTCTGTTACTTCTTATCATTTTTGGCCTTGTTGGTCCATTCACCTGTATGTGTTTGAAAACGTCTTGCATATTTTAGGATTGATACTTGTGTACATTTATTAAGTGCATTTTTTGGTTTTAAGGAAATGAGATACGCTGAAGCAGTTTTAGGTAATTTATGCCCGTTTTTAGACATGTTTTTGTGTCCTTAGTTATGTTTAAATTTGTATTCAGGTATTTAAATCCACTGTGTGATAAGTTGGACTGAATGGTCAATGCCAGGGGCATCTCCTTAGATTATGTGCTCGAATGCATTCATGTGTAATTAATTTCTTTTCCTTTTTTCCCTATTGAAATATTGTGTGTTTTGAAACAGCTATAGCCCTGGTATGGCTCTACGCAGTCGGCTGGGCTTTGAACAAAAGTAACGGCAACAGTAATCTGGAGTTCAATCCCAACCCGCAGTTGTAAAAACTGGCCCATTCTCTGCCTTTTTTCTTTCTTTTTGTTGTTGTTGTTGTTGTTGTTGTAAGGATCATGGCACTCAGGGAGGCTACCTTTGTGCTCACTTTTTTTTCGCCCCATTTTCTACACCATCTTTAGTTTATGGCCACAGAAGCTGGGGCATTTTTTTACAATGTCATGATGATGATGTCGATGAGGATGATAATCATGATGCTATGGAGTTCCATCAAGGATTGAGACTACATGACAGGGCTGTACTCTACGCTTACTATCATAATATATCCTGGCGTCAACCAGGCTCGAGAGATTCAGACACCTGCGGTGCTGGTCAGAAGATTTGAGCAACACCCTCAATGACGCATCTGTGAAGTGGATGAGACTCGACTGTGTGGTCTCAGTCTTCCCAATGAGCCCATAGCACGCCCAACTCTAGGTAGGAGCCGGTTAGAGCCGAAAAATCCCACAATGATTTTTGAAGGGACGGATGGGGATTCGAACCCACAACCTTCCAGTCAGTAGTCTGTTGCGTTAACCACTACACCACGGCGACTGGTATCTCTGCCTGTCTTAATGTTTCTATTATTCAGGTGGCATCGGCGCAGTTTTCAGTAAATTCTACTGTCCTCCCTTCCGATCTCAAGACTTGCTGACACATAAACTGGCTTGTTTGCTGCCCATCTTAATGTTTCCATCGTTCTTGTGGTGTCAGCTTAGTGTTTCGTAAGGTCCCTTCCCCCCTCACCATTACAAGACTTTTTCCAACGCGTAGGGTTTTGCGCAGACTCAGGGAATCTGCCATGTAGTTGCTGGCAGATTTGGGTGGAGCAGGTATGGAATTGACCGAGCGCAGTGAATCCCTTTTGAACAAACTCTGAAGATGTGGGTGGAGCGCATATAAAACTGAAGCAGTGCGGTAAATCCATCCTGAAACAACTCAAAGTTCCTCCTTCAGCATTCTCCCTTCCTCGCTCCCCCCCCCCCCTCTCTTTTTTTGTTGTTGATTTTTGTTTTTTGTTTTTTGTGATAGAGCCCTGGACTCGTGGATTCAACATTTGATATTTTGAGTTCAATCCCAGCCCGCAATATTACAAAACTGGCCACTACTCTGCCCACCTTCATGTTTCTATTCTTCAGGTGGCATCAGCATAGTGTTCAGTAAATCCTTCTCTCCTCGCTTCCCATTTCAAGACCTTGCTAGCATATAAAACAGGCCTGGTTTGCTGTCCATCTTAATGTTTCTATCGTTCTGGTAGTGTCATCAGCTTAGTGTTTCATAGGTCCTTTCCCCCCTCACCATTTCAAAAACTTTTCCAGCGCGTGGGGATTTGCGCAGGTTCTGGAGGTCTGCCGGATAACTGCTGGCAGATTTGG
>JAPXFY010000014.1:68618240-68663240 GCA_030674185.1 Monoplex corrugatus
CAATACCTCAGAATGATCTCTGGTTTAATTCTCCAATCACCTTAGAAGAGCTAAAAAACACAATACTGTTTCTACACAACAAAACGAGTTCGGTAGGTGTTGATGCAGTTTCGACTGAAATGATTAAACATCTCCCTGAAAACTATCTTATTTTCCTACACAAAATTTTGCAGAAATGCTGGGTTAGCGGAACTGTACCACAAATCTGGCAAAAGTCTATAGTTATACCGATATTAAAAGCAGGAAAATCGAAAACTGATAAAAACAGTTACAGACCCATTGCTTTGACGTCCCACACGAGCAAACTAATGGAAAGATTGATCTTAAACAGACTTTTACACTACTGTGATAAAAATAACGTTATTCCGGTAAACCAGGCGGGTTTTAGAAAAGGGAGATCCGCAGTTGAACACCTGGTTAAACTTACGACTCAGATCAAACAACAGTTTGCCCGCAGAAAAAGTGTTTTAGCTACTTTCTTTGATGTAAAAAAAGCTTACGATCAAGTTTGGCATAAACGTTTATTGTTCAAGCTAAAATCTGTTGGTTTATCTGGCAATATGTACAATTACATTAAATCTTTTTTAGCTAATAGAACAATACAGGCTAGAGTGGGAGCTAGTTATTCTACTTCACGGCACCTCGACATGGGGATTCCACAAGGTTCAGTGATAGCACCTATTTTATTTAATATCCTTATACAGGATCTTCCTAAAGCTTTTTCAAATCGTCTTGTTTTAGTACAGTATGCTGATGATATATACACTTGGATGAATATCACTTTAAAAAAGACAACTCCACAGAGAACACGGAATTACATCAGGAAATTATATCAAATTGATCTTGATAATCTTGGAAACTATATGTTAGAAAATGGTCTGTCGTTGTCGGCAGAAAAGACTAACATGATGCTGTTTGATCCTGGTGGTAACTCAAATAACTTGCCTACTTTCAAATTGCTTGGTGAAGTGTTAAATTACAAACAGGTCGTAAAATTTCTGGGAGTTTACATCACTTCGAAATTAAGCTGGAATGTTCATTTTGATTATATTTTAACAAAAGCACGAAAAACCTTAAATTTTCTAAAGATAATAAGCAAATTACCCTGGGGAATGGATACAAATATACTGATTCATCTGTCAACAGCGCTGGTCAGGTCTAAATTATCCTACGCGCAAGAAGTTTTTTTCAATGCACCTAAATATTTACTAAAAAAGATTCAGAACTTGGACTGCAAAAGTCTTAAAATTGCACTAGGTGTACCAACTCATGCTTCTACTCTGGAAACGTACAAAGTTGCTGGAATTCTACCTCTAAACAACCATCGTGAGCTAGCTACAGCAAAGTTTGCAATTAGAACTACTTCACAAGCGAATAATTTTATGAGCAAAGAAATTAAAATCAGGTCTGATATTGACTTTCCAAAACGAGCAAAAAACATTTCATCACAAATTACAACCGCAACTTACGTATCTAACCTGATCAAACAATCCAGCATAACTATGGATGAAACAGCCGAAAAACCAATGTTAACGCCTATCCCTACATGGGAAATGCTAAAGGCCACATTTGATCTCGATTATGCAGACGTTAAAAAAGATGATAATGTCAACATTACGCTATCCACAGCTTGTGAACACATCGATGAAAAGTACCGTACCCACCTCCACATTTTTACTGATGGGTCAGTCTTAGCAAATCAGAGCGCTGGAGCAGCGTTTTATGTTCCAAAATTTAACATTAAAAAGTCTTTTTTCATTGGGGCAAATGTATCTATATATACAGCAGAATTGGTCGCTGTTGTTCAAGCGTTGCATTATTTAATAAGCCTTCGGCCTGTGCCTTTCAAAGTAAGTTCTGTTTGTTGATTCAAAATCTGTATTATATGCCTTAGTCTTTTGATACAGACACAAGATCTGATTTAATAATTGAGGCAAATCATCTAATACACTGTTTAAAGATAAATGGCTCGGAAATCAGTTTATGCTGGGTGCCTTCTCACGTTGGTCTTCACGGCAACAACGTAGTTGACAGAGCAGCTAAATACGGTGCACTCCGTTTTGAAAATTCCATAGAATTACATGTTAACACCTCGGTAAAAGAAGCTTACAACTAGCTAGAATTAGCATCATGGATTCGATTTCATGAAGATTTAATTGAAAAATTTGTGTCTCAAAAAAGAATCAAACTTTCAGTTCAAAATATCTGGAAAAAAATGCAGTATTCTTCGATATATCATTTGAGATTAATTGTTACCACATATTTTCGTATTCAACTGAACGCTTTGAAAACAAAATATTGTAAAAACATTTTATGTATTTGCGGTGAACAATTCACATTGTATCACTGTTTGTTTTACTGCAGAAAGCTTCGTTATTTTTTACCAAAGATGTTTACACAAGGAAACTATCTTGAAAAGCATTTTAAAGAAGTGATATCAGATCAAGTTCTGTTAGTTAAAATTTCAGAATCATTGGTTCACAGTCCTGTTAATGCGTTACTTTAAGGTTATTATTTTAATTATCATTATCTTATTTTGTTTTGTTTTGCTTTTTATGTTGATTTTTCTTTTACATTTGATGTTAGCGTTGTTCTAGTTTCATTTCTCTGATCATCCATTTTTCTAAAGACCTTGCCGATTCCTTTTAATTTTTTTCCGTTTCTTACTCTGTTCCCTTCTTTTCCCCTCTCCTCCCTCCCCCCCCCCCCCCCCCAAAAAAAAATTAATCCTCCATGCCATTTTTATCCGTCTTATATCACTTATAGTGAAAAGACGTTAAATCAAGGAACGAACGAACACACACACACACACACACACTACAACACACACACACACACACACACACACACACACACACACACACACACACACACACACACACACACACACACACACACACACACACTCACTCACTCACTCACAGAGAGAGAGAGAGAGAGAGAGAGAGAGAGAACGACACGGGGAAAATTACTCCGCGGAAATCATGTGCATGGACGACCGAACTACGCCGGTTGTCTGTTCTTGCTTGCTGTTATCTCTCCCTGATCATGTCTACCTGATTACCATTGTAATCTTGCTGTGGTTTTCTGAGAAAAAAGACAAGTAACAACACTGCAAAATCAGAGATGAGAAATTGTCTTAGCATGGAGACAGATAGGTTTACCTGCATGCCTTCAGTTTCGTTGCATTTTAAGGTATTCCTACATATTTATATTCATTTCTCTTGTCACGGTGGGTTTACCACGTGAAAGTCGGGCTGCTCTCCACTTTGAGAGCGTGTCGCCGCAGTGCTGCGCCACCCTTTTTTCTTTTTTTAAACTAAGAGTAGATTCTGTTTTGGGAACACTTTGTGTTGTCTTGTTTTCAGAAAGCCCAAACCAGTGCCCAAACTTCGTTTTGAAATTTTCAGTTATCTTTAAATCCAATCCGCATCGGTGGTATAGTGGTAGAATACTTGCCTGCCACGCGGGTGACCCGGGTTCGGTTCCCGGTCGATGCATATCTTACACGGCCCATTGGCTCAGTTGGTTAGACCGTCTTGCTGGTAACGCGGAGGTCGTGGGTTCGATCCCCATATGGGCCACTGATTTATGTCCGAGCTGACGATAAAGATAATTTTAAAACTGACAAACAAGTCAGAACTAAATCTCCCCGTGGGGGATGCCGGGGGTCTCTTTAGTATAAATAGTATCCCCACTTTCTGGAAATTCTGTACTAGAAATTTCCTCTTTTCTGTCACTCTCTGTCTTTCTTCCTCCTTTGCGTTCTGTCTTTTTTCCTATAATTTCCTGCATTGCTGGTGCATTCACCTGTATGTATTCGATAAAATCTTACATACTTCCTCTTACGATTGATGATTGGGTACATGTATTAAATGCATTTTTGGCTCTAGGGAAATGATATTTGCGGAAGCAGTTTTAGGTAAGTTAGGCCCGATTTTATATGTTTTAGTGTCCTTAGTTATGTTAAACTTGTATTCACGTATGTTTCTTTTAGATCTTCTGTGTGATAAATTGACACGATGTGGTCAACGCCAGAGGCATTTCTTTTTGAAGTATTACGTATGTTTTGGAACGGTTATAGCCCTGATATGGGTCTACGCAATCGGCTGGATTTTAAACAAAACTAGCAGTAACACAACAGAACTAAATGAATAACCCATTCCCGTATTGAAGTCGAAGACTGTCTCATCATCTTCCAGGAAAACCTAAAGCTGTATCACACAAACGAGAAATTTTCATAGAAAAATCATTCCCACATTGGAGTCGAAAACTGTACCATCATCTTCCATGCAAAACCTAAAGCTATCACGAAAACGAGAAATGGTCAAATGAAATGATCATCCCAACGCAAAGGGAAACAAATACAGTGCACACGATCCAGGGACGTATGCTGTTTGTGTACGCAGTCATAAAACTCGGCCACAAGAGCATGAGCCAATAGGCAGAAGTAAAAGCAGACAGGCGGCAATCTGCATAGTGACATTTGGCAAGTAGTCATGAATATATCATACGATGTCTTGAAACAGGACTTGAGTTGCAATCAATCCCTCGTGTAACTTGTGTACAGAGTTTGTTCCTCGCTCCCCGAAAAAAACCTGGCTCTTCAACGCTTGTGAGGAGACAGCAATGCAGCTTATCATGCATACACAGCAGCTTGAGAAAAGGTCAGGTGGCACATCCCAGTTTTTCCCCTTCCTTCTTTCTCGTAGCAGTCTCTCAAGCCCAGCCCTTACACGCACACGCACACACACACACACACACACGCGCGCGCGCGCGCGCACCACACACACTCGCCGCACGCACACACAAACGCACGCACAATCACACACAAACCACACACACAAACGCGTGCGCGCGCGCGCAACACACACACACACACAACATTACACAAGATTATCGTCACATCTTCCACACCTTGTTTATTTGTTTATTGATTTTTATTTACTTATTTGTTTGTTTTTGTTTTTTTCTTGTTTAAAATCACTTCAGTGAAGATAAAGACATTAAAAAACTAAATGACCATCACAACTCCTATCCACAAACCAAACACACAACAGACACACACACAACCACACCAGACACACACACACACACACACATCACTCCTGCCACCTCCGACTTTAGTCCCGTCCACAATGGTGGTAGCAACACAAGTCCAACATGAATAATTAAATGGTTTGTCATCCAGAATGCAGCCTTAGTTATGGTTCAGCAAGTACACAACGAACAAGTTTTGGATTTGGGATTTCAAAAGAGAGGCAGACCAAGGAAGACATGGATCGAAGGCTTTGATATCACCGAGCTTTTTTTTTTTTTTTCCCCTCCTTCTTCATCTTATTCTAGGCCCTTTAGCTTGTAGTGACTGCCAGCTTCTTCTCTCCACAGTACTCATGGGGGTACGAGTGGGCAAATGAAATGAAGAAAGGAAAAACCGTACATTCAACTCTGTGTATGTATGTGAGTGTGTGCGCGTATATGGACACTTTATAAAACAACACATGAGGGTGCTAGATGGGGCCCGGAGCAACAATGCCTCACCACTGGTCAGTCAATCGCAGAGCAGAGGGGCATCCAGGAGTCATGACCTGGACGCGGCCTGACCCCCTTAGAGTGTCGGGAGATAAGGGCTGAAACACTTGCTTGGCGGGTTTTATTTTCCTCTGACCTTCTCTTGTCCGGCTCTTCCCGGAGTTTTTTTGTTTTTTTTCTTCTTCTTCTTCCTACTCTCTTCCTCTTTTTCTTTCTTTCTTTTTTTTTTTTTTTTTATACTCGCAGCTTCATGACAAAGCGTATTCGTTTGATGTCTAATGGACCATCCTATCAGCTTCAGTAATAGATGCACACATATTGTACGTATTAGCACAAACAGAACGCAACGTAAGTTTTAATACAAACACATAATATACACTTAATTCCATACAGTGAATATAATGTTGACTTGTATAACTTTTTTTTCAACAACACTGGGAAAACAGATGGACCACTGGTGGTTATGGTCTTCAAAGAAAGAAGAGCAAACACGACAGCTATGTGTCCCTTAACATACCAGGAAAACGAGATTCACGGAATGGTTTAGACCATTAATTTGCCTTTCCTTTGTTTCTTTCTTGCCGTCTTATTCGGTATTATTTTTCCCAGTAATAGGTTACCTCCCTTCGTTCTTGAACTAATCGCACATACTTGTGAATACACGACCTGGCAAAAACAATTTGGGAAGGTTCCTTCTTTGTTTCTTTAGTTCCGTTCATTCTTTCTTGTTATAGTTGTCTTTCTTTTTATTGTTGTAATTTAGCTGTGCTCCTCATCTGTTCTTTTCCTTTTCCTTGCTAATTTCGTTCTCCTCTGCCAGCAATAGGGCATCCATTATGTCCTGAACGAATCAATTGGTAACGTCTATAAAAGGATGCACCGGCTCTATTTGTTTTTCTTTTTTTCCCTACCTTTTTCTTATTTCTGGGATCACGAATTAACATCCCTCCCAGCAAATAGTCTCGATGGTAGGACAAGAAGGAAAAGCGCAAGTTCAATACAGCACTATTTTTGGAGCTGCTCTCTCTCTCTCTCCCCTCTCTCTCTCTCTCTCTCTCCCTCTCTCTCTCCCTCCCTCCCTCCCTCTTTCTGTCTCCCTTTCTCTCTCCCTCCCTCCCCCTCCCTCCCTCTCTCTCTTTTCCTCTCTGTCTCTCTCCCTTTCTCCCTCTGTCTCGCTCCCTTTCTCTGCCCCCCCCCCTCTCTCTCTCTCTCTGTCTGTCTCTGTAGCAAACATCCTTAGAATCGGAGCATCTTTCTTCGTATGGTGCAAATGAACAATCCTATCAGCTTCACTAGCAGATCACGTGAATAACTACTCCATTCCATTCCATCAATGGACGATACTTATTTACACGCACAGATAACAACTAGTTTCCTTTGTTCCTTAAAGGATAAACATTGACTGCACGTCAGTCATCTGGGTGAAGTGGTTAACACGACGGATTACTGTCTGGGAAGTTATGAGTGCAAACCCCTTTCGATCCAACAAAGTTTTGTTTTGTTTAGTTTTTATTTTTTGCTTTTGTTTTTGTTTTGTTTTTTGTTTTTTGCGGCTCGATGACTCCTACCCAGAGTAAAGCTTACCGCGGAACCACACAGTCGGGTCTCTCCTCCTTATGGCTGCGTTATTGAAAGGTGTTACAGACCATCACAGCAGGTGGATTTATCTGTCGGGTATCATTGTTATCTGCGTTTCAGTCATCATATAGCATTGTGAGAAATTGTCCCAAATTCTGTGCCATTATGGGTCACCATGACAGTAGACAGCTATATTTAACAAAACAAAGATAGATGCATGGATGTTAGATACGTTTGTACGGAACAAAGGTAAATACAAGGACAGTACATAGTGATCCAATAGAACAAAGATAAATAGAAGAACAATGACAACTAGGGTCACCCAGTTTTGGTGGATTTTGGGGAGGCAGGGGGGAGGTCGGAGAGCCGAAGTGAGTGGTATGTGAAACAAAGACGCATGAACGATTCGCGAGATGGAGCATCAGTAAAGCAAACCAACAAGAAAAAGAAAAAAAAAACAAAAGAAAAAAGAAAAAAACATTCGCGACAGTCTGCATTTATTCCATTTACATTGTAGTTGTGTAGTTGTCCTGACAGTTTCTGAAAATTTTTAAAGACATTTTCGACATTCTCACTCTCAAAGCCAATAGTTTGCCATACTAACAGCTTCGACTTCACTGGCATCCCTGCACGGTAAATAGAACCTGGCACTGTCGTGATCAAGACACATACAAGGACAATGAATAGCTACTGATGTAAGAAAATTGATAGAAAGATGACGAATAGTTATTTAAAGGAGCAACAATAATGGAACGACGATAAAAACAAGTACAGGAATAGTTATTTAACAAAACAACGAGGCATACATCTATATACATGCATACATACGTATATACACACATACATGCATGCATATATATACATATATTTATATATAGATACATGCATATATAGATAGATAGATAGATAGACAGACATACATACATGGATAATATGTGGTTATTTAATGGAACAAAGATAGGTACAAGGACAATGAATAGGTACTGACAGAACAAAAAATACAGAATACAGAGAGTAAGTAGCTATTGATAGTACAAAGCTAAATACAAAGACAGTCACTAGCTGTTGACAGAACAAAGCTTATATTAATACAAGAACGTTTTATGTCTGTTGACGGAAGAAAGATCAATACAAGAACAGTGAATAGCTTGATGGAAGAAAATTTTGAAAAAACAAACTGAACAGTTATTGAGGAAATAAAGATTAATGCAAGAACAATAATAACAAGCTAGTGAAGGAACAAAGATTAATACAAGAACAGTTTATATCTGTTGACGGAACAAAGATTAACACAAGAACAATAACAAGCTAATGGCGGAACAAAGATTAATACAAAACATTAATCTGTAGAACAAGATAACACAAAACAATAAAGCAATGCGAACAAGATTATACAAGAACATTAATTGTACGGAACAAAGATAACACAAGAACAATAACAAGCTAATGGCGAACAAAGATTAATACAAGAAGAAAATACTATTGATGGAACAAAGATATATACAGAACATATAGATATGTCAAATAAAGATAATACGAGAACAAAAAAGAATATTGACGGAACAAGGTTAACACAAGAACAATGAAGAGATATTGACACACACAATAAGCACACACACAATAAGCACACACACACACGCACACACACACACACACACACACACACACACACACACACACACACACACACACACACACAGCACAACACAACATACACACACACACACACACACACACACACACACACACACACACACACACACCACACACTCACACACTCACACACACACAACGCACAACAAACACACACACACACACACACACAACACACACACACAACAACACACACACACACACAACACACACACACACACACACACACACACACACACACACACACACACACACACACACACACGAAATGGAACTGGGTGACCCATCATCTGTCAGTACAGTCTGACCTCAAAGTGACTGTTTCCTATCAATGCTGCATACATCTGTTGTCAACACTCATACACTCAGACATAGACAGCAAAGGAATACTGGTGCGAAGAGTTAACGAGTTTGTTCTAAGACGGGTTCATCGCACTCGTACAATCCCATATGCGCTCCACTCAAATCTACTATGAAATATTTGGCAGATTTCAAACTTAACATCAAAACACTTTATTGCTCAAGGGAAGTAGCGTTAAGTCCCGTTGGATCTGTCCTGCAGCTAATCTTTTATACGTTACACATAAAACATATGCACATGGAAGAAAGAAATAAACCGTAGGCAGACTCATTAAGCGAGGAGTTTGAAGTTTGTTCAAGGACGGATTCGTAGCACTTGGATGATTCCATATGCGCTCCACCCAAATCTACCATCAAATATTTGGCAGGCTTCAAACTTAACTTCAAAACACTTTATTACTCAAGGATAGTAGCGTTAGGGGAATTTGAGCACCTGGTCCCAACAGGAAAGCTGGAGGGAAAGAGAGCACCAGGTAGACCCAGGGAGAAAATATTGGACGGACTTGCAGGGTGTCCGAGGACAGAGAAGGTAGAAGATGTGCTTGCGGTATAACAACGGATAGATACATATGGAGAACCATGATCGCCAACGCCATGCGGCAGGGCACTTGATGATGATGACGAGTCGCGTTAGGTCCCGTTGGATCTGTTTTACAGCTAATTTTTTGTACGAGGAGTTTGAAGTTTGTTCAAGACGGGATCGTAGCACTCGGACAATTCCATATGCGCTTAGCCAAATCTACTATCAAATATTTGGCAAACGTCAAGACTTCAAACCTCTTCATTTCTCAAGGATAGTAGCGTAAGGTCCCGTTTGACCTGTCTTACATGTGGTCTTTTCTACTTTCAAGATGAAAATACAAGCATATAACACAAAGAAAGACAACAACAAAAAAAGAAAGAAAGAAAGAAAGCTGTCTTACAGGTGGTCTTTTCTACTCTACAAGATAAAATATAAGCATATAACACACAAAGAAAGAAAGAGAGAGAAAGATATCTTACAGTTGATCTTTTCTACTCTACAAGATAAAATATAAGCATATAACACAAAGAAAGAAAGAAAGCTGTCTTACAACATATAACACAAAGAGAGAGAGAGAGAGAACAGATGAACCATGAGCAGACTTTAAGCCTAGGCAATTCCAGTGAGCTGGAACGGTGTTGATATGGGGAGGATAGCAGGACCTATGGAACATGGACACCACCAGAATGAATGACTGGAACATTCAGACTGGCAGCAAACAAGCTAACTGTATGTGACGGGGCAGGATTAAAGTCAAGACCTCAGATCATAAGTCCACTGTTCTCTCAGAACAGCCGGCCAGCCTTTCTCTGTTTATATAGATCGATCGATAGATAGATAGGTACATGTAGGTAGGTAGGTCGGTAGTTATGTAGGTAGGTCGGTAGTTAGGTAGGTAGGAAGGAAGATAGATAGATGGATAGATAGATATGGGAAAATAGGTAGGTAGGTACATAGGTAGGTAAGTAGATAGGTAGGTAGGTAGGTAGATTTGTGTGTTTGTATATATAATTTCATATGTATACGTATACGTATATGTAATGTGTGTGTGTGTGTGTGTGTGTGTGAGAGAGAGAGATATCGAGAAATGAAGAGGGACAGACCAAAATACCAGCTGCTCCAAATCAGTATCACCCTCCAGCCAAGTGAAACACTCGCACAAGATGTCTTCTTTCTTCGTCTTCGCAAACAAAAAATCCGCTGACCCCTTGACATTTCCCACTCGTTATATACGAGCATACGCTAACTCCTCGTTAGAGTCAAAATGTACCTGACCCCTGTAACAAAAACATCCGCTGGTGGCTGGCTTTAAACTTTTCCCTATCGGATCTCATCTTTCGAAAACAAGATTTAAACGTAGATAATTGCAGGGCACCTTTCAGCATATGAGAATTTGATGTCTGAAGAGGATATGGAAGCCAGGGATCGTTGATGGCAGGTAATTACAAGTGAATTATTCATGTAGAATGACATGCAGGCTCAGGTCAGCAGAATAATAACAGTTGAATTGAGTGGGGGGGGGGGATACATTGAAGGAGGGGAAAGAGCAGCGAGAAAGAGAGAGAGAGATGACAAAAAAGTTGAAGACACTGAGAAAGATGGAGGGGGAAAGAGAGAGAGCGAGAGAGAGATATTTTAGGAACGATTTTCACATGAGAGAGAGAGAGGATGGGTGAGAGAGAGAGAGAATTTTAGAAAGATACACTGAGAAATACAGATTCAGAGAGAGGGAGATGACAAAAATTTCGAAAAGACACACGTAAGAAAGATTCAGAAAGAGAGTGAGAGAGGGGAGAGAGAGAGAGAGAGGATTTTTTTTTAGAAATATTCACACAGAGAGAGAAGGGGGGGGGGGGTTGATTATAGGAACGGTTTTCGCATGGTGGATGAATTCAGTTCATCATTCCGTTCTGTAACAAATAGTCTAATTTGCTCTAAACATACAGTGATGGATCAGTAGCTGCTTTAAACCGTTTGGTGCTGCTATATAGTAATACTTGTGTCTCATAATTCGATGCGGTGCTGCGACAAGCACTGACTATGCAATAAATGACGGACACCTTGACCATAGTATCCCTCCATGAACTACAGAAAATAATAATTTTACCATGTAATCACATGTTTGTAAGATACTGGACAAACACATGCACACACACTGTGAATGACTCGCTCGTGTCTATACATATGTATGTACACACACGCACGCGCGCGCACGCACACACACACACACGCACGCACGCACACATACACACACACGCACACATAACGCGTATTCATGCCAAAGATGGGGCGGGGAGAGAAAGAGAGAGAGAGAGAGATTCAATAAGGCCAAAGCCCGGGGAATGAACTCATTATAAACACAAAACATAATTCACAATCGTTTTTGGATGATGCTTACTTCAAATATTTTGGAATAATTACAATATAGGACCCCCAATCAAACTTCAGTAATACAACAGGAACATGTAAATAGGTTTGACAGACACACATCACACACACACACACACACACACACAGAGAGAGAGAAGAGAGAGAGAGAGAGAGAGAGAAAGAGAGAGAGCTGAAGTGGTTTGCTGTACTCTGATCAATTAGCAGATCATGTAACTGTTGACTTCGTAAGTGTAATATCTACGTCAACGATGCTGAAATAAGTACAGTTCGTCAGACAGGCGACAAAAGTCCACCAAGCCTATTTAAATGTTACATCAGCCCCCGTTGCATGTTCTAACAATTCGTCCGACTGCCTTGGTTAAAAAAAAAAAGATAAGCAGAGAGGTTGATTTCCCGGGAGAGAGAGGTTGATTTCCCGTATCCCTTCCCTTGAAGGCCAGGTAACCTGCTTACCTTTCTGAAGTCTTGTTTAAATAGAATGGGTGGCGCTGTACTGTGGCGACGCACTCTCAAAAGGGAGAGCAGCCTGAGTTTCACATGGTAAACCTACTGTGACAATGAATAATGGTTCATGTGGCAACTCTATCTCCCCACCACTCTAGATGGTACAAAGAGACTGATGAACGAAGAAGGAAGATAAAGCCACATTAATGTACATTTTTGCCTCTTCCTGTTGATCTGTTAAGACATTTTGACATGTTATTCTGCCATAATGTACATACCTGTTCTATTTCTTTCTTTCATTATCTGATCATTCTGTTGTAATGTACACTCCTGTTCTCTTTATTTCCTTCATTATTTGATCATTCTGCTGTAATGTACACTCCTGTTCTCTTTATTTCCTTCATTATTTGATCATTCTGCCATAATGTACACTCCTGTTCTCTTTATTTCCTTCATTATTTGATGTATCATTCTGCTGTAATGTACACTCTGTTCTCTTTATTTCCTTCATTATTTGATGTATCATTCTGCTGTAATGTACACTTCTGTTCTCTTTATTTCCTTCATTATTTGATGTATCATTCTGCTGTAATGTACACTTCTGTTCTCTTTATTTCCTTCATTATTTGATGTATCATTCTGCTGTAATGTACACTTCTGTTCTCTTTATTTCCTTCATTATTTGATGTATCATTCTGCCATAATGTACACTCCTGTTCTCTTTATTTCCTTCATTATTTGATGTATCATTCTGCTGTAATGTACACTTCTGTTCTCTTTATTTCCTTCATTATTTGATGTATCATTCTGCTGTAATGTACACTTCTGTTCTCTTTATTTCCTTCATTATTTGATGTATCATTCTGCTGTAATGTACACTTCTGTTCTCTTTATTTCCTTCATTATTTGATGTAACATTCTGCTGTAATGTACACTTCTGTTCTCTTTATTTCCTTCATTATTTGATTATCATTCTGCTTTCATGTACACTCATATATCTTTATTTCCTTCATTTTTTTTATCATTCTGCTGCAATGCACGCTTCTGTTCTCTTTATTTCCTTCACTTTTTTTTTATCATTCTGCTGCAATGCACGCTTCTGTTTTCTTTATTTCCTTCACTTTTTTTTTATCATTCTGCTGCAATGCACGCTTCTGTTCTCTTTATTTCCTTCATTTTTTTTTTATCATTCTGCTGCAATGCACGCTTCTGTTCTCTTTATTTCCTTCATTTTTTTTATCATTCTGCTGCAATGTACGCTTCTGTTCTCTTTATTTCCTTCATTATTTGATCATTCTGCTGTAATGTACGCTTCTGTTCTCTTTATTTCCTTCATTATTTAGTGTATCATTCTGCTGTAATGTACGCTTCTGTTCTCTTAATTTCTTTCATTATTTGATCATTCTGCTATAATGTACATTCTGTTCTCTTTATTTTCTTCATTATTTGATCAATCTGCTATAATGTACACTTCTGTTCTCTTTATTTCCTTCATTATTTGATCAATCTGCTATAATGTACGCTTCTGTTATCTTTATTTCCTTCATTATTTGATCATTCTGCTTTAATGTACGCTTCTGTTCTCTTTATTTCCTTCATTATTTGATCAGTCTGCTATAATGTACGCTTCTGTTCTCTTTATTTCCTTCATTATTTGATCATTCTGCTGTAATGTACGCTTCTGTTCTCTTTATTTCCTTCATTATTTGATCAATCTGCTATAATGTACGCTTCTGTTCTCTTTATTTCTTTCATTATTTGATCATTCTGCTGTAATGTACACTTCTGTTCTCTTTATTTCCTTCATTATTTGATCATTCTGCTGTAATGTACACTTCTGTTCTCTTTATTTCCTTCATTATTTGATCATTCTGCTATAATGTACGCTTCTGTTCTCTTTATTTCCTTCATTATTTGATCATTCTGCTGTAATGTACACTCCTGTTCTCTTTATTTCCTTCATTATTTGATCATTCTGCTGTAATGTACACTCCTGTTCTCTTCATTTCCTTCATTATTTGATTATCATTCTGCTGTAATGTACGCTTCTGTTCTCTTTATTTCCTTCATTATTTGATCATTCTGCCGTAATGTACCTTCTGTTCTCTTTATTTCCTTCATTATTTGATGTATCATTCTGCTGTAATGTACGCTTCTGTTCTCTTTATTTCCTTCATTATTTGATCATTCTGCTGTAATGTACGCTTCTGTTCGCTATATTTCCTTCATTATTTGATGTATCATTCTGCTGTAATGTACGCTTCTGTTCTCTTTATTTCTTTCATTATTTGATCAATCTGCTATAATGTACACTTCTGTTCTCTTTATTTCCTTCATTATTTGATCAATCTGCTATAATGTACGCTTCTGTTATCTTTATTTCCTTCATTATTTGATCATTCTGCTGTAATGTACGCTTCTGTTCTCTTTATTTCCTTCATTATTTGATCATTCTGCTATAATGTACACTTCTGTTCTCTTTATTTCCTTCATTATTTGATCATTCTGCTATAATGTACGCTTCTGTTATCTTTATTTCCTTCATTATTTGATCATTCTGCTGTAATGTACGCTTCTGTTCTCTTTATTTCCTTCATTATTTGATCAATCTGCTATAATGTACACTTCTGTTCTCTTTATTTCCTTCATTATTTGATCATTCTGCTGTAATGTACACTCCTGTTCTCTTTATTTCCTTCATTATTTGATCATTCTGCTGTAATGTACACTCCTGTTCTCTTTATTTCCTTCATTATTTGATCATTCTGCTGTAATGTACACTCCTGTTCTCTTTATTTCCTTCATTATTTGATCATTCTGCTATAATGTACACTTCTGTTCTCTTTATTTCCTTCATTATTTGATCAATCTGCTATAATGTACACTTCTGTTCTCTTTATTTCCTTCATTATTTGATCAATCTGCTATAATGTACACTTCTGTTCTCTTTATTTCCTTCATTATTTGATCAATCTGCTATAATGTACACTTCTGTTCTCTTTATTTCCTTCATTATTTGATCAATCTGCTATAATGTACACTTCTGTTCTCTTTATTTCCTTCATTATTTGATCAATCTGCTGTAATGTACGCTTCTGTTCTCTTTATTTCCTTCATTATTTGATCAATCTGCTATAATGTACACTTCTGTTCTCTTTATTTCCTTCATTATTTGATCATTCTGCTGTAATGTACACTCCTGTTCTCTTTATTTCCTTCATTATTTGATCATTCTGCTGTAATGTACACTCCTGTTCTCTTTATTTCCTTCATTATTTGATCATTCTGCTGTAATGTACACTCCTGTTCTCTTTATTTCCTTCATTATTTGATCATTCTGCTATAATGTACACTTCTGTTCTCTTTATTTCCTTCATTATTTGATCAATCTGCTATAATGTACACTTCTGTTCTCTTTATTTCCTTCATTATTTGATCAATCTGCTATAATGTACACTTCTGTTCTCTTTATTTCCTTCATTATTTGATCAATCTGCTATAATGTACACTTCTGTTCTCTTTATTTCCTTCATTATTTGATCAATCTGCTATAATGTACACTTCTGTTCTCTTTATTTCCTTCATTATTTGATCAATCTGCTAATGCTATAATGTACACTTCTGTTCTCTTTATTTCCTTCATTATTTGATCATTCTGCTGTAATGTACACTTCTGTTCTCTTTATTTCCCTCATTTTTTGATCATTCTGCTGTAATGTACACTTCTGTTCTCTTTATTTCCTTCATTATTTGATGTATCATTCTGCTGTAATGTACACTTCTGTTCTCTTTATTTCCTTCATTATTTGATGTATCATTCTGCTGTAATGTACACTTCTGTTCTCTTTATTTCCTTCATTATTTGATGTATCATTCTGCTGTAATGTACACTTCTGTTCTCTTTATTTCCTTCATTATTTGATGTATCATTCTGCTGTAATGTACACTTCTGTTCTCTTTATTTCCTTCATTATTTGATGTATCATTCTGCTGTAATGTACACTTCTGTTCTCTTTATTTCCTTCATTATTTGATGTATCATTCTGCCATAATGTACACTTCTGTTCTCTTTATTTCCTTCATTATTTGATGTATCATTCTGCTGTAATGTACACTTCTGTTCTCTTTATTTCCTTCATTATTTGATCATTCTGCTGTAATGTACGCTTCTGTTCTCTTTATTTCCTTCATTATTTGATCATTCTGCTGTAATGTACGCTTCTGTTCTCTTTATTTCCTTCATTATTTGATGTATCATTCTGCTGTAATGTACACTTCTGTTCTCTTTATTTCCTTCATTATTTGATGTATCATTCTGCTGTAATGTACACTTCTGTTCTCTTTATTTCCTTCATTATTTGATGTATCATTCTGCTGTAATGTACGCTTCTGTTCTCTTTATTTCCTTCATTATTTGATGTATCATTCTGCTGTAATGTACACTTCTGTTCTCTTTGTTTCCTTCATTATTTGATGTATCATTCTGATGTAATGTACGCTTCTGTTCTCTTTGTTTCCTTCATTATTTGATCATTCTGCTGTAATGTACACTTCTGTTCTCTTTATTTCCTTCATTATTTGATGTATCATTCTGCTGTAATGTACGCTTCTGTTCTCTTTATTTCCTTCATTATTTGATGTATCATTCTGCTGTAATGTACGCTTCTGTTCTCTTTATTTCCTTCATTATTTGATCATTCTGCTGTAATGTACACTTCTGTTCTCTTTATTTCCTTCATTATTTGATCATTCTGCTGTAATGTACACTTCTGTTCTCTTTATTTCCTTCATTATTTGATCATTCTGCTGTAATGTACACTTCTGTTCTCTTTATTTCCTTCATTATTTGATCATTCTGCTGTAATGTACACTTCTGTTCTCTTTATTTCCTTCATTATTTGATCATTCTGCTATAATGTACACTTCTGTTCTCTTTATTTCCTTCATTATTTGATCATTCTGCTGTAATGTACGCTTCTGTTCTCTTTATTTCCTTCATTATTTGATCATTCTGCTGTAATGTACACTTCTGTTCTCTTTATTTCCTTCATTATTTGATCATTCTGCTGTAATGTACACTCCTGTTCTCTTTATTTCCTTCATTATTTGATCATTCTGCTGTAATGTACGCTTCTGTTCTCTTTATTTCCTTCACTATTTGATCAATCTGCTATAATGTACGCTCCTATTCTTTTTATTTCCTTCATTAATCAAAACCATTTTGACATGGATACATTTATAAATGACTTTACTTTTTGTTTATTGTATATATAACAAAATAGCGACCCTTCGTGGAAAAAATGACAGCCTTCATTGAACAGAACTATTGCACAGTACTCACCTACAGTTTTTCCTGTACACGTTGGGCCATTCTAGAGATGCAAGACAGAAATTTAGATGGGATTGCTGGAATGAATGAGCCTTTTCCCCGTTTACCCCTTCTATGCGTGCCTGTGACATTGCAGGACTCAACTTCAACAGACTGTCATGTGATGTACCAAACTTTGGATAGAACACGTATAGAGCTGGCTGGATGCAAATATCTATCTCGATGAAGTTATAAAGTACATGTCATAAAAGTTGAAGTTTTGCAACAAACACGTCAGATCCCAATTAACAAACCTGCTCCAGAATAACGATGTGTAACGCACTGGGTCACCTGATCCAAAACAACAATATTGACACGTACTCAGTTTTCCGATTTAATTAGTGCCTTCGTTACATGATTCCAGATGATTATATCATGGACAGTAATTGATGAGTTTTCGGTCAGAGTCCTAAACGAACAAGGTCGTGACAGTTACAATGCTAATTTGAAACAGTTATATAACCACTGATGTAGTCACACCTGCTCATATGTAATTCCACTATGTCAGTGTCCACGTCATAATAGTGAACAATGCTAATCAGAGATTCCATTCTGTACTTCTTGGAAAGACAGCAGTGTGATGTTGGTCGCCAATAGCTATTCAATTACACAACTGTGTAATCGATATGCGGCATTTGTGGATAATTGGCTCGCCCTAGTTTTGAATTACGCGAGGGAAAGCTCACATGAACCACGAATAGCGTTTTGGACAATGAGTTTTCCGTATACGAATTCTGTAACATCAAATCTGTTAAGTAACATACATCTGTGATGAAGTGATTATTTTGTTGGACCCTTTTCTCATGAGAAATGAAATAGAAATGTGAATATTGGCGAACATCACAGCGGAGTCTGTACAAAATGAGTTATTGATGACCCAGCAGGCCAAATGGATATTTCAGAAACTTATAACGATAAAGAAAATCTGGGGGCTTTGTTGTTGTTGTTGTTGTTTTCTTTGGTTTCGTTTTGTTCGATATTATCTCTTATCACAAAGTTAGCGATGCTATTAATTTTAGTCAAAATTGTGCAATAACATTCATTCATTTTCTTATTAGTAGTAGGCCTCTTTCAGTCGGCGTCGACTATGGATAATAAACCTTAGTGTTGTATAGAATTGAGTTGTGGCCTCTGGAACAGCGTCGTCTGTGGCTGGTAAGGCCGATGCGGGAAAGGCAGTCTCTGCGACTTTGGGTGCACATATGGATATAAATTGCACGATATCATTACTTTTCTTATGTATTTTCACATATATCAGAGTCCATGAGAAAATTGTAATCAGCCAGTCATTCTTAACATTTGAGAGTACTTCGTGCTATGTTTGCAAAAAGTGAAACGAAGTCTAACCAATGTCTGGCAACATTAGTCTCGTAAAGTAAAACAGTTCTTTCGATGACCTCAACATATCCCATATAAATAGATCCGTTGAGCAGATGTTGTACTCTTAGCAGACAAAATCTGCAAACACCAAAAACAACAGCAAAATGAGATAGTCAACCAATCGTTTGTCACATCAGACAGATAAATCATACTTCTAGTCTCTCCTTGTACCAACAGACATCCCCATGGGAATGAGGGGGGGAGGGGGGCGTTGCTCTTTCAGTACAAATAGTATCCCCCCTCCTGGAAATTCTGTGCTAGAAATTTCCTCTTTTCTGTCACTCTCTTTGTTTTTCTTCCTCCTTTGCTTTCTATCATTTCTTCCTATCATTTTTTTCTGCCTTGCTGGTCCATTCACCTGTATGTATTCGATAAAGTCTTAGGCATTTTCTCTTAGGATTGTTAATTGGATACATATATTAAGTGCATTTTTAGCTCTAGGGAAATAAGATAAGCGGAAGAATTTTAGATAATTTAGGCGCGTTTTATTTATGTTTCAATGTCCTTAGTTATATTTTGATTTGTATTCAGGTATGGTTTTTTTAAATCCCCTGTGCAATAAATTGGACGGAGCGGTCAACGCCAGGGGCATCTCCTTAGATTATGTGTGCGAATGCATTGATCTGTGTACTTAATTATTTTTCCTTTTTTTCCTGTTGGAGTACTATGTTTGTATTGAAACGGTTATAACCCTGATATAGCTCTGCGCAATCGGCTGTGCTTTAAGCGACATTAAGAATAAGAACACCAATATCTGAGGAAAGGGGAATTCGAGCACCTGGTCAGAACAGGAAAGCCAGAGGGAAAGAGAACACCAAGTAGACCCAGGGAGAAAAAAATATTTGACGGACTTGCAAGGTGGCTGAGGACAGAGAGGGTGGAAGATGTACTTGCAGCGACAAGGGATAGATGCACATGGAGGGCCATGATGGCCAACGCCATGTGGCTGGACACATGATGATGATGAAGAATCTCTGAAGTAGAAATCCACACGCTATCCACCACACTGCGGAGACTCCAGTAAGCACCCTACGAGTCAGAAGAGTCTTAAAATTCACAGAAGAAGACATGTAAACAATCTTGTCTCCATTCACTGATCGTGAAAAAATATTGAACGAAAAGTTTGTCGTCTCCAGTAAAAGGAATAAGAGTCTCCAGTAAGAATTCTTTGGAAATTGGAACAGTAACATTCCTGATGTTTATGTGAATGCAGCAGATTACCGAAAGGAAACATCGTATGAGGAATGTTCTCCTGCATGTCATCATTTTGTCTGACGATGTGCTGACATCACTCTTATGACTAGGATTCTGACATCATTCTTTCTTACGACAGTGCTGACATCATTCTGTCTGAGGATAATGCTGAAGTCATTCTTTTGACTAGGATAGTAACATTCTCTCTGACGATAGAGCTGGTGTTATTCTTCTGACTAGGATGTTGACATTGTCTCTGTTGATAGTGCTGACATCATTCTGTCTGACGATAGTGCTGACATCATTTTGTCTGACGATAAGTGCTGACATCAGTCTTTCTGACCACGGTGCTGACATCATTCTGTCTGACTGGTGCTGACATCATTCTGTCTGACGATAGTGCTGACATCAGTCTGTCTGACGATAGTGCTGACATCATTCTGTCAGACGAAAGTGCTGACATCAGTCTTTCTGACGAAAGTGCTGACATCAGCCTTTCTGACCATGGTGCTGACATCAGTCTGTCTACGATAGTGCTGACATCATTCTGTCAGACGAAAGTGCTGACATCAGTCTTTCTGACGAAAGTGCTGACATCAGCCTTTCTGACTATGGTGCTGACATCAATCTGTCTGACTACAGTTCTGACATCATTCTGTCAGACGAAAGAGCTGACATCAGCCTTTCTGACTATGGTGCTGACATCAGTCTGTCTGACGATAATGCTGACATCATTCTGTCAGACGAAAGAGCTGACATCAGTCTTTCTGACGAAAGTGCTGACATCAGCCTTTCTGACTATGGTGCTGACATCATTCTGTCTGACGATAGTGCTGGCATCAGTCTTTCTGACAAAAGAGCTGATATCAGTCTTTCTGACGAAAGTGCTGACAACAGTCTTTTTGACGAAAGTGCTGACAACAGTCTTTCTGACTATGATGCTGACATCAGTCTGTCTGACGGTAGTGCTGACATTAGTCTGTCCGACGGTAGTGCTGACGTCATTCTGTCCGACGATAGTGCTGACATCATTCTGTCTGACAATAGTGCTGACATCATTCTGTCCGACGACAGTGCTGACATCAGTCTGTCCGATGATAGTGCTAACATCATTCTGTCTGACGATAGTGCTGACATCATTCTGTCCGACGGTACTGCTGACATCAGTCTGACGATGGTGCTGACATCAGTCTTCTGATTAGGATGTTAACATTCTGTCTGACTGTAGTGCTAACGTCATTCTGTCTGACTAGGATGTTGACATTATGTCTGACGATGGTGCTGACATCAGTCTTCTGACAAGGATGTTAACATTCTTCTTGATGATGGCACTGACATCATTCTCTCTGAAAAAAAAAAAAGCACCTACCCGCTTGGTGCCTACTCTCTTGCAACACTTAATTTCTAATCTTCCAGCATTACATATCATTCTCTCTGGCAATGGTGCTGACATCATTCTATCTGACGGTATGCTGACACCATTCTTTGTGACGATAGTGCTGACGTCAGTCTCTCATACGGGGGTAATGATTTATTCATGGGAAATGTTCATTCTCCCTTCTAGGTTTGTAGAAAAGGTGAAGATGCTAACAAGGGATAATGGCAAATAGTAGAAGAAAGCAACACGAATGTCATGGACTTAATTACACCCGTTTCACGTCGATCTCTGATATAACTCTATCTCTGTCTCTGTCACCCAGTGTCTCTGTTTGCCTGTCTCTGTCTCTGTCTGTGTCCCTCTGTGTCTCTGTCTGTCTGTCCCTTTCTCCCCCCCCCCCCCCCTCTCTCTCTCTCTGGCTCTATGATCTTTTCTATAATACTGTCTCTGCTTGTCCGCCTGTCTGTCTGTGTGTCTGACACACACACACACACTCTCTCTCTCTCTCTCTCTCTCTCTCTCTCGAAAAAGATCTGATTGGTTTGATGGTGAATGTGAGAAAGCAAAAGCAGAAAGCAGAAAAACTCTCAAACACTACAGAAAAACAAAAGATGAGGATGATAGAGTTGTGTTTTGTGAAGCACGGAAGAAGTATAAAAAATTATTAAAGAATAAAAAACAGCAGTATAATAAACAAAAAGCAGAATGCTTAGCCAGAAATATTTCAAATTCATCGCAGTTTTGGACTGAGTTAAGAAATATAGGGTATGGTACCAAAAACAAACTCACTAACAATATAAGTATTGATGAATGGTTCAGTCATTTTAAAAACGTATTTCAAGATAATAGATCAACAAATGATGAGCGCTGCATTGTCGAAGTAGATTTAAATGAATCATCAGAACACCCATTAAATTCTAAGATAACTATAGAAGAAGTCAGAGAATCCATCAGAAAATTGAGGATAGGTAAAGCCAGTGGAATGGACGGTGTTACAGCCGAGATGTTAAAAAATGGTAACACAAATATCCATAACTTTCTTTGGAAGCTGTTTAACACTTTATTCGACCGAGGAATTTATCCTCAAGACTGGTCAAAAGCTATTATCATACCAATATTTAAGAAAGGAGATCCTGATAAAGTGGACAATTACAGGGGTGTGTCGTTATTAAGCATTGTTTCAAAATGTTACACATCAATACTGAATACTAGATTGTATGCTTGGTTAGAAAACAATAATTTAATATCAGAAAGTCAGGCAGGTTTTAGGAAAAAATATTCTACAGTGGATCAAATTTTCAGTCTGTACGCTATGGTTCAGAAAACTATGTGCAAGAAAGGTAGAAAACTATATGTTGCTTTTGTAGACTTTAAGAAAGCCTTTGATTCGGTTCAGCATGACAAACTCTTAAAGTGTATTCAAAATCAAGGAGTAAAAGGGAAGTTTTTGGTTTCGCTAAAAGCAATGTATGAATCATTATGCTCATGTATTCGGGCAAACCGGAATTATCTGAAATATTCGATAACTCCATAGGCGTGAGACAAGGATGTGTCTTAAGCCCTACTTTATTTTCGGTATTAATAAATCAATTAGCCAATTGTATGGATGAAAAGGGCGACATGGCATCCAGCTGATGCCAGGTTCAATGGAAATATTCATTCTTCTTTTTGCAGATGATGTAGCCCTTCTGTCAACAACACCAAATGGTTTGCAAAACCAGTTAAGAGTCTTGCAGACATACTGTGCCAGCATGAAACTGGAAGTTAATCTTGAAAAAACTAAGGTTATGGTTTTCAGAAGAGGGGGCTTCTTAGGACGACATGAACAATGGTTTTACAAAGGGACAAAATTGGAAGTAGTTAGTAAATATTGTTATCTGGGGTTTAGTTTCACGACAATGATTAGCACCAAGGCCGGCACAGAACATTTGGTGACAAAAGGTAAAAAAGCAACTTTGCTATTAAACATGACTTTTCAAAAATATAAAGACATGACTATAGAAACTTTCTTCAAGTTGTTTGATGCAAAAATTCAACCTATTTTGTTGTATTCTTCTGAGATATGGGGACTTGACAGACTCGAGCATATAGAGAAAGTACATTTGGTATCGTGCAAAAGACTGTTGGGTGTTCCAGTCAGGACACCTAACAAGATGGTATATGGGGATTTGGGAAGATATCCTCTTTATGTCAACTCCTCAACTACCTGTCTTAGATATTGGTTTAAATTACTGGAAATGAATCCAAATAGGTTACCTTATAAGGCTTACCAAATGTTAGTGGAACTTGACAGGGCTGGGAAAGAATGCTGGGCTTCAAAAATAAGGGAAATTTTGTGTGAAACGGGATTTAATATAGTGTGGCTGCAACAAGGTGTTGGTGATGTAAAAGCCTTTTTGCGTGTATTTAAACGGAGACTTGTAGACTTATATATTCAAGAATGGTCTGGGTCACTCAGAGACAGAGATAGGTATGAAAGCTACAGATCATTTAAGACTATCTTTGAAAAAGAGAAGTACATTGACTCTATTGATATATACTGTTTCAGAGTTGCCCTTTCACAAACAAGGTTGAACGTTTTACCACTAAACAATAATATAAATAGATACAGTGAATCTGATCAAGAAAAGGTGTGTCCATTTTGCAGGACAGAATCTGAAAACGAAGAACACTTATTATTTAGATGTTCCACTTACGCTGATCTCAGGGCGAAATTTTTAAAGGATTTAGTCAGCATGCCTATGTGCATACTGCTCCAATCAACAAATAGCCACCGAAGCCACAGCGTATCCAGATACGTTTTCCACGCCATGAATAGGAGAAAAAAATTGTTAAAAGGAGAAGAAAAGTAAATAGTTATGTAGATACTAGCACTAGAATTTCAGACAATAATTAATTTCAATTGTAAAGATAAAAAAAAAATGTTTATTTGAATATGAAAGGGGTGCTCATATAGAGACACATGTGCATAGGTGCCTGTGTATTCACATTGACGTTGGTGTACTTATGTGCATATATAGGTGATAGTATCTACATTATGTATATGTGTGGGTACATATGTATATATATCTATGTATGTATATATGTATGAGTGATTATGTATGTGTGCGTGTATATAGATGTGTATGTGTGTATGTGCGTTTATACATAACCTTCAATTCAGTCTATGGCTTGAACCATTGCTGACCGCCGAAGATTGAGTTATCTCTGAACTAAAAGATGCACGAAATGCTAAATATGCGTTGAATGATCATTTGGTATTGTCTCAATGTCAATTGTTTTGGTAAATGAGTGACTGATCTGCGATTAGTCTGATTAATGGATTGGCATTATGAATGTCTGTTTTTGCCAATTAACCGACTGTTTTGGGGTCGAATTGCTCTTATGTCATATATTTCTTGTTTCACTTCATTGTACATTAATTCCATTGATTGGTTTAGATTCACTGGTGAATAAATTGATAAACTGAACGCATGATTAGCTGACAACGGAATGATTATATGATTTGTTAATTGATGGCGATGGGTGGCTCACCGACCGATCGATTTATAGATTGATGGTTTTAGCTATTGATCGATCAGTGATTGAATTATGGAATGTATGGATGATTGATTCGCGTTATTTGAAGTAACGATTGCAAATTGATATATTGAACTCAGTTAAATTCTAGGTTATCTGGTCGATTAAGTCACTGGATGACTGATTAACTGGTTAAATGATTGATCGATTGATTGATTGAGAGAGGGACTGATTACGTTAAGTGATTGTTACTGAAGTGATATCGATTGTACAGTTGGATGATGCATCTGACCCAGTCAATTGAAAGCTGATTTGTCAGTTGAATCACGGGCTGAATGGCGGATTCTTTGATTGATCAACTGGTAAATCAGTTGATTGATTGGTTAATTGATTGGTTGACTGTTTGATTGATTGGTTGTTTGGTTGATCGATTGATGGATTGAGTGTTTATGTCAAGTACCTGTGGTTGAATATATTGATCAACTGTATGATCTCCGAAGGGTACAAGAAATGTCAGATCTGTGCACTAATTGAATGGTTTGTTTGTCTGATAGCCAGTTATTGTAAAATTGACAGTTGGATGAATGATATAGATGCGGTTAATGACAAATATTCTTAGCTGGCCAGTTAAGGAATATGGACTAGAATACAAATGAAAAGACCACTGTAAATGCAAAGATGAATGTATCCCAGCTTATGTGACGGTAAACGATAGAAGGGGACAATGTGACAGAGTTCACTGCAGTTTGAAAGTATAACTTGTATGAATGTATAAGAAAACCTGATCTCCTCCCCTCCCCTTCCCCATGCATGTATTGTGGCCTAAGGCCGATGTACAATAAACATTTTCTGAGTTTCTGAGTTTCTCTCTCTCTCTCTCCTAGTTCTGGTTTGTATCGAGTTATGTAATATTGTTTCTGGTTTTATATGTTTTCTCTCTGTGTGTCTCCCTCCCTCTCTTTCTTACTCCCCAACGTTTCCCCCCATTCTCCCCCCCCCCCTATACTGCTCATGAAAAAACACTACTAGATGGTACCGGAGGCACCATTTTGAGCTCTGTTTTCACTCCTGATTGATAATATGGTACCGGAGGCACCATTTTGAGCTCTGTTTTCACTCCTGATTGATAACAGCATTGTATTGATTGCTCTGTCTGTTTGTTGAGAGTGAGTCACAGTAGTAGTAGTTCTCTTCCATTAGTAAAAATGTGTGTGCAGTATGTCGCGTGCATGTGTTCGCGTGTGTGTTTTGTTGAATAGGATTTGGCCAAGTTTGGGTCATTTCTCTCTCTCTCTCTCTCTCTCTCTCTCTCTCTCTCTCTCTCTCGCTGTCTCTCTCTCTTCTCTCTCTCTACACACATATATATATATATATGTGTGTATATATATATACACACATATTGCTTATATATGTATATACGTACGTCTGTATATGTATAGATAGATAGATAATTAGATGGATAGATAGACACACACACACGTGCACACACGCACACACACACACACACACACACACACACACACACACACACACACACACACACACACATACACACACACGCACACACACACATACACACAACACACACATATGTGTATATATATAATGTATATATGTGTATGTAAGCAAAATGTATGCTTTTGTACATCCAGCACTCGCCCAGAGAGGATCTACACCACACAACACAAATTTTACCTTAGATCACATAGATACTCCGACAAGAGAGAGAGAGAGAGAGAGAGAGAGAGAGAGAGAGAGAGAGAGAGAGAGAGAGAGAGAGAGAGAGGAAGAAGAAGAAGAAGAAGAAAAGGGGTGAGAGACAGAGACAGAGAGATTAGACCAATGAAATGGAACTGAATCGCGTGACTGCCATCACTGGAAGATAGCAAAGCCGTCTGCAAGATTACTTTGTGGACATTACGTGCTGGGCCTGCAGAACACATTGGTTGTCTGCTCCTGCTCGGTGTTGTCTTTCCCTGATCCTATCCGCCTGTTTACCGCCAGAAAAACCAGACAGGAAGTAACAGCGCAGTAAACTGGAGGATGAGCGACTGTTTAATATGCAAATCATCACCACAGACTGACACGTGCTTCCTGGTTTCTCTTGTTTTAAAACAGCTGGGTGTTGATTTGGTTTGAATTTAAACCGTTGATCAACATTCACGGTGGAAATTTCAGTTACGCTTAAGTCCATTGAACACAATGGCAATTTCGGACTGTCACGCTGTGTTTATTTCAATATCAGACAATGAAGTTATTCCACACACTGCAATTTAAAAATATGTCATCACGTCACAGTCAGTCTCATAACCTGCCATACAAACTGAACATGTTTTTAAAAAGGAAATGTATGTGCAAGCTACCGACGACACATTCATAGAACTGGTGGAAGCAGAATCCATGGCCGGAGGATCCTTCTCGTGCAGCGCCTGTTGGAAAATGTGCCTTCAGGATCGGTCTTTTATTCCACATGAAGACCCACACCAGGTGATGAAGGACCAATATACTTACTAATCCGTCGGATCTATGGGAGAGTCCGACATCGCCATGCGGAATCTGCACAATTAACAGTTAACAGGAAACACCTTCGGGTGCTGGATGGAACCCAGAGCACCAGTGCCTCATCCGGATAGTCATCTTCCAGGCTTCCAACGCCACTCGATAACCATTTCATTAAGCAAAGATTTGCTGTCAATGCTTTGTATGACTCATTCGGACCCACTCATCAGTTGGCTTGTTTACAAACCGAATGGCAAGGTAGGGAGATGAAAAACACTGGGACATAGCCGCACAAAGCGCACCAACCACGTTCAGCCCAGCCTCTGGACCAACAGAGAATGGAAGACCCCTCTCCTGCCCTACTCTGGGTCTTCATCTCTCTTTTGGGCAGCCCGCCTAGCCATCAGCTCGCATAGCCGCCAGCTCGCATAGCCGCCAGCTCTTTCCCCTTACTATAGCCTCGACAGTCAGCAGTCGGAAGCTTCCCAATGTTGCTTTACTACAAGAACAGTGGGGTGTTCGAACGGCAGTGAAAGTGGCCAGGCATGATGCTCTGGACACAGCACATAAACGAAGGAAAAGGATGACAGTGCACACGGGCCAGAGGTGGATATGTGTCATAAGTGAACCCATTCTCAAGTTCAGTCGTAGCATTAGGTCACTAGAACACTAACAAGATACAAAAATATAAGCAGAAAGGAGACGACCTGTGTGATGACATTTCGTAAGTAGAGTTATGACAACATCGTATCATATCTTGACAGAAAATCAAGTTGAAATGTTGAAATCAGTCCTTTGCGAAACTTGCGTACGTACATACATACATACATACATACATACATACATACATACATACATACATGCGTACACACACATACACACACATACATACATACACACACATACATACATATACATACATACATACATACGTACATACGTACATACATATGTACATACATATGTTAAAACCAATCCTTTGTGTAATTTGCGTACATACATACAGACATACAGACAGACATGTATACATACATACGTACGTACGTACGTGCGTACATACGTACGTACATGCATACATACATACATACATACATACATACATACATACGTGCATGCATTAATACATGCATCCATCCGTCCATCCAGCCATCCGTCCGTCCATCCATCCATCCATGATAGAGAGGGGGGGGGGTGTGTGTGTGTGTGTGTGTGTGTGTGTGTGTGTGTGTGTGGAGATAGATGGATAGATGCTTTTTTCCAGTATAGCCACGATTGTAAACTAATATGCACCACTGTGCATACTGATCAGCTTGAGATAAAGTCAGTTGCCACTTACCAAGTTTTCCCTCACTTCTTGCTTTGAGTAACCTCCCTTCCCTTTCAGCTACACAACCCCTCTCCCCAGCTTCCGGTTGTTTCCACACTCTCTCGTCTTTCTGTATGTCGTGTATGTTTTTGCTTGTTTGTGTGCGTGTGCATATGTAAGTGTTTGCTTGCTTGTTTTTGTGTGTGCGCGCATGCGCGTGTCTGTGTATGTATGTGAACGTGTGTGTATGTACGCACGTGTGTATATGTGTGTGTTTGTGTGTGTGTGTTCGTGCGGGTGTGTGTGTGTGGGGTGTGTGTGTGTGTGTGTATGTGTGTGTGTGTATGTATGTGTGTGTATGTATGTGTGTGTGTATATATATGTGTGTATATATATATGTGTGTGTGTGTGTATATATATATATATGTGTGTGTGTGTGTGTGTGTTGTGTACATATGATATATATACATACATATATATGTGTGTGTAGATAGATAGATCGATAGATAGATAGATCGATATTTGAAGACCGTGCCACCGCATGGAGTCTTGCGCAGACCAAGGGATATTGCCAGCTTATTCCTGACAATATTTGGGAGGAGCATATATGGAATTGTCTGAGAACGATAAATCCTTGTTCAGCAAATTCCAAACGAACGCCAAATTCCCGCTATCACGTGACACATGTCACACAATCGCTGAATCGGGTCCCTATTCAAAGCATGCATGCCATGGTTGTCACGACAGTCGTATCAGAACAAGCCAGGTTGCAGCGCTGTCACGGTCAGGAAGGCAGAAAGGACAGGGGGAAGTGGGATGGCCATCTGTTGGTCCCTTTTTGTTTTTGGTATCAGGATCACTTGCTTTCTTATCACTTTTACCTCCCTTATGTTACTGGCCTGCACAGTGTTCACTATTTTGCATGTGTTTTGAGTTTTAGGTCTCATGCGGATAATCTTGCTTTGCAGATGCGTTTATCGTTGACATTTTGCTGAGGGCGAACACAGATAAATTTATAACAAACAGACGAACAAACAAGCTAACACCTCCAACAACAACCAGAATCTGAAACTGTATAAATGGAATGACTTTATATCGTTTAAATAAAAAAAATACATAACAGACGAATAGATATGACGTATGTATATGAGTTTTGCTCAACCCATTGTATGTATTGTTCAGTTTTCTCAATGATATTGTAATAATGTTCAGAAAACATTGGATTTATTTGTGTTTTGTCAAAAAGGAATCAGAAATAAGTTTGAAAGAAAAAAAAATATTCACTGCTCAATAGATGTGTCTAATTGGTTTGGCAGTCATTCTTTGAATTTTTGTGCTGAAAATATCGAAACATTAAAAGTATACCGTAGAGAAAGTATCCAGCGTCAGACACGGATGGTGTCTGACCTTATTAGGTAGGAGTACGATGAATTGGTTAAAGTTATTTCGAGAGATACGTTTAACCTTTTGACTTCCGCACCCTGTTCACCAGTATCCTGCACTGTCAACCATGCTAGCTGAGCAAAAACGTAGCCCTTTGACTTCCCTCACCCTACCCACCAGCTTCCTGAGAGTTCCATGGACAGCAAAGAAAACAAACGAGACAGTCTTGAAGGAGGCGGACACAAGAACATTAATAAAAAGGAGAACAGATTAGGAAAAGACAGCAAAATTTACAGGACATTTTATGAGCAAGAGAAATGAGAACACCTGGTCATAACAGAAAAGCTGGAGGGTAAGAGAGCCCCAGGTAGACCCAGTGAGAAAATATTGGACATACTTGCAGAGTGGCGTATGGAAGGCCATGATCGCCAGCGCCATGCGGCAGGGCACATGATGATGACGAAAATGATGATGTTGATGATGATGATGATGATGATGATCCCAGCAAACCTGATAATCTGCCATACCAGCTGAAGATGTTTTAAAAAGGAAATGCATGTGCAACCCACAGACGGCGCTTTCATACAGCTGAAACGGTTCTGACAAAGATGTCTGCGCAAGATCTGCAACCTCTTGTGACAAGTTTTGAGTATCTTGTAGCGTGTTTACTTAAGAGTTTCTACTACAGTAATCAGTCAACACGCAAAGCCAGAACAAGTTTGAGGCAACTGAAATGTGGTTTCTAGGAAGAGTGTTGAGAGTTCCATGGACAGCAAAGAAAACAAACGAGACAGTCTTGATGGAGGCAGACAACAAGAAGAACATTAATAAAGAAGATCAGAAAAAGACGAGGACCATTTATAGGACATTTCATGAAGCAAGAAAAATTAGAGCACCTGCTCACAATAGGAGAGTTGGAGGGAAAGAGAGCACTAGGTAGACCTAGGGATAAAATATTAGACGCACTAGCAGAGTGGCTGAGGACAGAGAGGGTGGGAGATATACTTGCAGCGACAAGGGACAGCTTCGTATGGAGAGCCATGATAGCCAACGTCATGCGGCAGGGCGCATGATGACGACATTAGGAGTAGAGGTGGGGTGGAGAGAGAGAGAGAGAGAGTGAGTGCCTCTCCCCTTCCTCATCAACAGCCTTTCCTTTTCACACGGTACACATTTTACGAGCTACGAGAAACGAAAAGGGACGGACAGAATACCAGCTGCCCGGAATCGATATCACCCTACGGGCCTGGTCACATACCAGCTGTCTTCATCTTTGTTGACAGGAGGACCGCTGACCCTTGGCTTTTCCCGAACTTTATGAACACTGACTCATCGTGGACGTCAAAATATACCCAGTTAGGTATCGTGCAGGAAGCCGGCTTTTACTCTTTAAGTGCTTGCTGTCATCTTTCATGTTTGACCTTTTGACTCCCGCGCCCAATCCACCAGCCGCAAAAACTTAACCCTTTAATTCCCCACCCTATTCACCAGCCTCAAAACATTAACCCTTTGACACCTTATGTACCAGCCGCAAAAACGTAACACTTTGGCTCCCTCACCCTATCGACCATCTTCCTTTCCTATAGAGTTAGGGAGTCAGAGGGTTAAAATTTTGTTTTTTCTGTCATTCATGACGATACAGCATGCTAGTGGATAGGGTGCGGGAGTCAAAGGGTTAATAAAACCACCGGGCTGTTTCCAGTGACTGGTAATAATATAGTGTCTAAAGGGAATGTACAGGACTGGGATCGATTCATATGCTATGTTCTCCCCCGTGGGGCTGCCGGGGGCTCTTTCAGTATAAATAGTATCCCCATCCTCTTGGAAATTCTGTGCTAGAAATATCCTCTTTTCTGTCACTCTCTTGGTTTGTGCCTTGTTCCTTTGCTCTCTGTTATTTTTCCTGTCATTTTCTGCCCTGCTGGTCCATTCACCTGTATGTGTTGAATAAAGTCTTACGTGCTTTCTCTTAAATTGATAATTGGGTACATGTATTGTGTGTTTTTGGCTCTAGGGAAATGAGATATGCAGAACCAAGTTTAGGTAATTTAGGCCCGTTTTATGTACGTTTTAGTCTCCTCAGTTCTGTTTAAATTTATATTCGAGTATTTTTTTAAATCCATTCTGTTTGAATTTATATTCAAGCATGTTTTTTAAATCCCCTTAGTGATAAATTTTACAGTGGTCAACGCCAGGCAGGGACATCTCCTTGGATGATGTGGGCCTATACATTGATATATGTACTTATTTTTGTTTTCCTTTTTTTTTTCCTGTTGAAGTATTGTGTATGTTTTGAAACAGGTTATAGCCCTGATATGTCTGTATGTAGTCGGCTGGGCTTTAAAGAAAAATAACAATAACAGTAACCTCTAGAATTACAAAAGTTGGTTTTTCTTTAATAAAGTTTAAATTAAAATGAAGATTGTTAGAGTTTTTTAAGTATCTTAGGTGTTTGCGGGTTGTTTGGTTTGGTTTTTTGTTTGTTTAACTCTTCCTCATTTTAGCTGCTACCCTTCTGCCCTCAACCACAACAAAACAAAAGATTAGTCCTCATCATTGTCTTTCCTTTGCTGATTGGGTATATGTCTGCTCTGTATGATGGAGAGTTTATATTTTCATTAATTGATGTTTTCCCTGTGTTTGCATGTGTCTGGGGTTTTGTCATGACCTAGTGAGTAGTATGACAGTTGTAGAGCTGTACCTACATGTATGATCTGTCCTCAGCCCTGATATGGCTACGCAGTCGGCTGGGCTTTAGACAACAATAACAGTCCTCATCACTGTCTCCCCTTTAACCCCACTATCCCAATAGCTGAACCTCTCAAGCGCTTCTGCCTTTCGTCTTCACGTCAGGAAGTCTGCTGGGATGGATGGGTGTGTGTGTGCGTGTGTGTGTGTGTGTGTGTGCGTGCGTGCGTGCGTGCGTGCGTGCGTGCGTGCGTGCGTGTGTGTGTGTGTGTGTGTGTGTGTTTTTTTTTTTTTAAGTGGCACCATTCAATCAGTGCTTTTCACGGAGTGGTCGTCCTTGGTTCAGCCGTTGACCCTTGAGTATGCAGAGAAAGACCGTCCCCGGTGAGATGACCTGGCTGCATGCTGCGCTCTCTTCATGGGTCTGAAATGTCAGCCAGACAACACACCCTGTGTACAGGCTTAATCAGACATTACAGTCTTATTGTGTCTGGAACTTATGAAAGACATGGCATGGCAGAGTCACGCCTCGTGTTCATTGAGGTTATTTGATCACATCTAATGATGTAGTGTTAGTCAGCAAGGCCATTTATACTGATTGTGTTCTTGGTCAGCAAGGCCATATATAATGACTATATTCTTGGTCATCAAGGCCATGTATAATGATTGTGTTCTTGGTCAGTACAGCCATGTATAATGATTGTATTGTTGGTCAGCAAGGCCATTTATACTGATTGTATTGTTGGTCAGCAAGGCCATTTATACTGATTGTGTTCTTGGTCAGCAAGGCCATGTATACTGATTGTATTGTTGGTCAGCAAGGCCATGTATAAGGATTGTATTGTTGGTCAGCAAGGCCATGTATACTGATTGTGTTCTTGGTCAGCAAGGCCATTTATACTGATTGTATTGTTGGTCAGCAAGGCCATGTCTAATGATTGTGTTCTTGGTCAGCAAGGCCATTTATACTGATTGTATTGTTGGTCAGCAAGGCCATATATACTGATTGTATTGTTGGTCAGCAAGGCCATGTATAATGATTGTGTTCTTGGTCAGCAAGGACATTTATACTGATTGTATTGTTGGTCAGCAAGGCCATGTATACTGATTGTATTGTTGGTCAGCAAGGCCATATATAATGATTGTGTTGTTGGTCAGCAAGGCCATTTATAATGATTGTGTTGTTAGTCAGCAAGGCCATTTATAATGATTGTGTTGTTAGTCAGCAAGGCCATTTATAATGATTGTGTTGTTAGTCAGCAAGGCCATGTATACTGATTGTGTTGTTAGTCAGCAAGGCCATTTATAATGATTGTGTTGTTAGTCAGCAAGGCCATTTATAATGATTGTGTTGTTAGTCAGCAAGGCCATTTATAATGATTGTGTTGTTGGTCAGCAAGGCCATTTATAATGATTGTGTTGTTGGTCAGCAAGGCCATATATAATGATTGTGTTGTTAGTCAGCAAGGCCATTTATAATGATTGTGTTGTTAGTCAGCAAGGCCATTTATAATGATTGTGTTGTTAGTCAGCAAGGCCATTTATAATGATTGTGTTGTTAGTCAGCAAGGCCATGTATACTGATTGTATTGTTAGTCAGCAAGGCCATTTATAATGATTGTGTTGTTAGTCAGCAAGGCCATTTATAATGATTGTGTTGTTAGTCAGCAAGGCCATTTATAATGATTGTGTTGTTAGTCAGCAAGGCCATGTATACTGATTGTGTTGTTAGTCAGCAAGGCCATGTATACTGATTGTGTTGTTAGTCAGCAAGGCCATTTATAATGATTGTGTTGTTAGTCAGCAAGGCCATTTATACTGATTGTATTGTTGGTCAGCAAGGCCATTTATACTGATTGTATTGTTGGTCAGCAAGGCCATGTATAATGATTGTGTTGTTAGTCAGCAAGGCCATTTATACTGATTGTATTGTTGGTCAGCAAGGCCATTTATACTGATTGTATTGTTGGTCAGCAAGGCCATTTATACTGATTGTATTGTTGGTCAGCAAGGCCATTTATACTGATTGTATTGTTGGTCAGCAAGGCCATTTATACTGATTGTATTGTTGGTCAGCAAGGACATTTATAATGATTGTGTTCTTGGTCAGCAAGGCCATTTATACTGATTGTATTGTTGGTCAGCAAGGCCATATATAATGATTGTATTGTTGGTCAGCAAGGCCATTATACTGATTGTATTGTTGGTCAGCAAGGCCATGTATACTGATTGTATTGTTGGTCAGCAAGGCCATGTATACTGATTGTATTGTTGGTCAGCAAGGCCATGTATACTGATTGTATTGTTGGTCAGCAAGGCCATATATACTGATTGTATTTTGGTCAGCAAGGCCATATATACTGATTGTATTGTTGGTCAGCAAGACCATGTATAATGAGTGTTCTTGGTCAGGAAGGCCATGTATACTGATTGTATTGTTGGTCAGCAAGGCCATGTATAATGATTGTGTTCTTGGTCAGCAAGGCCATGTATACTGATTGTGTTCTTGGTCAGCAAGGCCATTTATACTGATTGTATTGTTGGTCAGCAAAGCCATGTATAATGATTGTATTCTTGGTCAGCAAGGCCATATATACTGATTGTATTGTTGGTCAGCAAGGCCATGTATAATGATTGTGTTCTTGGTCAGCAAGGCCATGTATAATGATGTGTTCTTGGTCAGCAAGGCCATGTATAATGATTGTGTTCTTGGTCAGCAAGGCCATTTATACTGATTGTATTGTTGGTCGGCAAGGACATGTATAAGGATTGTATTGTTGGTCAGCAAGACCAGTTTTGAAGCACCTGTACTGATTAGATGTACATTAAACAGAAATGAAATAATGGCATCAAGACCCCACACTGATATTTTTGTATCGTAATCAGTGCTGAAATGTTTGGTCATTGCCCAGATTGATTAAACGTTCTTTTTTTTTTTTTTCGTTTTGTGTTATTGACAGTTCTGTTATGTCCCTCTCTCTCTCTCTCTGTCTGTCTGTCTGTGTCTCTCTCTCTCTGTCTCTGTCACAGCTCATCTCATCTCTCTTCTCTCTCTCTCTCTCTCTCTCTCTCTCTCTCTCTCTCTGCGCGCGCGCGCTATCTCTCTGTCCCTCTGTCTGTCTGTCTGTCTCTCTCTCTCTCTCTCTCTCTCTCCTCTCTCTCTCTCTCTCTCTCTCTCTCTCTCTCTCTCTCTCTAGCTACTTCTGGACAGTTTGATAATTCGCTACATTACCCCGTCCCCCACCAAACAATTGTCAAGAAGAAACACCCAAGGGTGCTGGATGGGACCCAGAGCACCAATGCCTCACCACTCTCCAGACAATCAGTTTCCAAGCTCCCGACGCCACTCAATAACCACTTCATCAAGAAAAGAAGAAAAAAAAAAACGGGGGGGGGGGGGGGACGCTGTCCATGCGTTGCATGACCCATTCGGACCTAGTCATCATCAGTTACCTTGTTTACAAACCAAATGGCACGGTGGAGAGATGATAAACCCCTAGACACTGCCATACAACACGCACCAACCAAGTCCAGCTTTGCCACCGGATCAAGAGAAAATGGAAAGCCCTCTTTGTCCAACTCTGGGCTTTCATCTGTCTGTTGGGCAGCCCGCCCTATCACCAGCTTGCATAGCTGCAAATACTTTTCCCCTTACCACAGTCTCGACATTTAGCAGTCGAAAGCTCCCAAAGTTGCTTTGGGGGGAAAAAAAGAAAATGAAATTGGCTTTAAAGTGGGTCGTTCATCCTGGAATACTCCCAGCGGTTTGGGCAACAGGGTGAAAATAAGAAAAGAATTTTAAAGCAGAAAGGGTAGGTGATAGACGAATGGAGAATGGAAGTTTATTCCTGGCAGATGATCCCGAAAATCATCCACACTGACCCTCAAAGCTTTGTTTTGCCTCTACGGAAGTTCCGCTTCGGGAGTCAGCACTGGTTTCGTGTTGATGGGCCACAAGTATGTCCGAGTCTGTGTTTGTGACGAGAATCGTTATCAAAATGTAGCGGATTAGGAAAAGACAGGCAACATTTATAGGCCATTTTATGAGAAAATGGAAATTAGAGTATTTTGGTCACTACAGGAAGGCTGGAGGGAAAGAGAACTTGAGGTAGACCCAGGGAGACAATATTGGACGGACTTGCGGGGTAGCTGAGGACAGAGAGGGTGGAAGATGTACTTGCGGAGACAAGGGATAGATACATATAGAGGGCCATGATCGCCAACGCCATGCGGCAGGGCACATGATGATGATGATGATATGATGATGATGATGATCGGAACAACATGATAGAAGTTTCAAGATGTCGTCTCCGCGAATTCCATATGCACGAACGTCACAGGTGCCATGTGATGTAATCATGACACAAGCCTTAATAAGCCTGCACATAGAAGAAGACAGAAATAGAATATAGTTCACGTTATTATCACGGGATAGCCTAACTACTTGGAGAAGGACATAAAACTAATGGTGCTGCCATGTCCACGTGAAATGTCCATTCATCCCCTCCAGGCTTATAGCAAAGGTGAAGATGCTAACAAGGGATGATGGCAAATAGCAGGAAAAGGTGACACGAATGCCATGGACTCGTTTAATTCTGATTCATATCGATCTGTGACATAACTCTCTGTCTCTCTCTTTCCCTCTCTCCCCCCCCCCCTCTCTCTCTCTCTCTCTCTCTCTCTCTCTCTCACACACACACACACACACACTCTTTCTCATTCACTCACTCACACACACAAACACTTTCTCACTCACTCACTCACACACACACGCACACACACACTCTCTCTCACATACACACACACACACACACACAACACTTTCTCTCTCTCTCTCTCTCTCTCTCACACACACACACACACACACACACACACACACACACTCTTTCTCCCTCTCTCTCACACATACACACACACACTCTCTTTCTCACACGCACACACACACACACTCTCTCACATACACATACACACTCTCTCTCTTTCTCTCTCTCTCATTCTTCCAAAAGCACATATGTGAATAGACTTCAAAAGAGATGAGGAACATACACACACACGCGCGCGCGCGCGCACACACACACACAAACACAGATATCTACATCTACATCTACACACACACACACACACACACACACACACACACACACACACACACACACACATATATAATATATTAATATATGTATATATAATTGTCCGCAAATTTGGGATGCAAACCTCTAGAGGTGTGTGTGAGAGTGTGCAAGGGTGTGTGTGTGTGTGTGGTGTGGTTGGGTGTGTGTGTGCATGCGTGCGTACGTGTGTGTATGTGTGTGTGTGTGTGTTTGCACGCGCTTGCCTGTCTGCTCTAGCACTTATGTATTCCTTTCCTCACGTGCACCAGCGTTAATGACTTTTAATTCACGATGACGACATCACATTTACAATCCAATTTGCCCCTGACGCTGTCGTGTCGCTTTTCTTAATCTCCCTACATAAAATACGGAGATTATTTCGTACCGGCCAGAGAGTGGTGTGTGTGTGTGTGTGTGTGTGTGTGTGTGTGAGAGAGAGAGAGAGAAGACAGAAAGACAGACAGACAGTGTGTGTGTGTGTGTGAAGAGAGAGTGTGTGTGTGTGTGTGTGTGTGCGCGCGCATTATGTACACACACACACGCACGCGCGCGTGCGCACAGAGAGAGAGAGAGAGAGAGAGAGATTCCTTTTGTGCCTTTGGCTATGCAACTACGAAAAATACAATTATGCAGTTTAAGATCAATTTTAGTTTCTTACCTACACAGAGATTTGAAATCAGAAATGTATGTATTAAAAACGAACATGTCATTTCTTGTTACTACTAATGTCTATATAAAAATGGAATGTACAGAACGGCTAGACCGTCTTGTTTTCAAATTCCCTCCATTTGATTACCTTACATGTCAGTGTGGGTTTGAAAACGATCTGTCATTGAGGCATTTGTGACTATACTAGGAGTGTGCACGTGTAGATTCCTGTGATGCAAAAAATGCTTGATGTAATTTACAGTTGGCAGTGTAGTTTATCATACTTCTGTTGTCTCCCCCTCCCCTCCCCCGTGGGCATGCCGGGGGCTCTTACAGTATAAATAGTATCCCCACATTCTGGAAATTCTGTGCTAGAAATTTTTGTGTTTATCATTTTTCCTCCAACCTTTATCCCGGGGCATTCTTCTTGGTTTCACAGGATGGTTTCACGGTAAAGTGAAAACAAATCTGGTGACAGAACACACCCTGTGTTAATGAAACCCTGAAGGTAGGCTGTGCAGACTACATAAAGAAGGTAACATCAATCACATTTTCAAACTAATATTCATTTGATGTTGTGGCTGTATTTTTGTTTTGTTGTGTGTGTGTGTGTGTGTGTGTGGTGTTGTGTGTGTGTTGTTGTGTTTGTTTGTTTGTTTGGGGTTTTGTTTGTTTTTTGTGTGTTTGTTGGTTTCCCCCCCCCCCCCCCCCCCCGAGTGGGGTATGATATGGATGTCATTTGCAGTGGGTGATGAGTTCATTTTACCTGCGTAAGATTCTGTGTTAATGAAACCTTAGAGATAAGTCGCGCATAATACAAGAGAAAGGTGACATCACATTTCAAACCAGTTACGTTCTCTCTTCTTCTTCTTCATTTCTTCTTTCTTCTTCTCTTCTTCTTTCTTTCTTCTTCTTCTTTCTTCTTCTTCTTCTTCTCTTCTCTTCTTTCTCTTCTTCTTCTTCTTCTTTCTCTTCTTCTTTCTTCTTCTTCTCTCTTCTTCTCTTTCTTCTTCTTCTTCTTCTTCTTCTTCTTCTTCTTCTTCTTCTTCTTCTTCTTCTTCTTCTTCTTCTTCTTCTTCTTCTTCTTCTTCTTCTTCTCTTCTTCTTCTTCTTCTTCTTGCTTCTTCTTATTATTAAATGTCCTCGTTTTATTATATGAAATGTCATGCATTTTGGAAAAATCTGTCATTGATGCATTTCGATTCCAAGCTGAGAGTTTTCTGTTTCACCATATAGGCGTTACTTAATTTTCCCTTGTTTTGTAAATATAATAGCACATCTTATTATAATTTACACTTATCACGCCTAAACGAATATTATCCATCAAGGATTTCACTTACTTTTTGTTAGGCCTGATCGTTCAGCGAACCCAAGATTGTGCTTTATAATTTTCACAAAACAATGGTCATAAAATGATTCCAAGCTATCGTGTGTAAATCCTGTTGACGCAATGTTCTAGTTTGCTTATACTGTTGGTGATGTGACTTGTATCAGTAGAGTTCAGTTTTTGGGCACTGACGAAGGAGCAGGAATTAAGTCTTTTTTCCTAATTTTTTTTTTTTTGTATTTGGTGTTTGTTCGTTTGTGATCTTACGTTTACGCTTGACAAAGGACAGCTCGCCGAAATGTCGCGCCTGTCTTGTCTGGTTGTATCAAATACGTGTTGTGATTGTATTTTCATATTTTGATGATGTTGTTGTTGTTGTTGTTGTTTTCTGGTTCCCGTTTGCTTGAACGCGGGCGGTCGCACCTGTTTTGGATTTCTTTAACCTTTTGAATCCTGCACCCTATCCACCTACTGAAAAAACGTCAACCTTAGACTCCCTCACCCTATCCACCAGCTTCCTTGCTGGTGGATAGGGTCAGGGAGTCTAAGGGTTCAGGTTTTGCTTTGCTGGCATGGTTGACAATGCAGGACGCTGGTAGACAGGGTGCAGGAGTCAAAAGGTTAACGTGCACATTTGACATTCTGTATGCGTGTGCATACGCAGGGAATGTAGCCCCTGGCAAGTCTGTACTCAACGTCATAGCAGGAAAAAATGTTCATCCTCTACCCAGCCGACCAGGTTAGAATGTCTCAGCGAATCAAACCGAAGACATTTCCACTTGGTAGTCCGACGTTTACTCCTTCACGTACCCCCGTGGGGATGCCGGGGATGGGGGTGGGGGGCTCTTTCAGTATAACTAGTATCCCCACCTTCTGGAAACCCTGTGCTAGAAATTTCCTCTTTTCTGTCAGTGTCTTTGTTTCTGCCTTGTTCCTTTGCTTTTTGTCATGTCTTCCTACCATTTTCTGCCTTAATGGTCCATTCATCTGTGTGCTTCGATAAAGTCTTGTGTACTTTTCCTTAGGTTTGATAATCAGTACATGTATTAAGTGCATTTTTGGCCCTATATAGGTGAGATATGCGGAAGCAATTTTAGATAATTTATGCCCGTTTTTAGATATGTTTTGGTGTCCTTAGGTATGCTTAAATTTGTGTTCAGGTGTGTTTCTTTAAATCGCCTGTGCGATACATTGGACGGAGTGGTCAGCACCAGGGGCGTGTCCTTAGATTATGTGCGCGAATGCATTAATAGGTGTACTTAACTTTCATTTCTTTTTTCCTTGTTGAGGTTTTGTATGTTTTGAACTGGTTATAGCCCTGATGTGACTCTATGCAGTTGGCTGGGCGTTAAACAACAATAACCTACTTGACGTTCACCTACTGCATAGTACAGTGGAAAATTTGCCATCTGCTGGCTGGCTACTGTTCTTTGCATAATATACTTCTCTTGTCAGTGTGATACCAGCTGTTAAATCGATGTCATGCCATCTGCTGACCCTTTCACTCCATCACCGTACCCACCAGCTTCCTGCAGAAATCTGGTGGATAGCTGAAGGGAGTGAAAAGGTTAAGTCAGTTAAGTAATATTATGTTTTGATATTAGCAGTCGGTTTAGCAGCACAGAAAATGTTAAGTCAATAAGGAATATATGTTTTGAATTAGTAATCGGTTTAGCAGCAGAGATGTAATTAATGTCTGAGTGCAGTTTTTCCCTTCTCGTAAGATGTCATCGACAGCTGCTGGAAAGTTACCAAGGAAGTAATGAATGGTGAACAGTTTTAAAGCCCTAACAGAATCAGTGAGTGTTGGTTATGTTAAATTCTAAAAAAAACAAACTTAGAACATAAAACAGTGTGAGGAATCAGACTACGGTGATTACAGATATCGTTGACGATAGCTAGGTAGGTAGCGGCAAGTTTTGAGGTATTTTAGAAGAAAGAAATTTGACTATGGAATTTTCAAAAAGAAAACGAAGTTCTGAAAGAAAAATCCGTTTTCAACGGGAGAATGATGTTGTGTTGGTCAGAAAATTTGAGGACCCCTCTACAACAATGACGCATCCGTGAAGTGGATGACACGTAACACTGTTTGGTCCCAGTCTTATTGTTTGGGGATTTAGACCCAATAAAGAAGCATTGACGGGGGGGGGGGGGGTGGAGGTAGGGGGTGGCTCTTCAGCTTCCTGATAACATGAGAGCTACTTCTCCGAAGATGGTAACTTAAGACTGTTTGGTTCCAGTCTTCTTGTTTGTGGATTTAGACCCAAAGAAACAACAATGACGGCTCGGGGGGTGGGGGGGGGGGGGGAAGGTAGGGGGTGGCTCGACAGTTCCCTGGTTAACATGAGAGCTACTTCTCCGAAGACTGGAAACTTTGGTCCCAGTCTTCCTGTTTGGGGATTTAGACCCAAAGAAGCAACAGTGACGGGGGTGGGGGTAGGGGGGGAACGTCATCAGATCCCTGGATAACATGAGAGCTGCTTCTAAGAAGACTGGCAGCTTAAGACTGCTTGGTCCCAATCTTCTTGTTTGGGGATTTAGACCCAAAGAAACAGCCATGACGAGGGGGGTGGGGGGGGGGGTGGCTCTTCAGTTCACTGGATAACATGAGAGCTGCTTCTCCTTAGACTGGCAACTTAAGACTGTTTGGTCCCAGTCTTCTTGTTTAGGGGATTTAGACCCAAATAAACAACTCTGACAGGGGGGGGGGGGGGCAGTGAAGTTAGGGGTGGTGGTGGTCTTCAGTTCCCTGGATAACATAAGAGCTGCTTCTAAGAAGACTGGAAACTTTCTTTGTTCCTGGTCTTCTTTTGGGGGATTTAGACCCAAATAAACAGCAAAGACCCGGGGGGGGGGGGGGCGAAGTTAGGGGGGTGGCTCTTCAGTTCCCTGGATACATAAGAACTGCTTCTCCGAAGATTGTAAACTTTTTTTGGTCCCAGTCTTCTTGTTTGGGGGGGGGGGGGGGACCTCTACAGCTCACCGGTTAACATGAGAACTACTTCTCTGAAGACAGGTAACTTAAGACTGTTTGCGTTTTCCAGTTTTCTTGTTTGGGGATTTAGGGGGTGGCTTTTCAGATCCTCGGATAACATGAGAGCTACTTCTTCGTAGACTGGAACTTTGTTTGGGCCAGTCTTCTTGTTTGGGGATTAAGACCCCCCCCCCCCCCCAAAAAAAAAAAACAAAAAAAAAAAAAAAAACAACCAACAACAGTGGAGGGTGGTGGTGGAGAGGAGGAGGTAGAAGGGGTGGCTCATCAGTAGTTCCCTGGATAGCACGAGAGCTGCTTCTCTGAAGACTAGCAACTTAAGACTGTTTGGTTCCAGTCTTCTTGTTTGAGGATTTAGACCCAAAGAAGCAACAATGGCTGGGGTGTGGACAGGAGGGGTGTGATAGGAGGGTGGGGTAGGAGGGGTGGGGATAGAGGGGAAGCTCTTCAGCTTCCTGATAACATGAGAGCTACTTCTCCGAAGACTGGAGTGACACGTAGAGAAGACGGAATCATAAGGAAAAAGACCACAAGGGAAGAGGTGAACGAGTTCCCGCTCCTCTACTCCCCCCCCCCCCCCCCCTGCCACAGAGAGAGCTGCTCTTGGCTGGCAAGACAGTATTTTGTGTTCCTGAGGACCTAGCGTTTAGTCTGACTCCGCAATTAACCCTTTGAATCCCGCACCTATCCATCAGCATCCTGCATTGTCAACCATGCTAGAAAACAACACCTTAACCCTTTGATTCTCTCACTTTGTCCATCAGCATCCTGCATTTTCAACCATGCTAGGAAAGCAAAAACTTCAGCCTTTGACTCCCTCATCCTATCCACCAGCTTCCTGCAGAAAGCTGGTTGATAGGGTGAGGGAGTCTAAAGGATGAAGTTTTTGTGGAGAGGATGCGGTGACTCAAAGGGTTAAATGGTCCCTATTGACGTCATCCGGAGATATATAAAAGGGGTCATTAAATGTCCTGGATCAGCGCAGGTGGTCTTTTTCTAAACATTTCAGAACTGATTTAGCAGTATTGCGGGGTCTTCTGCTGGCGAGTGTGGCCTCACGGCTATTTGAGACAAGTAGCTCCTGTAGGCTCTGAGGCAGACACGTTCTCTCTGTTTCTCTATCTTTGTGTCTCTGTTTCTCTCTCTCTCTCTCTCTCTCTCCTCTCTCTCTCTCCTCTTCTCTCTCTCTCTCTCTCTCTCTCTCTCTCTCTCTCTCCTAGTCTCTGATTCCCTGTCTCTGTCCGTCTCTCTCTGTCTCTGCCTCTCTACCCCTCCCTTCTTCCCTCTCTCTCTTTCTCTCTCACACATACACACACACGTGCGCGCGCACGCACAGACATATCATTAGTTATTATTTACCATTTTCTTAACTACGGCTCTCTCTCTCTTTCTCTCTCTCTCTCTGTTTCTCTCTCACTCTCTCTCTCTCCTTCCCCTCTTTTTAGCTCTCTCTCTTTCTCCTTCTCCCCCATCTCTCTCTCTCTCTCTGTCTCTCTCTCTCTCTCCTCTCTCTCTCTCTCTCTCTCTCTCTCTCTCCTCATCACTCAAATTTATCACACACTTAACAGATATTCGTGTTTTTCCTTTGATTAAATTTCGATGCAGCTATCACGAGCTGGAGCCTGAATTCAGTTCAGTTCAGTTCGTATTGCTTATCGCCCAGCCGACTACTAGAGCCATATCAGGGCTAACGCCACGTTAAAAACGACACCCAGGTTAAAATTTA
>JAPXFY010000014.1:68680740-68695740 GCA_030674185.1 Monoplex corrugatus
TGGAAATTCTGTGCAAGAGATTTCCTCTTTTCTGTCATTCTCTTTGTTTCTGCCTTACTCCTTTACTTTCTGTCGTTTCTTCCTACCATTTTCTGCTTTGCTGGTCCATTCACCTGTATGTGTTAAATAAAGTCTTACGTACTTTCCCTTGGAATGATAATTAGGTATGTGTATTGAGTGCATTTTTGGCTTTAGGGCAATGTTATATGTCGGAAGCAATTTTAGGTAAGTTAGGTCCGTTTTTATATATATTTCGGTGTCCTTAGTTATGTTTAAATTTGTGCTCAGGTATGTTTTTGAATCCACTGTGTGATAGATTCGGATGGAGTGGTCAACACCAGGAGCATCTCCTTAGATTATGTGCGCGAATGCATTGATATGTGTACTTAATTTTCTTTTCCTTTTTTGTCCAGTTGAAGTATTATGTATGTTTTGAACTGGTTATAGCCCTGATTTGGCTTTACGCGGTCGGCTAGGACTTTAAACATAAATAACAATATCTGTCTTACCTATTCTCATAGATGCAAGATGATGAAACCTTAAATTTTAACTATCTTCAACGAAAGATGATGAAGCCCTAAATTTCAACTTTCTTCATCACGTAATACCCACCCCGTATTCGCGCTAAGAATTGCAACATACCCTATTCAAAACAGTATCCACAATTTTCTTGAAAAAATTCGACTTGACGCTTTTGCAGTCTAGTAGCTTTTCATACTTTGGTCTTCCTGTGTCTTCCGGTCTTGCACATTTTCTTTTGCAGGTGTATTGCAAGTGACAGGTAAATTGTAGCGCTGTGTCGTGTGTGTGTTGAGTGTCTTACGGGGTGGCACACCCCATCTTCCACTTGCCTGACCACCACGTGTAGACAGACTGGTGAAGTCTGGTGAAAAGATAAAAGCTCTATGTCTGCTGGTTGTCTCTTGTCTCTTGTCGTTTGGGATAGTGATCCGCTTGGTCAATGATAGTAACACTGATAGTGCTACCCCATTGTGACAATGATAGGGCTACTTTGTGCATCTCTCACTCTCTCTCTCTATATATATATATGTGTGTGTGTGTGTGTTGTGTGTGTATAATATACATATATATATATACATATATATATATATATATATATATATCTGTATAACAAAGATAATGCTACTTTATTATAACAGCATATATGTATATAATGTATGCTATTTTATCATGACAAAGCATATATATATGCTACTTTATGCTATGTAATGACAAACAGCACTGATTTCCTTCTGAGGTTTTTTTTTTTTTTTTTTTTAGCAAACCACTTTGCAGATGTGTGTCCGTGAGTCATATTGACTTGTAGTGTGTGTGTGTGTTATGGGTGCTTTTATGTGCGTGTGTGTGGGGGTGCTTGCATTTGTGTGTGTGTATGCATATGTATACTTGTTTGCGTGTGTGTGTGTGCGCGCGCGCGAGAGAGAGAGAGAGAGAAAAAAAAGAGAGAGAGAGAAAGAGAGAGAGAGAGATGGAACTCGAAAAAACGCTTTATTACTCCAGAAAGCAATATTAGGTCCTAGAGAAGCTATCTTCAGCTGTTCATTGTTATTCTGTATGTACAGTATAGATATTCCTTTCTCTGCTGTATACAGAGTATACAACATAAAAATCGAAATCCATTCTTCAAAAATAATGAAAGGAAACGAGAGAGAGAGAGAGAGAGAATCAAGCATGCACATAAATTTAAAAAACCATGATGTTCTAATAATAAATCTTTCCCAACCATTCCTGAAGCAATTCAGAGAGTACACGGCTTGAGTTAGCATTCTACACCACGAATACATACATACACATGTTTGTGTAGTCAAACACACACACACACACACCACCACACGCCCACACACACACCACACACACACACACACACGCACGCACCACCACACACACACACACACACACACACACACACACACACACACACACACACACACACACACACACACACACCGCACACACACAAAACGGAATCCTTTCTGTACAAAAGTACGCTATTCGCATGCTCTAAGTGCAGAAATCCGAACTAGATTCTTTTTTCTCTTGTCAACACACCTTGCTTGCACTCATTTCTCCATAGCTTAGTACCGATTACTTAAAGCTTAAAACTTACTCTATAGCTTGGTAATTAAAAGCTTAAAACTTACTCCATAGCTTGGTAATTAAATGCTTAAAACTTACTCCATAGCTTGGTAATTGAAAACTTAAAACTTACTCCATAGCTTGGTAATTAAAAGCTTAAAACTTACTCCATAGCTTGGTAATTGAAAGCTTAAAACTTACTCCATAGCTTGGTAATGAAAGCTTAAAACTTACTCCATAGCTTGGTAATTAAAAGCTTAAAACTTACTCCATAGCTTGGTAATTGAAAGCTTAAAACTTACTCCATAGCTTGGTAATTGAAAGCTTAAAACTTACTCGATAGGTCGGTACCGGTTGACATTTCTTCAAAACAAAATGAAAAGTAGCCAGAAGTCAGCATGTTTACACACAATTTGTTCATACAGGTATGCACGTACAGTGAAAGCTTTTTGAACCCCACACACTCAGCAAACAAGCGCAAAATGCAGACGTCCAAATTACATTCATTGTTTCTCTTCTCAACACTCTTCCTGTTTTATCCTCGTGCATTTTCCTCCATAACAGCAATCCGCTAAGAATTGGGTCAGGAAGAGCTTCCTAGACGCTCTCTATGCCTGCAGCTCTCAAGATGACGTGAAGCCATGTCCATAATTGGTGCGTGCTACAACAGTGGAGTCCCAACTCCCCTGTGCAACTGGAAGTAAAAAGTGAGCACTCATTTTGAAAGGCATTTACAATCGTGGGATTGACAGGGAAAGTAACATCGGTATTGGCACAACGCTGTCGAACTGAAAATCAATAATAGTTTGACAAAATTCAATTCTCGACTTTCCTTTGTGAGGACATGCTGATTTATTTTTCTTTGGAGAAACATAAATACAACACGAGTCTCGCCATCATCATCATCCATCATCATCATCATCATCATCATCGTTCATCATCCGCCGCTCATCATCATCAATCGTCCTCATCATCATCATCATAATATGCCCTGCCGCATGACGTTGGCGATCATGGCCCTCCATACGAATACGAAGATGGAAATCTTGAGTCTGAATTTTGTTCAGAGATATTCTTCGCACTTAGACAATTCCGTATACGCTCCGCTCAACATTGCCAGTAGATATATCGCAAACTCCTTGGGCCAGTGAAAACCCTTATGCACTGGCAGTGTCTTGATATAGGGAGGGGAAGAGGACCAGTTAAACACTGATATCACCAGTATGATTCGAGCAGTAAATTTGGCAGTGAACAGGTTTATCTTTCTTTTGTCAGATGAGCATGAAGTCAAGATGCCCGATCTTGAGTCCACAGTTCCAGTCAAAGAGCTGACTAACCTGAAAAATAAGAGCTAGGTTTTAAATGTATCTTGTTGAATACTGAATTTGGTATGTTGTGTGGGATTTATGTTCTTTGTAAGATTTGCATTAAAAAGATTGTCCCGTAACTCTGAAGTCAAAGGGAAGTGAGTTGGTTGAAACCTCAAGCAGGGTTCGCACAGTCCTTAAAAGTCCTGAATTTTGAGGGCATGCTTTTTAAGGCCTTAAAAGTCCTTAAAAATCAGGCTTTTGTGAAAGGTATTTAAAAAGTCCTTATGTTTTGTCACTGCCTATAATTTTTAATAAAGTCTGTGTAAAATCTTGAGTTTGTGAAAAAAAAAAAGATTGAAATTGAATTTATAAAAAAATTAAAAAAAGAGAGAGAGAAAATATGAGTCGGAGTTAAGATTGACGATCTCACCGATACGTCGTCTGCTATAGGTCAAAACACCAGAGTTACGGGCTTCATGGCGCATGCGCGTACGTGAAAGAATGTTTCACCATTTCGAAATTGAGAAGTCAACATGCCGGGGAAGTGTTTGTTTACGTGTTTGGACTGGAAAAAGACGAATACAAAGAATGGCTGCAGGCAGACCCAAGTGGAGACAGATACAAGGCCTTTTGCCGCATTTGTAAGAAGACCTTAGACATTCGTTCAATGGGAGAATCGGCTGTATATACCCATGGAAAAGGGAAAAAACACTGCGACTGATGAAGGCTTCAAATCCTGCAGTTCGTCTTTCGAATTTTTTTTACAAAAAAATTTTACAACGAGCGATCCCATCACTTCTAGCAGTTCGTCATCTTGCAGTTCATCAACCAACTGTTCTGCTCAAACTCAGATGTCGGTGAACAGCCTGAGCCATACTAAAACAGAGGCAATGCAAGCTGAACTACTGTGGACTTTAAAAGTAGTGACAAGTCATTACAGCTTTCGTTCGTGTGAAGGCATTTCAAATCTGTTCCAGCAAATGTTTCCGGACAGTGCTGTTGCCAAACAGTTTCAATGTGGAGAAAGAAAAACTGCATATCTGGCAGCGTTTGGCATTGCTCCCTACCTCCAGTCTGTGTTGAAACAGAAAATAAGAAGTGAGTCAGCATATGTGTTGCTCTTTGATGAAAGTTTGAACAAAGAACTGCAGAAAAAGCAAATGGATATTCATATCCGTTTCTGGGACAATGATACAGTTCACTCTCATTACTTACAATCAGAGTTCATGGGACATGCACAGCTACTGACATTTGTGACCATCTTGAACCACTTATCGAAGAGCTGGGTTACAACAAGTTAGTGCAGCTGTCCATGGATGGGCCGAATGTGAACTGGAAGGTTTTCAACAATCTTCAGGATCAAGTAGGAAAAACACACTGCATGCCCCCAGTGTTGTGACCTGTAGTTTTAGTTATAGAGACATTTTACCATCAGTGACTTCAAACATACATGTATTTGTGTCTACTGATCACAGGAACTGAAATTCCTTATGGACGACAGGCAAACAAACATTTTTGTCAACTGCAAGATTGGAGAATCTGTTGTGTGCAGCAAACATTTTGTCAATTCATCACAATAAGTGAGAATCCTACATTTGCTCTGTTGTATTGTAAGAAACAAACATTTGTGGCTATACTGATATAAACAGCTGAGATACCTAAAGAAATCTATGCTCTCAGAGGATCCATGATGTGAGTATTGAAGAGTATCGGCGAATGATTTAATTTGTGTCAGATTTCATGATTATTTTTCTTAAAGTTATCCTTGAAGTAAGTCCTTAAATTAAAAAAAAGTGCTTCAAAAGTCCTTAAAAAGTCCTTAAATTTTTTGTCTGGAAATCTGTATGAACCCTGTCAAGTGTTGTTTGAAAGAGTATCATGGAGCAAAGAGCCAGGTTTTAAGTTTATCTTGCCGAATAGTGACTTTGATACGTTGTGTCTTTGGTGTGGGGTTTATGTTCTATTGTACGATCTGCATTAAAAAGATTGTCCGTAACTCTGAAGTCGAAGGGTAGAAACCTCGAGGTTTGTAAGAAAGAGCCATCGTGAGGTTGATGACTGTCTCTTCCCTCTTGATGCTTTATCTTCCACAACTCCAAGCAGGATTAGGTACCCATTCACAGCTATGTGCAACCTATTGTCTTACGCAGTTTTTTTTCTTTCTTGAGACAAATGCAAACCTACAAAAATCGATTGTAAGGAACATCATGAAGAGCTAGGTTATTAATTGTATCTTGTCGAATACTGAAATGATATATTGTGTCTTTGATGCGGCGTTTATGTTCCTCGTACGATCTGCATTAAAAGAGATTTCCATAGTCCTCAAGTCAAGGGGAAACGAGACGATAGAAACCTCCAGTTTTGTTGGAAAAGAGCCATCGTGAGGTTGATGACAGTCTCTTTCCTCTTGATGCTTTACCTTCCACAACTCCAAGCAGGGTTAAGTGTCTATTTACAGCTAGGTGCAGCCTATGGTCTTACACACAGCTTTTTTTTCTTGAGCCAAATGCAAACCCACACAGATCGATTTAAATGTGGGAACGGAATCCCTGCACTAGTCAGTCTTTACATTGTCATCTATGTATCCATCCGTCTGTCTGTCTGTATATCTATCGATCTGTGTATTTCTACCTATCTCTACTTATCCGTATCTGTCTATCTATCTATCTGTCTGTCTATCTATCTATCTATCTATCTATCTATCTTATCTATCTGTCTGTCTATCTATCTATCTATCTATCTATCTTTCTCCCTCCCTATTTATCTCGCTATGTCTGTCTTGTCTGTCTGGTTGTCTATTTATACCTGTCTTGCACGTGTTTCTCCGTCGCTCAGTATCTCTTAGTTCTTCCGAAGCCTTTGCAAAACATACCATTACTTCAAACAAAACAGAAACTATCTATCTATCTATCTATCTATCTATCTGTCTGTCTGTCTGTCTGTCTGTCTATGTATCTATCTATATATGTCTGTATATATGCCTATCTATATGTCTGTCTGTCTGTCTGTCTGTCCTTCTATCTGTCTATATGTCCGTCTATCTATATGTCTGGCAGTCTGTCTGTCTGTCTGTACCCAGCTTGCACGTGTTTCTCCACAGCTCCGTTTTATATAACACTCTTTGCGAACCAATACTTCGAACAAAATGAAAACACACACACACACACACACACACACACACACACACACACACACACACATACACACACACACACACACACACACACACACACACACACACACACACACACACACACACACACACACACACACACATGCAGAAGTCAATATGTCAGCACTACATATAAACGTTCATACAGTGAAGCAGGTCAAGGGAAATTCTTATTTGAACTTCAAATACACAGCCAGCAAGCAAACTAAAATCACTGTTTCTTTTGACAACACTCTTATCTGTTTTGTCCTCTCTCTCCAACAGTTATTGTGCATTTTCCTCCATAAAAGAAACTCAGAGAATAAGGCCAGGAAGAGTTCTCTAGATGTGTTCAATGCCCACAGCTGTCACGACACGACACATGGACGGGATGCCATGTTTGTACCGGTGGTACTTGGTGCGCGCCACGTCGAGTGCGCACTTCCTGCGTGAACGGAAGTGAGAGAAAGCGCTCGGCTTAAAACGTTTACCTAATGGATTGACAGGGAGAGTGCAACTGCTGCCAACATAGAAACCTGTAAAAATTTTGAACTTGCAATAAAGTGAAGTCTCCTGTTTATAAGGAAATGGATCTTCTTCTTCTTCTTCGTCTTCTTCTTCTTCTTCTCTGTCTCTATCTTTCTCTTGCTCTCTGTGTGTGTCTCTGTCTCTCTCTCTTCTCTCTCTCTTTCTCTCTCTCTGTCTCTTTCCCTCTCTCTTTCTCTCTCTCTCTCTTTCTCACGCCTCTCTCTCTCTCTGTCTCTCTCTCTCTCTCTCTCTCTCTCTCTCTCTCTCTCTCTCTCTCTTTGTCTCTGTCTATGTACGTCTGTCTATCTATCTATGTGTACCTACCTTGCACATGTTTCTCCACATCCTGATATCACTTAGTTTTATATAACAATCTTTGGAGACTATCTTTTTTAGTTTTATATAACAATCTTTGGAGACTATCTTTTTTAGTTTTATATAACAATCTTTGGAGACTATCTTTTTTAGTTTTATATAACAATCTTTGGAGACTATCTTTTTTAGTTTTATATAACAATCTTTGGAGACTATCTTTTTTAGTTTTATATAACAATCTTTGGAGACTATCTTTTTTAGTTTTATATAACAATCTTTGGAGACTATCTTTTTTAGTTTTATATAACAATCTTTGGAGACTATCTTTTTTAGTTTTATATAACAATCTTTGCAGACTATCCCTTTGAATTAAATTTTTTTAAAAAGAACAACACACACGTGGCAACATTCAGCATGTCTGCACTGCATACAAACACGTTCATATAGTCAGGCACGTCAAGCGAACTTATTTGAACTACAAACACACAACGAGCAAGCAATAAAACTCAGACGTCCAAACTAAAATCACTGTTTCTTTTGACAACACTCTTATCTGTTTTCTCCTGTCTCCTACAGTTATTGTGCATTTTCCTCCGTAAAAGCAACTCAGAGAATAAGGCCGGGAACAGTTCCCTAGATGTGTTCAATGCCCACAGCTGTCACGACACGACACATGGACAGGAAGCTATGTTTGTGTTTGTACCGGTGCTACTTGGTGCGCGCCACGTCGAATGCGCACTTCCTGTGTGAACGAAAGTGAGAGAAAGCACTCAGCTTAAAACGTTTACCTAATGGATTGACAGGGAGAGTGCAACTGCTGCCAACATAGAAACCTGTAAAAAATTTGAACTTGCAATAAAGTGAAGTCTCCTGTTTATAAGGAAATGGGTCTTCTTTCTTCTTCTTCTTCTTCTTCTTCTTCTTCTCTGTCTTGTCTCTCTCTCCTCTCTTTCTCTTCTCTCTTTCTTCTCTCTCTCTTCTCTTTCTCTCTTTTCTTTCTCTCTTTCTTTTCTTTCTCTTTCTCTCTTCTCTCTCTCTCTCTTTCTCACTCTTTCTCACTCTTTCTCTCTCTCTCTTTTTCTCTCTTTATCTTCTCTCTCTCTCTCTCTCTCTGTACGTCTGTCTGTCTGTCTATCTATGTGTATGTGTACCTACCTTGCACGTGTTTCTCCACATCCCGATATCACTTAGTTTTATATAACAATCTATGCAGACTATCCATTTGACCGAAATTTTTTTTTAAAAAACCACATGGCAGCAGTCAACGTGTCAGCTATATATAAACGTTCATACAGTGAAGCACGACAAGGGAAATTCTTATTTGAACTACAAACACACAGCCAGCAAGTACTAAAACGCAGACGTCCAAACTAAAATCACTGTTTGTTTTAACAACACTCTTATCTGTTTTCTCCTCTCTCTCTCCAACAGTTATTGTGCATTTTCCTCCATAAAAGCAACTCAGAGAAGAAGGCCAGGAACAGTTCTCTAGATGTGTTCAATGCCCACAGCTGTCACGACACGACACATGGACGGGATGCCATGTTTGTACCGGTGGTACTTGGTGCGCGCCACGTCGAGTGCGCACTTCCTGCGTGAACGGAAGTGAGAGAAAGCACTCAGTTTAAAACGTTTACCTAATGGGTTGACAGGGAGAGTGCAACTGCTGCCAACATAGAAACCTGTAAAAATTTTGAACAAACAATAAAGTGAAGTCTAGTTTATTAGCAAATGAATATTCTTATTCTTATTCTTCTCTCCTCCTCCTCCTTCCCTCCTCCTCCTCTCTGTCTGCCTCTCTCTCTCTGTCTCTCTCTCTCTGGCTGGCTGGCTCTCTCTCTCTCTCTCTCTCTCGAAACAGAAATAAGCAAAGGTTGAAGTGACAGAGATAATATCTCTCAATTCACTCTCTGTCACTCTTTTTGTTTCTGCCTTGTTCCTTTGCTTTGTCATTTCTTCCTGTCGCTTTCTGCCTCTCTAGTCCAGTCATCTGCGTGTATCCGGTGAAACTTTACATACTTTCTCCTAGGATTGATACTTGGGTACATTATGACATGCATCTTTTGCCTCTAAGGAAATGTGATGTGCAGAAGCAGATTTAGACCATTTAGGCTCGTTTTTATGTTAAAGTGTCCTTAGATTTATGTTCACATTTGTGTTCAGGTATGTTTGTTTTTTTTAAATCCCTTGGTGATCCGTCAACGCCAGGGGCATAGCCGTTAGATTATGTGCGCTAATGCATTGATATGTGTACTTAATTTTCTTTTCCGAGGTTATGTTTATCTTCCAGTGAGGCATTGTGTACTACTTGAGATGGTTAAGAGTCCTGACATGGCTCTGTGCAGTTGGCTGGGCTGTCAGCAACAATAACAGTAACAGTTACAAATGATAGGCAAAGGTTTTTGATGACTTATCTCGACGAACTAAGAGCAAAATGATCTGGATCTTCAAATTTGGATTTGGATTCAATCTTGTGCAGGATCCCAGATCCATGTGGTCTGGATACACCTGATCTGGCTGTTGGATCCTTGTGGTTGGATATGAAAATTGAAATCGGTTAAGGGAAAACCGCATTGTGTATCGCACGCAAGCGCGCGCACCCACGCACAGAGAGAGAGACGCACGCAGGCGCGCACGCACGCACCCACACCACACACACACACACACACACACACACACACACACACACACACACACACACACACACACACACACACCACACACACACACACACACTCACACACACACAAATATATATATATATACACACCCACTCACTCACACAGAGATATATAAGCACTCGCGCACACACATACTCACAAATATACGCACACACACACACACTCACAAATACACACACACACACACTCACACACACACACACACACACACACACACACACACACACAGAATAGGGGGAGAGAGATAGAGACAGAGAGAGAGCAGAGAGACGCACGCACGCGCACACACACACACAACACACACACACACACACACAAACACAACGCCCACACAACACCCCACACACACACACACACTCACTCACACTCACTCATCACTCACAGATATACACGCACGCACGCACGCGCGCGCGCGCGCACACCACACACACAAAATACACACATACATACACACTCACTCATACGTACATTCACGTACACACACACATACACACACATGCACACATACACACGCTCACACAGCGCACGCGCACGCACGCGCCCCAACACACACACACACACACACACACACACACACATACACACACACACAAGGGGAGGGGAGACAGAGAGAGAGAGATAGATGGACACAAGCACAACACACACACACACACACACACAACACACAAACAACATCACAACACACACACACAACACCACAATATATATATATATATAATATAACACACACACTCTCACACACAACACACACACTGTCTCTCTCTCTCTCTCACACACACACACCACACACACACACACACACCACACACACTTACTCTCTCACACACACACACTCTCTGTGTGTCTCTGTCTCTCTCGTCTCTCTCTCTCTCTTCTCTGTCTCTCTCTCTCTCTCTCTCTCTCTCTCTCTCTCTCTCTCTCTCTCTCTCTCTCTGTCTGACGCAGGGCTTCTGTTGTATGAATAACGATCATCACAAAACAGTAGGGTCTTTCCCAGTTCATAGCAGTCTTTATGAAGATTTACGTAGCGTTCACGCCACATAAATAAAATGCAAGTATCTTAATATGAATATGTCTGTCGGATCGGCAAGCTATGACCGAGTATCTACATAAATAGGAAATGCCATTATCAGTGCAAAAGTCATTTTCCTTTCCTTCGGCCGTAAAAACGTATCTGCATTTATTATTCTTTAGAATTTTAGAGAAGGCGAGTTTTCATTTTAAAGAATGTAGATAGAGATATAAATATAGATATAGATGGAAAGATACATACATACATACATACATACATACATACATACATACATACATACATACATACATACATACATACATACATACATACATACTATAGATAGATCAGATAGACAGACAGACAGGTAGGTAGGTAGGATGGTAGGGGAATAGATAGGTAGAAAGGTATAGGTACATACAGGTATATATAATGTGTAGATAGATAGAGATATATATACATATATATGTGTATATATATATACATATATATATAGGCATATATAGGTATATATCGATGTATCGATAGATATAGGTATGTAGATAGATAAATAGATAGATATAGGTATACATAGATGCATAGATAGATATAGGTATGTAGACAGAAGACAGACAGACGATAGATAGATAGATATACATAGATGCATAGATAGACAGATGTAGGTATGTAGATAGACAGACAGATAAAAACAGATATATGATAACTGTCTAGTTTCCATTGGTAGCATGGTCTGGTCGCATCTTTCTGTCGTTGATCGATATTATTATCGTTATTATCAGTTTGGTATTTGTTCAAGACGGATTTACTGCACTTGGCGTTTTACACACATCTGCCAGTCATTATCTGGAAGACTCCTTGTGCCTGGGCAAAACCTACCCTATGCGCTGGCAAGGTTTTGAAATGGGAAAGTGGGGTAGAAGGGACCTATGAAACACTAGGCTGAAACAACAAGAACGATGGAAACATTAACCCTTTGACTCCCACACCCTGTCTACCAGCATCCTGCATTGCCAACCATGCTAGCTGAGTAAAGATTAAAGTTTTTGCAGTTGGTGGGTAGGGTGCGGGAGTCAAAGGGTTAAAAAATAATAATGGCGGCGAACAGGGCCAGTTTTGATTGCTGCGGGCTGGGATTGAACTCGCAAAGTAAAAACTTAACCCTTTGATTCCCTCACCCTATAGGTGGATAGGATGAGCGAATCAAAGGGTGAAGTTTTTGCTGTTGGTGGGTAGGATGCGGGAGTCGAAGGGTTAAAATTTTTAGGGCGGCGAACAGGGCGAGTTTTCGATGATGCGGGCTGGGATTGAACTTGAGACATCAGATCTTGTGTTCACGATTCTATCAGAGAATCAACCGTAAGACAGTGACTTTCCTTAACCCTTTTATGTCTGCATCCTATTACAGGAAGGCTGGTGGAGAGGGTGCGAGAGTCAAAGGGTTAAGACAATTTACATAGGTAAATCGTATTCCTGTGATTAAAAGGGATAGGGGCCATTAATTTTTCAATTCAAGTAGATCCGTCTGTCTTCAGTTTTTTAAATATTATAATGGTATGCTTTGTAATCTGAACGACCGCGCTCATTTCTGTGTATGTGATTTGGGTTGGGTTGGGTTTGGTTTGGTTGGCTTGGTTTTGATTTGGTTTTGGCTTTGTTTCTGTCTTTCACATTCAAGCTTACACTTATGTACGCATATACGATTATACACACACATGCACGTACAGACACACACTCGCAGCTACACACACACACACACACACACACACACACACACACACACACACACACACACACACACACACACACACACACACAACACACACACACACACACACACATGCCCAAACACACTAATGCAGTTTCCCTGTAGTATTCGTACAGATATTTACAATGCGGAAGGGTCATGTCCAAATTCACAGTCTTTAGGGAGATTTATTTACCATACACCTCCTTGAATAAAACAGAAATCTCTTAATTTGAGTACATTATTGGCTGAACTGGTAGTGATCGATTTTCATATAATAATATAATAATTACAATATTAATATATAGCGCAAAATCTTGATAAAATCAAATCTAAGCGCTGAAACAGACACACACCACGCACGCACGCACACACACGCACCACGCACGCACACGCACGCACGCACCACACACACACACACGCACACGGCTATAAATGGGGAGAAAGAATAAAAGCAATGGAAAATTATAGAGAGCATATTATATTTTCACAAAGAAAACAAGAAAAAGAGAGAGGGGTGGGGGGAGACAGACAGACAGAGACAGGGAGACAGACAGAGAGACAGAGACAGCGAGAGCAGACAGAGATGGGGGAGAGAGAGAGTGATAGACAGAAGCAGAGAGAGAGGGGGGAGAGAGAGAAAGAGAGACAGACACAGAGACAGAGAGAGACAGGGGGAGGGGGATAAAGAGAGAGAGAGAGAGAGACAGAGAGAGAGTACCATTATGAAAAACAGAAGAACCAGCCGTTTGCAAACGATCTTGTTAGACCACTAATCCAGGTTTCAGACACAGAACTGTCCATTTCCACTGGCATCACGATTTGCCGTCTGTATGCGGCTGGAGAGAAGATGACACCATGCTTAAGAGATTTTTCTTCTTTCGCTGGCCTTCCGCTTGGCTCTCGTTACATCTGGCACCGAATTTGGCTGGATGTTTTATTTTTCCACCCCGCCTCCTCTCTCTCTCTCTGTCTCTCTCTGTCTCTGTCTCTCTGGTCTGTCTCTCTCTCTGTCTCTGTCTGTCTGTCTCTCTGTCTCTGTCTCTCTATGTCCCTGTCTGTCTTTCTGTCTCTGTCTTCTGTCTCTGTCTCTCCCTCCCTCTCTCTCTTTCTCTCTCTCTCTCCTCTTTCTTTCTCTCTCTCTCTCTCTCTCTCTCTCTCTCTCTCTCTCTCTCTCAGATGAAATGCATTTTTTGTTTGTTTGCAAGTCGTATGAAAGTATACGACAAAAATGCATAATCTTTGATGAGGACATTTGTAGTCAAAGGGTCATTACCAGAATACTCATGACTGAAATTGAAAAATATCAAAAATCCCTCGCTAAATTTATCGCCCTTGCTTGGGAAAGTCGGAGAAAGAAAACAACACAGCAATGAAGTAATGTAAGTTTATCTCCAGTGAAGATATCACTTTATACTGTTCTTATGTTTATTTGCCGGATTTGGGTCTTCCTCTTACTTATATGACTAATTACGTCAGGTGGTCAACTGTTTCTTAAACTTTTTTTTTCAACTTTTTGTTCAACTTTTTTCCTTCAATTTTTTCATCATTAGGAAAAAAAATTAAATGGATGTAATGTCAGCCATGACTATATTTATAAATCTGTATTTCGCGAAAACGTCGCCGTAAAATTTAATGACTTTGTTTTATGCTCCTTGCCACAAGGACAAAAATATCAATAGCAATAAACCATTTTCAGTTTCAGTTTCAGTTTCTCTCTCTCTCTCTCTCTCTCTCTCTCCTCTCTCTCTCTCTCTCTCTCTCCGTGAAATCTTTTAGTATAAATAGTATCCCCTACTTTTATGGAAATTCTGTGCTAGAAATTATCTCTTTTCTCTCGCTCTCTTTGTTTCTGCTTTGTTCGTTTTGCTTTCTGTCATTTCTTCCTATCATTTTATTTTCTCTTTTCTGTCACTCTTTTGTTTCTGCCTTGTTCTTTTGCTTTCTGTCATTTCTTCCTATTCATCATTGTATTTCCTTTTTTCTGTCACTCCCTTTGTTTCTGCCTTGTTCCTTTGCTTTCTGTCATTTCTTTTTATCATTTTCTGCCTTGCTGGTTCATTCATTTGTATGTGTTCGATAAAGTCTTGCATTCTTTCTCTTACGATTGATAATTGGGTACATGTATTGAGTGCACTTTGGCTCTGGGGAAACGGGCTGTG
>JAPXFY010000014.1:68715740-68720740 GCA_030674185.1 Monoplex corrugatus
TCCTTTTGTCTGTCACTCTCTTTGTTTCTTCCTTCTTGCTTTGCTTTCTGTCATCTCTTCCTGTAATTTTCTGCTTCGCTGGTCCGTTCGCCTGAATGTGTTCTATCAAGCTTTACATACTTTCTCTTAGGATTGATAATTTGTGCAAATATTGACTGCACACGTGGGTCTATGGACATGTACTGTGCATGAGCGATTTTATGTAAATTTAGACCATTTTTTTTATGTATGTTTAAGTGTCCTCAGTTGTTTTCATATTTGTATTCAGGTACTTTTTTTTTTTTTTATCCTCTGGTGATAAATTCGGCGGAATGATCAACGCTAGGGGTATATCCTTAGATTGTGTGCACGCATGCATTGATACGTGTACTTAAAATTAGTTAGTTGGTGTACGAAAGAGAAAAAAAAGAGAGAAAAAAAAGGGAGGCAGTGAATCATAATGGTCAGTGGTAATAACTTCGTTGTTTTGCATGTATTTTAAACTTTAAGTCTGATACAAATGATCTTGCTTTGCAAATACGTTTATCATTAAATTTTACTGAAAACGAATACAAATGAATTTAAAACAAACAAACAAACAAACAACAACAAAAATCTAAAACTGTGTAAATTAAATGACTATACATATTGTTTAAAAAACATAGACTAGTAGATACCACGTATGTATGAGTTTTGCTCGATCCATTGTATATAAATCTCGTTCAATTTTGTCAGTGATATCGTAATAATGTTCAGCAATCTTTTTCTCTGTTTGTGATTTGTCAAAAACGAATTAAAAACCAGTTTGAAAAAAAAAACAAACCACTTTGTTGTTTGTTTTCATAAACAATCCCCCCCCCCCCCCCCCCTGCCCCGATAGAGAGGCAGTAAGCCTTTCGTAACAAAGTCGTAAAATTTCACTGAGATGATGTGTGATGCGAAACGTGACCGAGATTAGCCGTTTTACAAGTACTTTAAAAAAGTACGGGTCATTTTTCACCCCGCTGCGAACACAACTAGTATCACCATCACCACCACCTGGTACCACCACTAACCACCGGCGTCAGCTACTACCTTACCGTCCCACGTGGGGATGTTGGGGGCTCTTTCAGTATAAATAGTATACCCACCTTCTGGAAATTCTGTGCTAGAAATTTCCTCTTTTTTCTGTCACCCTCTTTGTTTCTGCCTTGTTCCTTTGCTTTCTGTCATTTCTACCTACCATTTTCTGCCTTAATGGCCCATTCACCAGTATGTGTTTGATAAAGTCTTACCTACTTTTTCATAGGATTGATAATGTGATACATGTGTTAAGTGCATTTTTAACTCTAGGGGGGTGAGATATGCGGAAGCAATTTGAGGTAACATAATGCCTGTTTTTATGTATGTTGTGGTGTCCTTAGATATGCATATATTTGTATTCAGGTGTGTTTTTAAATCCCCTGCGCGATAAATTGGACGAAGTGGTCAACGCCAGGGGCATGTCCTTAGATTATGTGCGCGAATGCATTGATATGTGTACTTAATTTTCTTTTCTTTTTTTGTTTTTGTTTGTTTGTTTTGTTTGTTGTGTTTTGTTTGTTTTTTGTTTGTTTTTTTTGGCTGTTGGAAGGTTTTTTGTTATTGTTGTTGTTGTTGTTTTTTTGAAGCGGTTATAGCCCTGATATGGCTCTACGCAGTCGGATGGGCTTTAAACATCAATAACAATCACAATACTACCATACCACCAGCGCCGTAAATTCTTCAGAGTTTTGCCCCCGCCAACGCTAAGTAACATGAGGAATGAATGAACTAATGATCTCTCCATACCAGCTCCCCACCCCCACCCCCACCCCCACCCCACCCCTCTGCCTTGTTAGCCACTGCACTGGTCTGACTTTTTGCCTTATTAATAAAGACCGCTGTGGTATGATGAATTGTGAGTTGCAACGACGGTCGCCAGCCCTTTCCATTCCCTCCCACCCCACCCACCCCCATTCTTCCCCTCCACACTTACTGTTTCGTTGGTCAATGGGCTCTTTGTCTCTCTGTCACTTTTTTGTTTCTGTGTCTGTGTGTCTTAGTCTGTCTGTCTGTCTCTCTCTCTCTCTCTCTCTCTCTCTCTCTCTCTCTCTCTCTCTCTCTCTCTCTTGCTCTCTCTCTCTCTCTCTCTCTCTCTCTTGCTCTCTCTCTTCTTCTTCTTCTTCTTCTTCTTCTTCCGTTTATGTCTTGTCTCTCTCTCTTTTTCTGTCTTCTCTTTTTCTCTCCCTCTCCCATCCTCTCTCTCTCTTCTCTCTCTCTCTCTCTCTCTCTCTCTCTCTCTCTCTCTCTCGCTCTATATCTGTCAGTGTCTCTCTGTCTCTGACTCTCTCTCTCTTTGTCTCTGTCTGTCTCTCTCTCTCTCTCTCTCTCTCTCTCTCTCTCCCTTCCCTCCCTCTCTTCTCCTCTCTCTCTCTCTCTGTGTATCTTTCTCTGTCTCTGTCTCTCCGTCTCGCTCTCTCTCTCTCTCTCTCTCCCCTTCCCTCCCTCTCTTCTCCTCTATCTCTGTATCTGTCTCTGTCTCTCTCTCCGCCTCTCTCTCTATCTATCTATCTATCTCTCTGTCTTTTTCTCATCATCTCCCTCCCTCCCTCTCTCCTCTGTCTCTCTTTTTCTGTCTGTCTGTCTGTCTGTCTGTCTCTCTCTCTCTCTCTCTCTCTCTCTCTCTCTCTCTCTCTCTCAAAGCGCTTAACTAATTGACACATAAAAGTCAGTACTTTATTACAGTTTGATTTTCATGACTTTTTACGTTGTACGTGTTATGGTTCATCTGTTTTAATACGCTTATGTTACATGTGTTGAATAGCGAGGACTAGTGTAAGACAGATCAGATGGGATCTAATGCTGTACTACCCTTGAACAATAACGTGTTCACCGCGAATGTGTTGGTTGTTTTGATAGAGCCATGGACTCGAGATCTGATATCTGGAATGGAACCCAAGCCTGCAACATTAAAAACCGGCCTGTTCACTGCCCATCTTAATGTTCCCATCCTTCTGGTGGTGTCAGCTTAGTCTTTGATGGGTCCATCTCTTCCTGCCCCACCCCCTTTCTCTTCTCCCTCACCATTTCAAAACCTTGCCAGGCATAGAGTTTTGCGCAGGCTTGGGGAGTCTGCCAGATTCTTGCTGGCAGATTTGGGTGGAGCATCTATGGAATTGTCCCAGTGCGATGAATCCCTCTTGAACAAACTCCCCGAACATACTCCATTAAAGTTTTTTGGGGTTTGACATCTCTCTCTGTCTCTGTTTGTCTGTCTGTCTGTCTCTCTCTCTCTCTCTCTCTCTCTCTCTCCTCTCTCTCTCTCCCTCCCCTCCATCTCCTCCCTCCCTTTCTCTCTCCCTGTCTCTCCTTCCCTCTCTCTCCCTCCCTCCCTCCCCTGTCTCTCTCCCACTCTCTCTCAGTCTCTCTCTCCCTCCTTCCCTCCCTCCCCACCTCTCATTTTCAATAAAATATCTGCATTGCATCTGTCTGTCTCTCTATCTGTCCGTCTCTCTTTCTCTCTCTCTCATCCACCTACTCTCTCTTTTTTTCTCTCTCTCATCCACCTACTTTCTCTCTTTCTCTCTCTCTCTCTCTCTCTCATCCATCTACCTCTCTCTCTCTCTCTCTCTCTCTCTGTATATATATATATATATATATGTATATCATCCACTCTCTCTCTCTCTCTCTCTCTCTCTCTCTCTCTCTCTCTCTCTCTCTCTTTCTCTCTCTGTCGATAGCAGCTACAACGTTTGCCGCCGCCGCCGCCACCGCCGCTACACAACTTCAGCTACTACAACTATAGTTTTTGCTATGCCCCTTCTTCTGTCGTCTCGTCTGCTTTACTTAGTAAGTCCCCGTCAGCGCTTGGTTTGTTCTGCGCTGTCGAACACTGTCTGGCTTCGTTTCGTTTCGCTTTGCGTGTTAGTGGGTTTCTCGGCTGTTTCTGCTCTCTGCTGTGCTCAGTCGGTGAGGAAGCTCTCGTCGACCTGATCGCTTGTTAGTGTTGGTGGTTGGTGTTCGTGTTCAGAGTGCTTGTTGTGTGTGTGTGCATGTGCTTGAGTGTCAACAGTCTCTCTTCTCTCATCGGCTCCTTTTGAGGTTCTGTGTGAAGTTTTTGGTGCTTGTGTCACTGTTGGCAGTAAGTGTGTGTGTGTATATACATATATATACATGTGTGTGAGGGATAGTTCAAAATCAGACGTACTATAACGCAGTGTCAACTTACGGTGTCTGCCTGTGTCGGCAGCTGCAAGACTTTTAGTGCTTTTTGTGCTGAGGTAAGTGTCACATTTGTATACATATATATACATATGTATATGTACATTTTTTTAAAGTCTCTCTTCCTTGGTAGAAATCTTGGAGGTTTCTTTTTTCTTTTTTGTTTGTTTTAGTTTTGTTTGTTTTCTTCATTAGGCCTGTGTGATAAGGAGTGATGTTATTGTTCAGTATTGTTTTGATATTCCGGTAACACGGAACGTTGACGTTACAGATTGATGCTTCACGTGGTTTTGTTGTTGTTGTCGTCGTCGTTGTTACTGCTACAGCTTTTTTTTTTTTTTTTTTTTTTTAATACAGTATTGCAAGTTCTGACGACTGTGGGAATGATATCGATCTTAAATTTGTGACTGATTTTTTTTTTCCTAAAGCTTCCAGTAAGCCTATTTATAAGTTTGGACTACACACCTAATACACGCCATTTTACGTCATTCTGTACCACCAGTCAGATTATTATTCTTATCACTAGTGCTTTATTAATAAGTCGTTTAAAACCCAGCGTTATTCGCTTAGTGTGCGAAAAGACTAAAGTAACCTGTTGAAATGCACTGGGTTGCGAACAAGAGTACCAGCGTGCGTAGCTTATGATCTGGTTCATGTCTAGAATTAGAAGTATTATGTTTTCGTGGCTGTGGGGATTTCCTGGTAGTGCGTAGACTTCAAGTAACCGTGTTATCTAAGGTCTGCCTACCTACTGTGCCTTTTTCGTCCGTCTGAAAGCGTGTTATTCGTTTGCCACGTAT
>JAPXFY010000014.1:68723240-68725740 GCA_030674185.1 Monoplex corrugatus
GTGTGTGTGTGTGTGTGTGTGTGTGTGTGTGTGTATGTGTGTGTGTGTGTGTTGTGTGTGTGTGCTTTGGCACACTTCATTCCCTCACTCTGTCCAGCTGGTGGATAGGGTGAGGGAACCAGAGGGTTAAGTTGTTTGCTTTGCTAGCATGATTGACAGTGCAGGAAGCTCGTATACAGGGAAAAAGAATCAGAGGGTTAAGTTTTTGCTTTGCTAGCATGATTGACAGTGCAGGAAACTGGTACATAGGATGAGGGAATCAAAAGGTTAAGTTTTTGATACGCTAGCGTGGTTAACAATGCAGGATGTTAATTGATAGGATGCCTAAGTCAAAAGGGTTAAAAAAAAATCAAGCCCTTTTTATGTCTAGCAGTGATTTGACCTCTCAAGCAGCTTCCTGTTATTGTATACCTTCCCTGACCAAACAGAGGACAGCATGTGTTTTTCACTGTCTTTGTCCTGACCCCTGACCTCTGTACACAATGCACGTCCTTTTCCTGAATGGCTCTTGAGCTGTCTTTGTCACAGTGCGGGAGCGTTTGAGTGAAGGATGGGAGCGTGCTCTCTGATTTGATTTATAGCTGAAGCATAGAGTCTTACAAATATCAACAGCAGCAGTATCATTATTCTCGTTGTTGTTGTTGTTATTATTATTAGTAGTAGTAGTAGTGTTGTTATTGTTATTATTGTTGTTATTATTATTGTTACTGTTATTGTTGTTATTATTATTATTGTTACTATTGTTGTTGTTACTAATACTATTATTATTGTTATTATTATTATCATTATGTTGTTGTTGTTGTTACATCTGAGTTCTCATCCCCTTCCCATAAACGCATGCATGTATATATGTATATACGAATCTATATCTGTATGTATGTATGTATGCATCTATGTATGTATGTATGTATGTATGTATGTATGTATGTATGCATCTATGTATGTATGTATGTATGTATGTATGTATGTATGCATCTATGTATGTATGTATGTATGTATGTATGCATCTATGTATGTATGTATGTATGTATGTATGTATGTATGTATGCATCTATGTATGTATGTATGTATGTATGTATGTATGTATGTATGTGTGTATGTATGTATGTATGTATGTATGTATGCATCTATGTATGTATGTATGTATGTATGTATGTATGTATGTGTGTATGTATGTATGTATGTATGTATGTATGTATGTATGTATGTATGTATGTGTGTATGTATGCATGTATGTATGTATTCATGTATTCATGTATGCATGTATGTATGTATGATGTATGTATATATGTATACATTCGTGTTTGTATGCGTGCTTGTATGAATGTATGAATATGTATATGTATATGTATACGTGTATATATATATATGGTTGTATATATGAGTGTGTGTAAGATTCAAAATTAATTTAAACAATCAAAAAAATTTTTTAAAACACAAACTTTTTTTTTTATTTTCCCAAATGCTGTGCAAATTATTTTCTTTTTCAGATATAATAAAACACACACACAATCATTATCATTTTCGATTGTTACTGTTTTTGTTGTTACTTAAAGCCCAGCCGACTGCGCAGAGCCATACCAAGGCTGTAACTATCTCAGAAAATACACCATACCCCCACAGAAAGTCGTTTTTAAACACGCTTGGGGGAAAATCAAGTACAGATATCAGTGCATTCACGAATATAATCTTAAGTTTCGATTAAACCCCAGTCGACTGCGCAAGGGCCATTTCAGGGTTAAAATCATTGCGTAATACTATACATTATATATATACACCTTAATTAAAGAGTCTTCGCGTTATCGCCACGAGAAGACAACAGTGATCAATCAACGAACGACAACTCGTGGTCGTCAACATCTTCCGCTCATAGATGTGCTCGCGCCAGGGGGCTGGCTGACTCCTTCGACTCAAGATCTTAGTCTTCGAGTTCAGTCCCAACCCTTGCGCAACATCAAAGTTGGTTTCTTCGCTGGCCCGTCTTAACCAGTGCTCCGATCATTCTGCTGGCGTCCATGCATCAGAGGTCCTGCCCCCTCCACGGCGAGCTGGTTAGTTCTTTCGATAGAGCCGTAGAGTCAAGGTCTGATATCTGGAGTTCAACCCCAGCCTTCAACATTAAAAAAAAAAAAAAAAAAAAAAAAAAATAGTCTGTTCGCTGCCTTGTTTAACGTTTCCATCATTCTGGTGGTGTCAGCTTAGTGTTTCAAAAAGTCCTTCCCCACCCCCCACCCCCACCCCTCCTCAATTTCAAGACCTTGCCAGCGCATAGGGTTTTGCTCAGGCTTAGGGAGTCTTTCAGATCATTCTTGGCAGATTTGGGTAGAGCACATATGAAATTGTCTAAGTGCGATGAATCCCTCTTGCACAAACTCCAAACTCCTTCCCCCCTGCCCTCCTCACCATTTTAAGACGTTTTCTTTGTTTTTTTGTTTGTTTGTTTTTGTTTGTTTTTTGCGCAGTTTCATCAAGGACTGTTCTAGATCGTTGCTGGCGGATT
>JAPXFY010000014.1:68728240-68730740 GCA_030674185.1 Monoplex corrugatus
GCTGTTGGCCAAAGTCATCAAGGTTCTTTGAGTCCTGACTTTTCAGAATTGACTTTTGAGTGTTGATTCTCTCTCTCTCTCTCTCTCTCTCTCTCTCTCTCTCTCTCTCTCCTCCCTTCTCTCTCTCTCTCTCTGTCTCTCTCTCTCCTCCCTTCTCTCTCTCTCTCTCTCCTCCCTTCTCTCTCTGTCTCTGTCTCTCCCCTCTCTCACTCTCTCCCTCTCTCTCACTCACTCTCCCTCGCCTGTCTGTCTGTCTGTCTCTGTCTCTTTCTCTCTCTCAATCTCTCTCTCTCCACACACACACACACACACACACACACACACACACACACACACACACACACACCACTCACTGTCCCTGGCCTGTCTGTCTCTCTCTCTCTTATCTCTGTCTGTCTGTCTCTCTCTATCTCTGTCTCTCTCTCTCTGTCTCACACACACACACACACCTCTCTCTCTCTCTCTCTCTCTCTCTCTCTCTCACTGTCCCTGGCCTGTCTGTCTGTCTCTATCTCTGTCTGTCTGTATGTCTGTCTCTCTTTTTTTTTTTCACGCTCTCTCTCTACATCTGTACAGACCCATAGTGTTACCTGTTTTACGTAGAAGTAGTAGTAGGATTAGATAAGCCCTGTGCCCTGTGCCCTGTGCCCTGTGCCCTGTCCCACTTACCTGGGATGGTTATCCCCGCAGGTCGGCCAAATCACATGAAAGTAGGTTACGACGTTAAACTGGATGAAATTAAGCTGAATCGGATCTGCTTCTCTCCCCCTCTCTCCCTTTCTCTCTCCTCTTCTCTCCCCTCCCCCCTCTCTCTCTCTCTCTCTCTATCTCTAACTGTCTCTCGATCTGTCTCTCTATCTGTCTGTCTGTCTCTCTCTCTCTCTCTGTCTGTCTTTTCTCTCTCTCTCTCTGTCTGTCTTTCTCTCTGTCTCTCTCTCTGTCTGTCCCTCTCTTTATATATATATATATCTCTCTCTCTCTCTTTGTCTTTCGGTAGCTGGATCACTGTACACACACACGCGCGCGCGTGCACACACAAACACACACACACACGCACGCACGCACACACGTACGTACACACACACACGCACACACACACACACACCTCTCTGTCGCTCTCTATTTCTCCCTCCCTCCTAATGCTCTTTTGTTCCGTAGTGGATTGAGTCTGTATGACAGGACTGTACTCTTCACTTACTTTCCTAAATATGATGATAACCCTGGCGTCAATCAGGCCCGAGAGATACAGACACCTGAAGTGTTCGTCGGGGATTTTTTTTTTTTTTTTTTTGAGCACCGCTCTCAACGACGCGTTCGTAAAGTGAACGAGAATCGACTGTGTGGTTCCAGTCTTCCCAGTGACCCTATAGCGTGCTCAGCTTTTGGTAGGAGTCCATTTGTGCCGAAAAATTTTTTTTCATGATGGTTTGTTTAGATTGACTGTGGTTTGAACCCTCTACCTTCCCTGTCAGTAGTCCGTTTGTGCTAGCCACTTAGCCATGTTGACTGAGAAGAGAGAGGGGGAGAGAGAGGGAGAGAGAGAGAGGAATGGTGAATAGAAACGGGGAGAAAAGTGGAAAAGAGAGAGAGAGGAGTGGTGAGTAGAAACGGGGAGAAAAGTGAAGGAGAGAGAGAGAGAGGAGGGGTGAATAGAAACGGGGAGAAAAGTGGAGGGGAGAGAGAGAGAGGAGGGGTGAATAGAAACGGGGAGAAAAGTGGAGGGGAGAGAGAGAGAGGAGTGGTGAATAGTAACGGGGAGAAAAGTGGAAGGGAGAGAGAGAGGGGGGGGTGAACAGTAACGGGGAGAAAAGTGGAAGGGAGAGAGAGAGGGGGGGAGAATAGTAACGGGGAGAAAAGTGGAAGGGAGAGAGGGGGGTGAATAGAAACGGGGAGAAAAGTGAAAGGGAGAGAGAGAGGGGGGGGATGAATAGAAACGGGGAGAAAAGTGGAAAAGAGAGAGAGAGAGGGGGGGGGATGAATAGAAACGGGGAGAAAAGTGAAGGGGAGAGAGAGAGAGAGCGAGGAGTGATGAATAGAAACGGGGAGAAAAGTGGAGGGGAGAGAGAGAGAGCGAGGAGTGATGAATAGAAACGGGGAGAAAAGTGGAGGGGAGAGAGAGAGAGCGAGGAGTGATGAATAGAAACGGGGAGAAAAGTGGAAAAGAGAGAGGGGGGTGAATAGAAACGGGGAGAAAAGTGGAAAAGAGAGAGAGAGGGGGGTGAATAGAAACGGGGAGAAAAGTGGAAAAGAGAGAAAGAGAGAGAGAGGAGGGGTGAGTAGAAAGAGGGAGAAAAGTGAAAAAGATTTAGAGTGGAAGGGGAGAGAGAGACAGAGACAGACAGACAGACAGAGAGAGAGCCGGTCGACAAGTTGTCGAGCTAAGGCCTGTTCTATGCCCTACTCAGTGACATAGATGTAAAATCTTTGGTATACCTTATGCCAGATGTTTGATTTCATGCATTGTCTGTAAACATACATAGACGTGCAAAACACAACAGAG
>JAPXFY010000014.1:68733240-68738240 GCA_030674185.1 Monoplex corrugatus
CAGGAGATGACAAAAACAACTGGAAAAGAAAATTAGGTACACGTATCAGTGCATTCGCGCACATAATTTAAGGATATGCCCATGGCGTTGACCACTCCGTCCAATTTATCGCACAGGGATGTAAAGAACTTAGAATATAATTTAAACATAGTTAAGGACACTAGAACATACATAAACGGGCCTAAATTAGCTAACATTGCTTCCGCATATCTTATTTCTCTGGAGCCAAAAATGCAGTGAATACATGTACCCAGTTATCAATCTTAAGAGAAAGTATTAAGACTTTAGCGAACACATACAAATGAATGAACCATCAAGGCAGAAAATGATAAGAAGAAATGACAGAAAGCAAAGGAGGACGGAAGAAACAAAGAGAGTGACAGAAAAGAGGAAATTTCTAGCACAGAACTTTATCGAACACATACAGGTGAACGGACCAACAAGGCAGAAAATGATAGGAAGAAATGACAAAAAGTAAAGGAGGAAGAAAGAAACAAAGGGAGTAAAGGAAAACGGGAAATTTCCAGCACAGAATTTGCAGAAGGTGGGGATAGTATTTACACTGAAAGAGCCTCCGGCATCCCCACTGGGGGTTATTGTAGCTTACAGCCAGCTGACTGCGGCAGATCTATATCAGGGCTATGACCAGCTCAAAAAGTACACCATACCTGATGACGGAGTGTGCAGACTACGCGGCAACATGCTCCTGCGCTGTGTGGGCAAAACAACCTACATACATGCATCCGAGAAATATCCGAACGCTTAAAAAAAAGAGCATGCAATCAAACTTTGGTCTGACGGAACAAACTCGAAAAGCAGTTGTAGACAACACAAACGTTCTCCAGCCAATAACTAAACTCGAGGTTCCAGGTTTCGCTCACCGTAGAGGTCTCGACTTTTCCCCCTCACTTTGACTGGAAAATCGAACTTAACGTCTAGTCCTTCGGAAGGGGACGAAAAACGAGTCGGACCCGTGTGCGTTATGGCTGCGCATGCTTAAGATCCCACGGCAGTTGAAAATCGTGAAGACCAAGGCATTGCCCGGCTGCCTTAGTAAAAATCATTGGAAAAATACGTTGATTTCCCAGGTTCCACCCCTTGAAGACCAATTAGCCTTCTTGCCTTTCTAAAATTTTGGTCTAAAAGAAAAGTGAATATGAATATGAATTTGAAGCGAAGGAGAGGGGATGGGCGCCGTCCTCGTGGTGCTGGCCCGGGAAAAGTTGAGCTCTCTGCCACCTCACTCCCCGAAGACCCCAGGGTTAAGGAACTATCAAGGTGGACCTCAGGGCCTGGCCAGCTCATGGGATTATGTGCAGGCTTAAGGCTTGTGCTGTGATCATTCTGGATCTTCACCATTACATGGCACCTGTGACGTTAGTGCATATGGAGACTCAGGTTACAAGACCACACCCTTTATCCAGATCACTGGACAGACCTTTAGCTTATGGCGTGACCGTGCTCAGACGCGAAATACGAATATGATTATACTCTTCATCACGAAATTCCACAGCTGTGACGTAGAACATACTAACCAACAAATTCAAACTGATACTATTTAATAACAGCAAGTTCTGGTAGGTGAGATGGCTAGACGAGAACTGGAAAAGTAATCCTGACAGTTTTCACACCATATAACCATTACAGTTTTCATAGCATTAATCTGGTGGGCAGTGGAATATAACAAAAACTTTTGCCTTTCACGCTTTGCCGAGAGTGCAGTCAGACAACCATTGCCGTATAATGCAAAGCATTCAGGCAGAAAGGACTGTGGTTCCATGGTCTCTTAATTCTGACTGAGACGAAAACAACTATTTAATTCCTTAAGCCGGTATCATGAATGAGTGACCTGCAGTATGCTGTAATAGGGCATTTTCATATTTGAGGGTACAGTTACAACAACAACAACGACAACAACAAAAAAAACAAGTTGGGCAGTAGCGAGAAGAAAACCAAGAACAAAAAATGAAAAAATGCCAAGAGCAACAACAATAATGATAACGAGATGGTCAGGCCATTCTAAGAGTTTGTCTTTTTAGACAAACACGATCACAGAAAATTCAGATTTTGAAGTTTTATTATGACCTTGAAGAAGCACCAGGTGAAAACAGAGCTGACCAGAAGTGAGCACAATGCAACCTGTCACAACAGTGAAAAAAAACAACAAGAAGTAAATATTGTCAAAAATTATTGAGGAAGTGCTTTGCATATTCTTACTGACAAAGTGGTGAGTTTAGGTACTTTCTTTTTTAAAGATTCACCCAGAAATTAGTTGGGAGAAATCTTTGCTAACATTTTTTTTTTAATCACAGACACATGGTGTTTCAGATTTTTTTTTTTTTTTTTTTTTTTTCCTTTTGAAAGCTAGTTGAATGTCAGGTGTTTTTCGGCCAGTTTTCAATAGCTTTGTACGCCGTAATTGTGATATTTGCAAGGGTTATTTTATTCTATCTTTCACATATCCCCCTCTTCACCTCACTGTTTCCATTTCAAGACCTTGCCAGCACTGGGGTCTCACCCCACCCCACCCCCGTCCCCCTCCTCCCAATCTAAGGAGCCTGGCAGATCATCATTGGCAGATTTGCACGAAGCGCATGATGTAATTTCCGAGGTCAGTGAATCCTCCTTGAAGAAAATCACTTTCAGATTCAAGCCTGGCCTCGAATCTATGTTTTATTTTGTATTTGTATTCATTTCTCTTTTTTTTTTTTTTTTTTTTCTTTTTTTTTTTTTCTTTTCTTTTTATCATATGGCTTGTACCATGTGAAATTCACTGGCTCCTCTCTCTCCGCGGAGAGAACGTTGCCCCCGGTGGAGCTCCACCCGTTTTTCTGTGTTTTTCTGTTGATTCTATGAAAGTGGTTTGTTTGTTTTTTACGTGAATTGCCACGGACAACATCCCCAACCCTTTTTGCTTTCTTCAACGCCCTCAGTGACGCATCCGCGAAGTGGATGAGATTGGACTGTGAGGTCCCAGTCTTCCAACGAGCCCACAGCACGCCCATCTCTCGGGTAGGAACCGGTTGGAGCCGAAAAATTCCACAATATTTTTTTAACCCTTTGACTCCTACACCCTATCCACCAACGCAAAAACTTAACCCTTTGACTCCGTCACCCTATCCACCGGCTTCCCACAGGAAGGTGGTGGATAGGGTGACCGAGTCAGAACGTTGAGTTTTTGCTTTGCCAGGTTGGTTGACAGTGCAGGATGCTGGTGGACAGGGTACGGAAGTCGGTGGGTCTATATAACAAAAGAAGAGAGACACAAGTTTCGGCCAACTGGCCTTTGTCAGAGACATATAAAAGACAACAAAGAACAAGCGCAAAACAATGCGAAAAAAAAACAACCCAGTGGACAATTTCCCTTACGTTGCGTTGAAGACAGGGGGGGGGGGGGGGGGGGGGGGGTAATCGGGTCTAATCAAGGCTGTGTCCTGTGTGACGTGTGTTATCTACTGTACAGGTGTGTTGTGTGTAACCCCCCACCCCCCACCCCAGCCCCTCTCCCCCATGACACTATCCCCCTATCCCCAAGGCAGAATCCAGTTGGATAAAAATCTGCACTCGTGGTTCCAAGTCAGTCATCCTCCCTCCCGTTGAGGTGCATCTTCCGTGTTGTGTTATTTTGCAAGCTCTGTATGTACGTGAGTATGTGTAGTGTGTGTGTGTGTGTGTGTGTGTGTGTGTGTGTGTATGTGTGTGGTGTGTGGTGTGTGTGTGTGTGTGTGTGTGTGTAATGATACGTGAGAGTGTAATGATTGCGAAATGGATGTGTGTGTGGGGTGTGTACGTGCGCGCGCGCGTGTGTGTGTATTCGTGTGCATATGTGTGTGTTGATTGTATGAATATGTGATAGTGTAACGATTGCTGAAAGATATATGTGTATGCGTGCGTTTGTGTGTGTGTGTGTGATGTGTGTGTATGTGTGATGTGAAGTTATGTTATGTGTGTGTTGTGTGTGTGTGTGTGTGTGTGTGTGTGTGTGTGTGTGTGTGTAAATGCGTGATAGTGTATAATGACTGCTGCTGCGCGAGCGCGCACGTGTGTGTGTGGTGTGTGTGGTGTGTGTGTGTGTGTGTGTGTGTGTGTGAGACTGCGCGTGAATGCTGAAAATGTGTGTATGTGAAGTGTGTTGTGTGCATGTGAAATGTGTGTATATGCAAGTCTCTCTCACTCTCTTTCTCTTTCTCTCTATGTCTATGTGTGAGTGTATTTGTTTCAGTGTATAAATGCATCATTGTGTGTGTGTGTGTGTGTGTGTGTGTGTGTGTGTGTGTGTGTGTGTGTGTGTGTGTGTGTGTGTGTGTGTTTGTGTCTTTCTGTGTGTATGTGTTTTTGTGTATTGTGTTCATGTTTGTGTGTGCGCGCGCGCGGATGTGTGTTTCAATACATGAATGTGTGAAAGCGTACACGACTGCTAAAGAGGTACTTTTCGATTAATTGACATCGATTTTTGCTGTATTTATCTGTCTTGCCTACATACATACGAATACACAACATCAATACAGACAATAACATTCCATGTACGCTATACACCACCCAGAATTATGCGACAACCAGTATTCAGTTGCCTGCTGTGCAATATGTACCCCTTGTTGTCAGTGGTCTTTGTCACAAGGCTTCCGCTATTTATGACACAGCTGTAAGTAACCAGTGCGTGGAAGCACACACACAGTCTCTGATCTCTGAAGATTAACGAGATAATACAGTCTTAAGCCAAAGCAGGTTAGGTCATTGCTCGACCTTTGGTGTCATCGACAGACAGGCAGCAGACACGCGTGCGCGCGCGCGTGCACGCACACACAACACATTAAGCACACACACACACACACAAAACACATTAAGCACACACACACACACACACACACACACACACACACACACACACACAACACACAACATCACAAGCAATCACATTAATGAACACTCCCACACATACACGCACACACACACATAGTCACACATGAATGCAATGACACCCGCGCACACACACACACACA
>JAPXFY010000014.1:68743240-68785740 GCA_030674185.1 Monoplex corrugatus
GTGAAGGTTGGTGTTTTATGGAAAGAGAGTTGGGAATGGGGGGAGGGGGGCTGCTCGAATCTGCGTGGAATGGAGGTTTTTGCTGGCGGGAATTACTAGACTTTCTTTTCAGCAGACTAACGTTTTGGGGCGAATTTGAGAGCTTTGATTTTAGTTTTGGTGGGTTTCATAGGACTTATTCTCTGTCTCTGTCTGTCTGTCTGTCTGTCTGTCTCTCTCTCCTCTCTCTCTCTCTTCTCTCCTCTCTCTCTCTCTCTCTCTCTCTCCTCTCTCTCTCTCTCTCTCTTGCTAACCCATAGGTTAGGTGGGACCTCAGGACCTGGCCAGTTCATGGGTTTATGTGCAGGCTTAAGGCTTGTGCCATGATCATTTTGGATCTTCTCCATCACATGGCACCAGTGACGTCAGATCACATGGAATGCATTCCGAGCTTGGAGATGTCATCGTGAAAAACTGAAACTGAAAGTTGAAACTACCTACTACATGGCGACTGGTTCCAGACAATGTTCTGTATACAAGCCTTTACATGCTTGCTTAGACTGCTGCTAATCTCTGGCATAGTTGGCGAGACTTGAATCCTTCTTTCTGTTGATCTTTCAGGTTGTATGAACATGCGGAATTTTTTTGCACTCATAATAGAATATGTGGGTATCCAGCCCTGGCAAGACTCGCAATAACACAGAGATGCTGTGTTACCAGTTTGGAAACATATTTTTAACGATGAGTTGAGTGGAGTGGGATGGGAGGTAAAGGTTGGTGTTTTATGGAGAGTTGGGAGAGGGGGCTGCTCGAGTGTGCGTGCTACTGGAGGTTTTTGCTGGCACGTGGGTAAGTTCTAGACCTTGCTTTTGCCAAACTTAACTTTTTGGGGCGAAGTTGGGAGCTTTGGTGTTAGTTTTGGTGGGCTTCATAGGACATATTGTTATTCAGTTTAAAGCCCAGTCGACTGTGTAGAGCCATATCAGGGCTATAACAGTTTCAAAACAAATACAGTACTTCAACAAGATCCCTCCATGTGGTGATGTCGGGGGTTCTTTCAGTCTAAATAATATCCCCACCTTCCGGAAATTTTGTGCTAGATATTTTCTCTTTTCTGTCACTCTCTTTGTTTCTGCCTTATTCCTTTGCTTTCTGTCATTTTTTCATCTTATTTCCTTCCTTGCTGATCCATTCACCTGTACGTGTTCGATAAAGTCTTATGTACTTTCTCTTAGGATTGAGAACTGGGCATATGTGTTAAGTGCACTTTTGGCTCTATGGAGTTGAGATATGCAGAAGTTTTAGGTAATTTAGGCCCGTTTTTAATGTATGTTTAAGTGTCCTTATTTATGTTTAAATCTGTATTCAGGTTTGTTTTTTAAGTCCCCATGTGCAATAGAATTGGACGGAGAGGTCAACGCCGGGGGCATCCTTAGATTATGTGCACGAATGCATTGATATGTGTTCTAAATTGTCTTTTCTTTTTCCTGTTGAAGTATTGTATATGTTTTGAATGGTTGTAGCCCTGATGTAGCTCTGCGTAGTCGGCTGGGTTTTAAACAACAACAACTTCAACAAGACAAAAAAATGAAAAGAAAATAAGTACATATATTAATGCATTCGCTTACATAATCTAAGGAGATGCTCCTGACATTGACCACTCCATATAATTTATCACTCACGGGATTTAAAAAACATACCTGAATACAAATTTAAACATAATTAGGGACTTTAAAACATATGTTAAAATGGGCCTAAATCATCTAAAAAAGAGGAAATTTCTGGCACATAATTTTCAGAAGGTTTGGGGGGGACACTATTTATAATACGTGTGTATATATATGTATATATATATATAATAATAATAATAATAATGTTTATTTGTATAGCGCATATTCCATATAAAAACATGCTCACCAGCGCTTTACATTTCGCAAGAAAGGCAAAAGGTGATAAAAAATGTTCACAATTACATACACAATAAGATAACAACAAACATTAAAGCTATACAAGTAAGAAGACACATAAGAAACCACAAAATATTAAAATTTAAACACTGACTTATGTAATGAAGAAAGATTAACAGATTTTTCATATGAATAAAGAGGCATACTGTGTTTATATATTGCTGCGTGTGTGTGCTTGCGTACGTGTGTGTGTACATGTGTGTGTGCGTGCGTGTGCGTTGCTGTGCGCGTGTGTTTGTAAGAATGTGTGTGTGTGTGTGTGTGTGTGTGCGTGTGTGTGTGTGTGTGTGTGTGAGAGAGAGAGAGACTGAGAGAGAGAGTGTGTGTGTGTGTGTGCGTGTGCTATGTTTGCATGCGTGTGTGTGTGTTTATGCATGCAATAGTTGTACATAAAATTATAATCAATATTTTGAATGAAGATAAAAACAGAAAAATTCTAATCCATATACAGGAAAAACATTATAACTTCAGTATTACAGCATTAATACCTTGACAATCAAAATTCCTCACAAATTATGAACTATTCGCATATCATACATCACAATTTACATACAAACAAAGATTTGAAAAAGTTTCTTAAAGTATTTCAGTCTCTTTCCCACTCAATTTCTCCCCTATCCCTTCCTCAGCTGCACACATACAGTGATACACACACATGCTCACTCAAGCACACACACACACACACACACACACACACACACACACACACACACACACACACACACACACACACACACACACACATACACACATGCACGCACACACACACCTTGCTCTATAGGCCCTTATACAAAATACTGTTATACAGGCAGGAGAGATTAGTCTGATGACAGACTTGCAAACTAAGGCTCTTCAGGTTAGATGAGTTTGAAAGAGGTGGGTTTTCAGGTGCCGTTTGAAGGTTGAGAAACACTTAGATTTTCTGAGAGACAGTGGTAGAGAGTTCCATACATTTGGGCCAAAGACAGAGAAAGATTTTTTACCAAAGGTGTCTAGAGAGAAGCGAGGAACAGTCAACAGTGAGGTGTCAGAAGAGCGGAGCGTTCGAGAAGGTTTGTAACCCTGCAGGAGGTTGGCAAGATAGGATGGCATGTTCTCGTGATAGGTACACTGAAAGCAGAGACAGGCAACTTTATATTGAATCCTAGCCTTTACCGGGAGCCAATGAAGTGTTCTAAGCAGAGATTTTGCACTCTCACGCCTGGGCTTGCGGAGAACAGGGCGAGCCGCGTGGTTCTGTATGCGCTGAAGTTTAGATAGTTGATTGTCATGGAGACCTGCGAATAGAGAGTTACAATAGTCCAGTCTAGATAGTATGAAAGAGACAGCAAGCTTGTTGGTAGCATCAGTGGAAAGGAAGGAGCGAATCTTACCAATTCTGCGTAGCTGATAGTACAGAGTACGGCACAACTGTTTGACATGGGCTTCCATAGACAGTGTTTCATCCAGATAGAAGCCAAGATTTCTAACAGTTTGTGAGAAAGATACATCACAACCAGAGATAGACATGGGGGCATGAGTAACCTGATTGACCTTTGACTTAGTACCAGTAACAATAAGCTCAGTTTTATCATCATTCATCTTCAGCTTGTTTTCACTCATTCACTTGGAGACATCCTCTATACAATCTCTCAGACTGCACGCAAGAGCGTCAAAATCTGATATATATATATATGTGTGTGTGTGTGTGTGTGTGTGTGTGTGTGTGTGTGTGTGTGTGTGTGTATAGATATATATATATATACATATATATGTGTGTGTATGTATTATGTGTGCGTGCGTGCGTGTGTCCTTGAAAGGATAAGTTTTGCCAGTCAGAAGTCATGTGCATGACATCCCCATGCTCCCTATTTCTATTTATGGTGAATAGGTGTGTGTGTGTGTGTGTGTGTGTGTGTGTGTGTGTGTGTGTGTGTGTGTGTGTGTGTGTATTTGTGTGTGTGTGTGTGTGTATTTGTGTGTGTGTGTGTGTGTATTTGTGTGTGTGTGTGTGTGTGTGTGTGTATGTGTGTGTGTGTGTGTGTGTGTGTGTGTGTGTGTGTGTGTGTGTGTGGAAGAAGATTCGGGGAATAGAATTAGAAAAGGAGATAAAGTGTGCGTGTCCTTGAATCTGGCCTGGTGTGATTGTAGACTCCACCCATGTACAGATGAGCTAGTTTTGCGTACGCGTGAGTGTATCAGGAAATGAACGCGTGCTATGATCATCGGAGGGCGAGAAGTACTTTTGACCGTCAATCATACCCCCACCCACACACCCTACTCGTGTGGGGATGTCGGGGCTCTTTCAGTATAAATAGCATCCCCACCTTCTGGAAATTCTGTGCTAGAAATTTCCTCTTTTCTGTCACTCTCTTTGTTTCTGTCTTGCTCTTTTGCTTCCTGTCATTTCTTCCTATCGTTTTCTGCCTGGCTGGTCCATTCACATGTATGTGTTCGATAAAGTCTCACGTACTTTTATCTTAGGAGTGACGATTGGGTACAAGTATTAAGTCCTTTTTTTTTTCCTCCATGCAAATGTGGTATGGGGAAGCAATTTTAGATAATTTAGACCCGTTTTGATATACGTTTCAGTGTCCTTCTTTATGTTTAAATTTGTATTCAGGTATGTTTTTAGTTCCGCTGTGTAATGAATTGGTCAGAGTGGTCATTGCCAGGGGCATCTCCTTAGATTATGTGCGCGAATGCATTGATATGTGTAGTTACATTTCTTTTCTTTTTCCTGTTGAAGTATTGCATATGTTTTGAGTGGTTGTAGCCCTGATATGGCGCTGTGCAGTCTGCTGGGCTTTAATCAACAACAACTACAAAAACTTAAACAAGACAAAAATGAAAGAAAATGACGTACACATATCAATGCATTCGCGTACATAATCTAAGGAGATGCCCCTGGCATTGACCACTCTGTCCAATTTATCACACAGGGGGTTTGAGCTTCTCTTCAATGCCTACTGCTCTTGTACTTAGTTGTATGCCTACTACTCTTGTATTTAGTCGTATGCCTACTACTCTTGTACTTAGTTGTATGCCTACTACTCTTGTATTAGCTATATGCCTACTACTCTTGTATTAGCCATATGCCTACTACTCTTGTACTTAGCCATATGCCTACTACTCTTGTACTTAGTCGTATACCTACTGCTCTTGTACTTAGACGTATACCTACTTCTCTTGTACTTAGACGTATACCTACTACTCTTGTACTTAGTCATATACCTACTACTCTTTACTTAGCCATATGCCTGCTACTCTTGTACTTAGTCGTATACCTACTACTCTTGTACTTAGTCGTATACCTACTACTCTTGTACTTAGACGTATACCTACTACTCTTGTACTTAGTCGTATACCTACTACTCTTGTACTTAGTCGTATACCTACTACTCTTGTACTTAGTCGTATACCTACTACTCTTGTACTTAGTCATATACCTACTACTCTTGTACTTAGTCGTATACCTACTACTCTTGTACTTAGTCATATACCTACTACTCTTGTACTTAGTCGTATACCTACTTATCTTGTACTTAGTCGTATACCTACTACTCTTGTACTTAGACGTATACCTACTTCTCTTGTACTTAGTCGCATCCCTACTACTCTTATTCTTAGTCATATACCTAATTCTCTTGTACCAAAATCGTATGCCTACTTTTCTTGTACCTAGTCGTATATTGGCTTCCCTTGTGTACTTAATCGTATGCCAACTGTTCTTGTGTACTTAGTTGTATGCCTACTTCTCTACCAAAGATGATAACGACGGACGGCCGGACATGACCGGGTATAATAGTATTGTGTAGATTCCTGCGTCTCTTGCTCCGCTGCTGCTATCCTATCATCATAATGCTGACTGATGTGATTAGCACTATAGCAGGACAGGAATTTCATCCCTTCCACGTGTGTGTGTGTGTTGTGTGTGTGTGTGTGTGTGTGTGTCCGTTTAGTCTGTGACTCGCTACCACGAGCTGAGAGGGGAGGTTGGAGTTTGTTCAGTAGGGTTTCGTGACACTCTGAAACTCCTCATGCGCTCCATCCATGTATGCCAGCAGTTATCTGGCAGACTCCCTGAGCCTGCGCAAAAACCGAACGTGCTTGCAATGATTTGAAATGGGGAGTGGAAGTGGGCAGAGGGAGTTATGAGGGAGGGAGAGGGAGTTATGAACCGCTACGTCATCACCATCTGAATGATGGAAGCATTAATTTAGATGGGTGAACAGGCCTGTTTTTAATGTTGTGGGCTAGGATTGAGCATGAGATATCATGTGTGGAATCCATGGATCTTATATCAAAAGAACTAAACTCGCGTAGATTTCGTGTTAACCACTGGATGTTCAGGTCAGAGCTAAGTCTCTGCTACAGTATGACAGTAGACTGTACGACCTGCGCCTGTCTCCGCTGCCTTGTGGATTACTCCTTGGGTGGGAAAAGGTTATGGGAGTAAACCCAGACAGAAAATCCCGCAGCCGCATACTGCATAAAGGGCATTGCCACAGAGCACTGCTTGTGGTTTTGGCCGTATGCTGCGACTTGCCATCTACTGTTCAGCCGTCTGTGTCTCCTATGAGAAAAGCTGTCTTACCTTGGTTTGCCCTGGACTTGTGGAGGCAGGTGGAGAGAGTTGCTGAGACTGCGCAAACAGCAGCAACATACATATGTGCATGGCACCTAGCGCCTACCCCCCTCACAAAAAGCTTATGAAAATGAAAGACGAAGCAGCCAAGTGGAAAAGCGTGCAGCAATAAAGGCCAGAACCAACTCTGCAGAGCATTCCATTGAGTGTCCAGATTGCGGCCGCCTGCGTGCATCAGACTTTGGCCCGAGATCCCACACGAGGGTTCCCAAATAAATATAGTGCTAGGTTGGACTTTATCGACCACGATAGTCGGCCATATATACTGGATGTTCTGTGCCTACACGGGATTTTTTTGTCTAAAATCTCAACTGTGAACAGACATTAAGTAAAAGATTTCTTCCTTCCTCCCTCCCCTTTGAGAGTGCGTCACCGCAGAGCAGCGCCACAAGATTTCATTTTAACCCTTTGACTCCTGCGCACAGTCCACCAGCATCCTGCATTGTCAGCCATGCCAGCAAAACAAAAACTTAACCCTTTGATTTCCTCACCCTATCTACAAGCTTCCTGCAGGGGGCTGATGGATAGGGTGAAGGACTCAAAAGATTTAAGTTTTTGCAGTTTCTGGATAGGGTGTGGGAGTCAAAGGGTTAACCAACATTTCAGAAAGGCAGGAGTGCTGACTGGCCTTCAAGGGGAGTGACATGGGAAACCAACCTATCTCTCCAATATATACCAGGACAGCCAGGCAATTGCCCTGCTCTTCACGATTTTCAACTGCCGTGGGATCTTTAGAGTACTAGACCTTCAGTTCGATTTTCCAGTCAAAGTGAGGAGAAAAGTTGAGGGTCTCAACGGAGTACGAACCCTGGAACCTCGAGTTTAGTTATTGGCAGGGGAACGTCTGAACCATTCAGCCACTCTTCTCCTGTATTGCAGTAGTGCCGGGACTTTGAAGTAGAGTGACAGGAGGCAAAAACCAACTTCAGCACAGTGACCATCAAACTCTATGGTAACCGGTAGGCACTGGGGAAAAACGGTCGTCGCACTTGATGGCCTTGATGAGGACTGACCATGTGGGCGGTGAACACGAGACAAAAATCAAGGGATGCAGATTGGTATGAGAATGATAATAATAATAATAACGATAATAATGATAATGATGATAATAATAATGATAATAATAACAATAATAATAATAATGTTGATGATGATATCTACAAGGCGTCAAATCTTGATTTAAGAATCAAACCAAGGCGCGCGATCTCATCATTCAACCAAAAGCTATCGCCAACATCGATCACGTCCCCAGGGCACAGAGCACACGCAAACGAGGAGGGGGAAGACAGGAGGAGAGTAGGGCGTGTGACCCCTAACCCAAGCCGTCACCCTCCCTCTGTCTCTCACACGCAGACACACACACACACACACACACACACACACACACACACACACACACACACACACACACACACACAACACAACACAACACAACACACACACACACACACACACACACACAACACACACACCACACACACACACACACACACACACAACACAACAAACACAAAACAACACAACACACACAACACAACACAACACAACACAACACAACACACACACACAACACAAAACACACACACACACACACACACACACCACACACACACACAAGCACACAATCACACCTATCACAGACATGACCTGTGTGACTACGGTCAACAAGCCTGTTCTCGTTCCTTTGTTTCTTGTCACACATCTCTTCTTGTTGTTTGTGTGTCTCTGTCTCTCGTCTCTCTCTCTCTGTTCTCTCTGTTGTGTGTGTCTCTCTCTTCTGTCTCACTCACCCACCTCACCTCTCTCCTTTCTCTCTTCTTCTCCTCTGTCCCACCACTCCCCCACCCTCTCTCTCTCCTGTCTCCCTCTCTGTCTCTCTGCTCTTCTCTCTCTCTTCCTCTCTCTCTCTCTCTCTCTCTCTCTCTCCTCTCTCTCTCTCTAAACCAAGACTTCAGAAAAACATAAAGGCTGACTGGGCCTTAAGGGGAGGGACCTGGGAAATGAACCTCTCTCTCCATTTTCTTCTTTCTTTTTTTTTTTCAGGGCAGCCGAATTCATCAGAAACTGTGCATAATTCTTTCAGATAAACCCTTGAAAGTTTGATACAGACTTGTAAAACACTTTCCACTCTTTTTTCTCAGAGTAGTGCCATCTTTAAACGTGTGTGTGTCTGGTTGTCTGATTTAAAAATTGATTTTGTCTTTGAGAAAAGTTCATTTCCTTTTTTCACAGCGTCAGATGATGAAAAACAATGTGAATTGATTAAAGACTCATCCTCAGGTGGATGGTCACATATCAATGTCCTGACTGCCTAGAGTTAATACCTCGCTAGCTGCAGTGAGCTGCTGTTTAATCTGACCATAGACATGGGTAGGTTATGTATATAATGTGTATATATAACGTATACGTATAATGCATACATATAATGTGTATACATATATTGTATACATAATATGTATATCTCTCTCTCTTTCTACATATACGAGTATTTGTATCAAGTATGCGTGTGTATGTATATCAATATATGTGTATAAATATATATGTATGTATATATATATTAATATATATATATATATATGTATGTATATATATATAATATATATATAATATGTAATTATATAGATATGTATGTAATATATAGATATGTATGCATATACTCGTACATACACACACACACATACGCGCGTGCCACACACACACACGTGTGTGTGTTGTGTGTATGAGTGTGTGTGTGTGTGTGTGTGTGTGTGTGTGTGTGTGTGTGTGTGTGTGTTGTGTGTGTGTGCAGAGACAGACAGAGAGAGAACTCCTTTGTTCTTTGTTCCTTTTTCTGTCCTTGTGTGTATGCATGTGTGTTTGGAAGGAGGTGTGTGTGTGTGTGTATGTGGTGTGTTGCGTGTGTGTGTGTGTGGTGTGTGTGTGTGTGTGTGTGTGTTCTGGAAAAGGCCACATTATGTTGTTTGTGGCCCGGTTAGCTGTTGGTTGGAGCTTCGTGCTGATAGTGTTGTTTGTTTGTTGGTTGGTTGGTTGGTTGGTTGGTTGGTTGGTCCTAACGAGCTGGCTAGATCTCTGATACAGTCGTAGCCTTAAGATCTCGTGTCTTAAGCTCAATCTTACCCCAAACAACATACTCTCTCTCTCTTCTCTCTCTCTCTCTCTCTCTCTCTCTCTCTCTCTCTCTCTCTCCTCGTGTCTTAAGCTCAGTCTCACCCCAAACAACATTCTCTCTCTCTCTCTCTCTCTCTCTCTCTCTCTCTCTCTCTCTCTCTCTCTCTCTCTCTCTCTCGTGTCTTAAGCTCATCTCACTCCAACAACATTCTCTCTCTCTCTCTCTCTCTCTCTCTCTCTCTCTCTTCCTCTCTCTCTCTTCTCTCTCTCTCTCTCCTCCTCTCTCTTTCTCTCTCTCTCATCTCTCTCCTTCTCTCTCTCTCTGCTCTCGTGTCTTAGCTCGTCTCACCTCAACACTCTCTTCTCTCTGTTTTCTCTCTCTCTCTCTCTCTCTCTCTCTCTCTCTCTCGTGTCTTAACTCATCTCACCCAACAACTCTCTCTCTCTCTCTCTCCTCTCTCTCTCTCTCGTCTCTCTCTCTTCTCGTCTCTCGTGTCTTAAGCTCAGTCTACACCAACAACAACATTCTCTCTCTCTCTCTCTCTCTCTCTCTCTCTCTCTCCTCGTGTCTTAAGCTCAGTCTCACCCCAAACAACATTCTCTCTCTCTCTCTCTCTCTCTCTCTCTCTCTCTCTCTCTCTCTCTCTCTCTCTCTCTCTCCGTGTCTTAAGCTCAGTCTCACCCCAAAACAACATTCTCTCTCTCTCTCTCTCTCTCTCTCCTCTCTCTCTCTCTCTCTCTCTCTCTCTCGTGTCTTAAGCTCAGTCTCACCCCAAACAACATTCTCTCTCTCTCTATCTCTCTCTCTCGTGTCTTAAGCTCAGTCTCACCCCAAATAACATTCTCTCTCTCTCTCTCTCTTTCTCTCTCTCCCTCTCTCTCTCTCTTCGCGCGCTCTCTCTTTCCCTAGTTCTCTTCCTTCTCTCTCTCTGTTTATCTATCTGTTTCTCTGTATCACTCTCTTTTGGGGGTTCTCTCTCTCTCTCTCTCTCTCTCTCTCTCTCTTTCTCTATCTATCTATCTATCTATCTATCTATCTATCTCTCTCTCTCCCTTCTCTCTATCTCTCGCTCTCTCTGGCTATCTGTGTGTGCGTGTGTGTATTCAAATAGGACTCATGGTAGCCCTGAAGGCATACATATTTTTAGATGTTCTGACCCCTTTATCAAATGTCACAAACACCATAATTGTGGTGTTTCAATAGGGTAAGTCATGTGTGTTTTATCATTGTTTTTTGTTGTTTTTTAATCTTATGACATTTGTAGTCTAAGCACTGATGGAATTCGTTTTCATCCATTGGCTGTAAAGCTGTCATTGAGAGGAATGAAACTGTTACATGTATATTTATTTTTTCAGCGATATTTGTAAGGAAATGTTGTTTTGACAAAAGGCCTAAAATAGGAGTCCTGCGCATAGATCTGACGATGTGTGTGGTTGTTGTTTTTTTTTTGGGGGGGTGTATTTGGGTGTTTGTGTGTGGGTGTGTGTGTGGGTGTGTAATGTTTGGGTGGGTGTCTGTTTGTGTGTATGTGGGTGTGGTAGGTGGGTGTTTGTGTGTATGTGGGTGGGTAGGTGGGTGTTGTGTGTGGGTGGGTGGGTGTTTGTGTGTATGTGGGTGGGATAGGTGGGTGTTTGTGGGGGTGGGGAGGTGTTGTTTGTGTGCATGTGGGTGGTGTGGTGTTTGTGTTGTATTTCGTGTATGTTTGTGTGTGAGTGTGGTGTGTGTTGTTGTATTGTGTGTGTGTGTGTGTGCGTGTGAGGTGGTGTGTGTTGTGTGTGTTCGTGTGGTGTGGTGTTGTGTGTGTGTTCGTGTGTGTGTGTGTGTGTGTGTGTGTGTGTGTGTGTGTGTGTGTTGGCATTTTCCTGCCTTTGTGGATTTTCCACTTCTGGAGCGTGTTTGTATTGTAAATATTTTATGTTTGTGTAGGGGTATATTTCTCATTATTTTTCTACTCTCTCTGTGTCTGTCTCTGTCTCTCTCTCTCTCTCTCTCTCTCGCATGTTTCTCTCTCTCTCTCTCCCCTCTCTCTCTTTCCCTTTCTCTTCTTTCCCTTGTCTCTCTGTCTCTCTCTCTCTTTCTCCATCTCCCTCTGTCTTCTCTCTGTCCCTCTTTGTTCTTCTCTCTCTCTCTCTCTCTCTCTCTCTCTCTGTCATATGTCTTTCTTCTCTCTCCCTCTCTCTCCCCCTCTCCTGCCCCGTCTCTCTCTCTCCTCTCTCTCTCTCTCTCTCTCTCTCCTCTCTCTCTCTCTCTCTCTTTGTGCCCCGTTTTCCTTCTGATTCAAAGACACACAATACGATTAGTGTAAACGACGTTGTGTTTTGGGTTTCAGTGATGATGCTGATGGAGAAAGGGTTTTCTGTGTCTCTCTAAGCCAACTGACTGACGGACTGGCGCCGAGGTTTATACAGAGCAAAGAGAGTGAGTAGTATACTGTTCTGTTTGTGCCTTGTGCGCTGTTAGTTCCTCTGTGTGAGTGTGTGTGTGTGTGTCTGTGGTGTGTTTGTGCGTATGTGTGTGTTTTGTGTGTGTTTGTGTGTGTGTTGCATGGGTGCAACTTTTTCCGTTTTTGAGGACGGAATCCGTTTTTTCAAAAGAGTCAGAAACGGAAAATCCGTTTTTTGAAAAAGCTTGTGTAGGGGTATATTCTCATTATTTTTCTACTCTCTGTGTCTGTCTCTGTCTCTGTCTCTTCCTCTCTCCTCTCTCCATACCTCCCTCCTCTCTCTCTCTCTCTTTTCTCTCTCTCTCTCTTTTCTCTCTCGCTCTCATACGGGGCGCTGCCGGCCTTGGACCCCTTTCCCTTTTTTGACTTTTTCTAAGTTGCACCATTGGTGTTGTGTGTGTGTGTGTTTGTGCGTGTGTGTGTAGTGGTTGGTGTGTTGTGTGTGTTTTTGCGTGTATATATGTGTGTGTGTGTTTTGTTTTGTGCTGTGCTTCTTCATACCGTTGTGTGATGATGATGTGTTTATTGATGATGATCATCATCATGGTAATGGTTGTGATGGTGGATGATGACGAGGGTGATGATGATGATGATCATTATGATCATGATGAACGATGACGGTGATGATGATGATGGATGATCGAAGATGAGGTTGAGGATGATGATGATGATGATAATTAAGTGATTGATGACGATGATTTGATCGATGGTTGATGATATATGATGATCGATGTTGATGACGATGATCATCATTGATGACGACGATGATCGAGGATGAGGATGACGTTTGTGTACGTATGTGTGTTTGTGTTTGTGTCTGTACGTGCGCGAGCGCGTGTGTTGTTGTGTGTGTGTGTGTGGTGTGTGTATGAGTGTGCGCGCTGACTCAGCTATTATTATCTGTTTGTGGCATATGTATATATGTGTGATTTTGTGTTTATGTGTGTGGTTGGTTGTGCTTGCCTGTCAGTGTGTGTGTGTGTGTGTGTGCGCCGCGCGTATGCACCCTCTAATGCACGCTGCGATGTGAGATGATTTTTATCTTTGAAAAACTTGTTAACAGTAAACAACACGCGTGCAGTTCTCTGTCTCACTTGTCTGTCTGTCTCTCTCTCTCATTCTCTCTCTCTCTCTCTCTCTCTCTTCTGTCTCTCTCTCTCTCTTCTCTCTCTCTCTCTTTCTCTTCTCTCTCTCTCTTCTCTTCTCTCTCTCTCTTCCTCTCCTCTCTCTCTCTCTCTCTCTCTTCCTCTCTCTCTCTCTCTTCTTCTCTCTCTCTTTCTCTTCTCTCTCTCTTTCTCTCTTCTCTCTCCTCTCTCTCTCTCTTTCCTTCTCTCTCTCTCTGTCTCTCTCTCTCTCTCTCTCTCTCTCGCCCTCTCTGCTCTCTTTCTTTCTTCTTTCTTTCTTATCCTTTCTCTCTCGCTCTGCCTCATTCTCTCTGTCGCTGTCTGCCTCTCTCTCTCTCTCTTTCTCTCCCTCCTCCTCCTCTCTTTCTGTCTTTTTCTGCCTGTCTCTCTCTTTCTCTCTTTCTTTCTCTTCCTCTCTCTCTTCTCTCTCTCTCTCTCTCTCTCTTCTCTCTTTTTTTTCTTTCTTTCTTATCCTCTCTCTCTCTCGTTCTGTCTCTTTATCTCTGTCGCTGTCTGCCTCTCTCTCTCTTCTCTCTCTCTCTCTCTCTCTCTCTCTCTCTCTCCTCCCCCTCTGTCGTTTTCTGCCTCTCTCTCTCTCTCTCTCTCTCTCTCTCTCTCTCTCTCTCTCTCTCTCTCTCCTCTCTCTCTTTCTGTCGTCTTCTGCCTGTCTCTCTCTCTCTCTCTCTCTCTCTCTTCTCTCTCTCTCTCTCTCTACCTCTCCGTTTCTCTGTCTCTGTCTTTGTGTGTCTTTTGTCTCTCTCTCACTCTCTCGCTTTCTGTCTCTTTCTCTCTCTGTTTCTTTGTCTCTCTATTTCTCTGCCTATCTCTCTGTCTCTGTCTCTGTCTCTGTCTCTCTCTCTCTCTCTCTCTCTCTCTCTCTCTCTCTCTCTCTCTCAGCACACGAAGTACAGATCTTGGGGGGATTTGTTTGGCTTCTAGCGATGCAGAGAAGGATTCATTTTTTTATAATTGCAAATTCTGTCACCTCGGAAGAAATTGTATGAAAATTTAAACATTGACAGTGTTATACATTGACAATAACACTTAAGAAACTTCAGCCAAGCAGTCTACAACAAAATCTTAATCTCAAACATTCTTAAAATGAATACGCTGAACCGAAAGCAGCAATATGTAATTCCTTTTGCAAAACATTTCGTTTTGCGACACTAGTATGGATCCGGGAGGCTATGTGTGTGTGTGTGTGTGTGTGTGGGATTCACGCTTTTTTTCTATTCATTTGCAAACAACAGTTCAGCTTACATAATGTATTATGTTGATAAAGATACGTAGTACAGATGTGCATATCCTGTATCGGAACTTCCTTTGCCGTTGTGGTCGTCCTCTCCGCTTCTGTCTGTCTGTTTGTCTGTCTGCCTGTTTGTCTCTCTCTCTCTCCTCTCTCTCCTCCTCTCTCTCTCTCTCTCTCCTCTCTCTCTCTCTCTCTCTCGTTCTCGATTTCTTTCTCTCTCTCTAAAGTTTCAAGTTTCTCTCTCTGAAGTTTAAGGTTTCTCTCTCTCTCGCTCTCGTCTCTCTCTCTCTCTCTCTCTCGCTCTCTGTCCCCCCCCCCCCCCCGTCTGTCTCTGTCTGTCTGTCTCTCTCTGTGTCTGTCTGTCTCTCTCTGTCTCTCTCTCTCTCTCTCTCTCTCTCTCTCTCTCTCTCTCTCTCTCTCTCTTCACCTTTCTTCGTAGAGATTTTAAAAGTTCTACAGTTTTATCAGACCATGAATACAGTGTGCCAGGCTTGCAGGAAGAACGCAGTGTTTGTTTTGACACCAGTGGAGCCACTCTTTTCGTGTGTCGTCGTCATCCAGCTATGAATGTAAAGAGCTTCTCTCAAAATTTGTCTGATGTTCCGTACCTTCAGAAGGTCTGTTATTGCTGCGAGAAAAACCGTATGGCCAAGTTGTATTGACCATGTCGACTTTGATTAGAAATGAGGAAAAAAAGGAAAATGAGAAGTATCTGTATTTCGTTTTGTACTGAGTTTGTTGTGGTGATGGTGGTTGGGGATGGGGATGGTGGCGGTATTTTAAATTCTCTTTTTTTTTCTGTAATAACAGATATACCGTGTGAAATTGCAGCTGATGTCAGCGAGGAGAGTGCGTCGCCATGTGCATTGCCACCCTGTTAATGGTTCTCTCTCTCTCTCTCTCTCTCTCTCTCTCTCTCTCTCTCTCTCTCTCTCTCTCTGTGAGTGAGTGAGAGAGAGAGAGACAAGAGAAATTAGAGCACCTAGTCACAACGGGAAAGCTGCAGGGAAAGGGAACACCAGGTAGACCCAGGCAGAAAATATTCGACGGACTTGCAGAGTGGCTGAGGACATAGAGGGTGGAAAATGTACTTGTAGTGACAAGGGATAGATTTGCATGGAGGGCCATGATCGCCAACGCCATGTGGCAGGGCACATGATGATGATGATGATGATGATGATGATGATGATGATGATGAAGTCGGAATACGGAGGATGATATCTTGATGGGAATAGCTGTCTGAACAAGGATAACAGACCACAACTTTCCTTTCAAAGTACAGAGAAATGTTGCTTGAACACTTGCGACTGAATACATGCAGGCACATTTTGGGCTGAAATTTTAATGTCTTTCTGATAGGAGTTTTCGTTGTATGTCAGTGGTTGAGCTTTCAGCGCGCGTGTTTGTGTTGTTGATTTCTGAGTGTGTAGGTATTGTTTTTATTTTGTTTTATTGTGGGAGGGGGCTTTTGTTTGGTGGGGGTGGTGGTGGTGGTGGTGGTGATGGTGATGGTGATGATGGTGGTGGTGGTGGTGGTGTGAGTGTATGCTTCCAGATCGTTTTCAATACAGTTTTGTTGTTTGGTATTTTCGACATGCCTTCAGAGTGTAAGTACACGTTTTTCCTTTGTGTGACCTGAATGTCGTTTTATGGAGTGTGTACGACACTTTTAGCAGGTCCTGAATACAGTTTGTATGGAGGACATACATGGCGTCCGTTTTCATACCACCGGAGCGGGTCTTTTCATGGTTTTTGACGTCGTTCATGCATGAGTGTTTAAATCTCCTCTCTGAACGGGTTTGACGTTTCCTAAAGAGCTGACACATTCAGAGTGTATGGTGTAACTCTGATAGAATCAAGACTGTCAGGTTTTACTAATGTTTTCCTTTTTTTCTCTTCGGGTAAGGTTAACCATAAGACGACGACCCCCTGTGGAGATACCAGGGTCTCTTTCAGTATAAACAGTATCCCCACCTTCTGGAAATTCTGTGCTAGAAATGTCCTCTTTTCTGTCACTCTCTTTGTTTCTGCTTTTTTTTGCTTTGTTTTCTGTCATTTCTTCCTATCATTTTTTGCCGTTCTGGTCCATTCACCTGTACGTGTTCAGTAAAGTCTTACATACTTTCTCTTAGGATTGATAACTGGGTACATACACCCGTGGGATACCGGGGCTCTTTCAGTATAAACTGTATCCCCACCTTCTGGAAATACTGTGCTAGAAGTTTTCTCTTTTCTGTCACTTTCTTTGTTTATTTCTTCCTTCTTTGCTTTCTGTCATTTCTTCCTGTCGTTTTCTGCCTTGCTGGTCCATTCACCTGTATGTGTTCGATAAAGTATTACGTACTTTCTCTTAGGATTGATAATTGGGTACGTGTATTTAAGTTGCATTTTTTCGCTCTAGGGAAATGAGATATGCGGAAGCATTTTTAGATAATTTAGGTCCGTTTTTGTATGTTTTAGTTATGTTTTAAATTGTATTCAGGTATTTTTTCAAATCGCCTGTACGAAAAATTGGACGGAGTGGCCAACACCAGGGGCATGTCCTTAGATCATGTGCGCCAGTGCATTGATACGTGTACTTAATTTACGTTTCCTTTTTTCCTGTTGAAATATTGTGTATGCTTTGAAATGGTTATAGTCCTGATATGGCTCTTCGCGGACGGCTGGGCTTTAAATAAAAATAACAATAACAATAAAGGAAAACGACGCTAGGAGGACGAGGAAGAAGAAAAAAAGAAGAGAAGAAAATGACGTACAGAAGCAACTTGATACCAGGGAACTTGTCTCGAAACAATAATTTAGAGACTTCAACTTGTCTGCCAGTATTTACCAGTTCAGGCAAACCAGTTACCCCTCGTCTGTCAAATCTTTCAATCCTGACCCTGCAGATGTCATTTTTTCACGTTTTGAATAGCTCACTAGCAGTGTGAATAGGGAGGGAGAAGAATGATCCTCAACAGCTGCTTGAACTCGGAGAACAAAGAGCTAGCTTTCAGATGACGGAGGAAAGCTGTTTATATACGAATGACTGAATAAACGCTGGTACTTAGTTGGCTGAGGGTTCAATGTATATTTCGGAAAGAGTTTTCAGTGTACATATTTATGGTTGAGTCGTAAAGGTGCGTTTTGTAGGAGAGTTCTCAGCACACACTTTTGGTCGCTGAGTTTTCAATGTTATGTTTTGTGTGGAGTTCTAAATGTACTATTTTGTGGCAAAGCCGCGACATATATCTTGTTTGTTGAGTTTTCAACGTATGTTTTTGGTCGTTGAGTTTTCAGTATGTCTTTTTGGTTGACTTCTAAATGTTCGTTTTGTGGGAGAGTTCTCAGCGTATATCTTGGATCGTTGAGTTTTCAGTGTGTTTTGGGTTGAGTTCTAAATGTACGTTTTTATGGTTAAATTCTCGACGTAAACTCGGTTTTTGAGTTCTCAGCGTATGTTTTTGGTCGTTGACTTTTCAATATATTTTTTTAGTCGAGTTCTGAATGTACGATTTGTGGGAGAGTTCTCAAAACTGTTTTTGGTCTCTGTGTTTTCAAGTATATTTTTGGTTGGGTTTTGAATGATGTTTTTGAGAGACTTCTCCACTTATGCTTTTGGTTATTGAGTTATCAGTATGTGTTTTTGAGGTTGAGTTCTAAATGTACGTTTTGTGGGACAGTTTTCAACGTGTGCTTTTGATTGTTCAGTTTTCAGTGAATGCTATTCGGTTGGATGTATCCGCTAAGAACGCTAAGTGCGCGTTTTCTGTCTGTGTAGCCCGACTGCAGTTTTATGGATAGAGTCCTACAGTGTTATCAGGACCTCAGATACAGACTGTGAAGTCTGGATTCTGAAGTACGTGGTGTCTGTTTTGACGCCAGCGGGCCCGGCTCTTTCCGTGTTTTGTCCTTGTCCATGAATGAGCTGAACAGCCACCTCCTCTCTTTCCCCCACCCCTGGCTTTCTTCTCTTTGTATGTCCAGTACTTGACGTCACATGGTATTTCTCCCCTTCACGTTTTTCAGCTTGCTGGAGGACTGTCAACCCTTTCTGTCCTCTGTGACGCCCCATGGTGGTACAAGAGGTCAGAGAAAAGGAAAGAAGACAAATCTTTTCTCTAAACGAGTTTCATGTTTTCTGAACCTTTGACAGTCGCACCCGATCCACCAACTGGAAAAAAAACTTCAACCTTTTGACTCCCTTACCATATCCACCAGCTTCCTCGTTTTGACTCCCTCACCCTATCCACCAGCTTCTTTGCTCTCGCCATATCACAGCTCCTTTTGTCTCCCTCGCCATATCACAGCTCTTTGTCTCCTCGCTATCCACGTTCTTGTTCTCGCCATATCCACAGTTCTGCAGGAAGTTGATGGGTAGGTGAAGGAGGAAAAGGTTCAGTTTTTGCTTTGCTAGCATGGTTGACAATGCAGGATGCTGGTGGATAGAGTGCGGGAGTCAAAAGGTTAAGACTTGATACATTCAGAATGGCTGTTACTGCTTTAACAGAACCGAGAGGGCCAAGTAAATTTTTTTTCTCTTTTTCTTCGATTAGAATGAGTTCCAGTTTCAGAAGACGACGTCTCAGCACTCGGAATGAATTGAAATCATATCACAGGTGTCATGTGGTATGGTGATCATGGCACAAGCCTTAAGCCTACACATAAACCCATGAGCTCGCCAGGTCCTGGGTCCTACTTACCCTATGTTTTACCTAGTCTCCATTTTTATACTAGTATTGTATCGGTCTATCATTGGAACAATCTTGGTGTCATGAATGAGATTTACCTCCCTTGGTTTCCGTCTCTTTTGGATAAGAAGAAGAAAGTAGGGGTACTTTGTAAACAGCCAGAGCTCTACTGAGCTCCTTTCGTCTGCTATGACTGTTTACAAAGCACCCCCTCTTTCTGTGTCTCTCTAACCAAGATTCAGAATAAGGAAAATGAAAACTGGAAGAACAAGGAAGATGAAAAGAAGAAGATGAAGAAGAAGAAACCAAGAAGAGAAGAATCCTTAGAAAGAGGGAAGTTGTCTTTGACAGAGAAAGGTTTTCCCAGTTGCCTGAGCAAGATTTTAGAGAACCTCAACTCGCCCCCCCCCCCCCCCCCCCGGGCCAGTCTGTACCGTTCCACACAAATCAATAACCTCTTCGTCTATTGAACTGTTCGGTCCAGATCCCAGAGATGACATTTTTCACAGTTTGAATAGATAGCTCGCAAGAAGTCTGAATATGGAGGGTGGGGAAAAATGTTGTAACAGCTATCTGAACAAGGACAACTGACCTAACAGCTCTCTTTGAAAGGATGGAGAAATTTTGTTTCAGTACTTGTGACGGAATAAACTCTAACGTATTTTTTTGCTGAGGGTTTAATGTCTAGTTCTGTTAAAGAAGTTCTCAGTATATGCTTTTAGTTGAGTTTTCCTTGTATATTTGTGGCTTAGTTTTCCGTGTTATGTTTGCTGTTGAGTTTTAAGTTATATGTTTGCTGCTGAGTTTTTGAGTTTTCAGTGTGTGTCTGTGGCTGAGTTCTCAGTGTCCTTGTGGCCGAATTGTTGGTGTATGTCTGCGGCTGAGTTTTCATAGTCTGTTGGTGGCCGAGTTTTCAGTCTATGTTTGTCTTTTGAGATTTCAATGTATGTTTTTAGTTAAGTTTCTAGTATGTTTTTAGTTGAGTTTTCAGTGTGTTTTTAGTTGAGTTTTCAGTGTATGTTTGCTGTTGAGTTTTAAGTTCACGTAAAGTTTGCTGTTGTGTTTTCAGTGTATGTTTTAGTTGAGTTTTTGTGCTGTTTTAGTTGAGTTTTCAGTATGTTTGCTGTTGAGTTTTCAGTGTATGTTTGCTGTTGAGTTTTAAGTTCACGTAATGTTTGCTATTGAGTTTTCAGTGTATGTTTGCTGTTGAGTTTTCAGTGTATGTCTGCGGCTGAGTTTTAAGTTCACGTAATGTTTGCTGTTGAGTTTTCAGTGTATGTTCGTAGTTGAGTTTTCAGTGTATGTCTGCGGCTGAGTTTTCAGTGTATGTTTGCTGTTGTTTTCAATGTGTGTCTGTGGTTGAGTTTTCATTTTGTCTGAAGTTGAATTTTCAGGGTGTGTTTCGTAGTTGAGTTTTCAGTGTGTGTTTGTGGCTGAGTTTTCAGTGTGTTTTGGTTGGATTTTCACTGTTATGCTTATGGTTGAGTTTTCAGTGTGTTTTCGGTTAGATTTTCAGTGTATGTCATGTTTGTGTTGAGTTTTCATAGTCTGTTGGTGACTGAGTTTTCAGTCTATGTTTGTCTTTGAGACGTCAGTGTATGTTTTTAGTTAAGTTTTCAGTGTATGTTTGCTGTTGAGTTTTCAGTATCTGTTTGTGACTGAGTTTTCAGTGCATGTTTGTGACTGAGTTTTCAGTGCATGTTTGTGACTGAGTTTTCAGTGCATGTTTGTGACTGAGTTTTCAGTGTATGTTTGTGGCTGAGCTTTCAATGTAAGTTTGCTTTTTAGTTTTCAGTGTATGTTTGCCCCCATGGAGATGTCAGGGGATCTTTCAGTATAAATAGCACCTCCACTTTATGAAAATTCTGTGCTAGAAATTTCCTCATTTCTGTCACTGTCTTTGTTTGTTTTTCTTTTCCTTCTTCCTTTGCTTTCTGTCATTTCTTCCTATTATTGCCTGCCTTGCTGGTCCATTCACCTGTATATGGTTGATAAAGTCTTACGTATTTCTCTTAGGAGTGATAATTGGGTACATGTATTAAGCGTATTTTTTGGCTCAAGGGAAATGAGATATGCTGCAGCAATTTTAGGTAATTCAGGCCCGTTTTTACATAGTGTCCTTAGTTATGTTTCAATTTGTATTCATGTATGGTTTTAAACCCCTGTGTGGTAAATTGGAGGAGTGGTCAACTCCAGGGGCATCTCCTTAGATTATGTGCACGAGTACATTTATATATTTACATAATTTTTTTAATTTTTTTTCCTGTTGAGAAGTATTGTGTGTGTTCTGAAAAGGTTATAGCCCTCATATGGCTCTACACAATACAGCTGGGTTTTATACAAAAATAATAGTATAAATAAGGGTATATGTTTTGCTGTTGAATTCTCAATATGTGTTTGCTGTTGAATTCTCAGTGTATGTTTGCTGTTGAATTTTCCATGTATGTTTGCTGTTGAATTCTCAATGTATATACAATTTTGCTGTTGATTTATCAAAGTATATTTGCCGTTGAATTCTCAACGTTGTATGTTTGCTTTTGAATTCTCAAGCTATGTTTGCCGTTGAATTCTCAAGGTATACGTGTATTTCCTGTTGAATTCTCAGTGTATCTTTGCTGTTGAATTCTCAGTGTATATTTCCTGTTGAGTTCTCAGTGTATCTGTGCTGTTCAATTCTCAAGATATGCCTGCAGTTGAATTCTCATTCTATCTTTGCTGTTGAAGTTTCCAGTGTACGGTTTTGCGATGATGAGTTTTGAGTATGCAGTCTGTGTGATGCTGCCAGGTGCTGAGAATGCATGTACACACATTTTCTCTCAGTGTGTGGTCTGAATGCCTTTTCTAGCAGAGTGTTCTGCAGTTCTGTCACAGCCTGTAGAGAGTTTGTTGAGTCTGTATGACGGACATGCCGTCTGTTTTCATACCACCAGAGCGGGTCTTTTCATGTGTTGTCGTCGTCCATCAATGCGCGTGAAAGACTTGCCTCAGAATGAGTTCAACATTTTCTAAAGGCTTGATACATTCCGAACGTCTGCTTTTGCTTGTGATAGAAACGAAATCGTCAAGCCTTGCTGACGGTATGTTGTTCTTTCATCACATCTAAGGAATAGAATGAAAGGAAGAAGAAAAACTGTTCCGTGACAAGAAAAAAATAAAGTATCTGTGAGAATCTTAACAAACAAAAAAGCAAGAAAAAAAAGTATTTGAAAATTTTAACAGAAAATTCATTTCCTCCCAAGAACCAGATAAAACACGAAAAAAATAATCAGAACACGTATTTAATACAACCAGACAAGACAGGCGCAAATTTTCGTGTTTTTTTGTTTTGTTTTTGTTTTGTTTTTTGTGTTTTTTTTGTTTGTTTGTTTGTTTGTTGTTTTTGTTTTTTCTGGTTCCTGTTTGTTGGAATGTGGGCAGTCATACTTGTTTTGGATTTCCTACCAAAGTTAGGTTTGTTTGTTTGTTTTTCTTACAATGAAGTGGTGGTGGTGGGGTTGTGTGTGTATGGTGTGTTTTTTGTTTTGTTTTGTTTTGCTTTCTTTGTGTGTGTGTGGGGGGGGGGGGTTTGGTTGGTTGATTTTTTTTCTTTTGTTGTTGTTTATTTCTGTGTGTTTTGTTTTGTTACTGTTGTATGTTTCCTGGAAAGTCAGAGATTGTCAGTGATTGTGACATAACGGGAAATAATTCCTTGTCTAATCGGTTGATTTGAACCCAATGTGCCAATCTGTGACTTTCTAACTAGGCGGGTTTCTTTTTCTTTCTCTTTCTTTGATCGCAAAAACCCACCTTATCCACAACACTTTTTGCCAGAGTGATCACAGACCTACTACATTCCACAACACTGTTTACCAGAGTGATTCAAAACCACCAACATTCCACAACACTGTTTACCAGAGTGATCACAAACCCACCTAATCCACAACACTGTTACCAGAGTGATCACAAACCCACCTATATCCACAACACTGTTTACCAGAGTGATCCCCCTAATCCAACACTGTTTACCATATCACAAACCCTAATCCACAACACTGTTTACCAGAGTGATCACAACCCACTATATCCACAACACTGTTTACAAGTGATCACAAACCCACCTATATCCACAACACTTTTACAGAGTGATCACAAACCCACCTATATCCACAACACTGTTTAACCAGAGTGATCACACAACCCACTAATCCACAACACTCGTTACCAAGTGACACAAACCACTATACCACAACACTGTTTACCAGAGTGATCACAAACCCACTATATCCACAACACTCTTTACCAAGTGATCACAAACCCACCTATATCCACAACACTCGTTTACCAGAGTGATCACAAACCCACCTATATCCACAACACCGTTACCAAGTGATCACAAACCCACCTTATCCACAACACTTTACCAGAGTGATCACAAACCCACCTATATCCACAACACTCTTTACCAAGTGATCACAAACCCACCTATATCCACAACACTCGTTACCAAGTGATCACAAACCCACCTATATCCACAACACTCGTTACCAGAGTGATCACAAACCCACCTATATCCACAACACTCTTTACCACAGTGATCACAAAACCCACCTACATCCACAACACTCTTTACCAAGTGATCACAAACCCACCTATATCCACAACACTGTTTACCACAGTGATCACAAACCCACCTATATCCACAACACTCGTTACCAAGTGATCACAAACCCACCTATATCCAACAACAACTTTACCACATGATCCACAAACCCACCTATATCCAAAACTGCTTACCACAGTGATAAAACCACCTATATCCACAACACTGTTTACCACAGTGATCACAAACCCACCTATATCCACAACACTGTTTACCACAGTGATCACAAACCCACCTATATCCACAACACTGTTTACCACAGTGATCACAAACCCACCTATATCCACAACACTGTTTACCAGAGTGATCACAAACCCACCTATATCCACAACACTGTTTACCACAGTGATCACAAACCCACCTACATCCACAACACTGTTTACCAGAGTGATCACAAACCCACCTATATCCACAACACTCTTTGCACAATGATAGATGCCAGTGTTCCATGAGGTCTGCGTGCCATCGTTAAGAGAGGACTGAGCCCTCACAGTAATTGGCCTGACGACAACCCTTACTGACGTTCAGGTTCACAGGCAGGTCCGGTCTGCCTTGCTTGGTTGCTAGCATGCTTGCACGTGATACTGACGTCAGCCGTGCAAATTGCTTTGAGGGATCGGAGAGGGGGAGCGGGGGAGTATGGTTCAGGTTCATTATGGACTGTCACTGCTCCTCTTCTTTTCGTTCGTTATCCGCAGTCAAAACTCTCGTCCATCTTCCTGCGTAGAGAGGAAACACGTTATGGTCATGCTATACTATGACACGTTTACTAAGTCCCGGCTTTTTTTGTTCGTTCTCTCTCTCTCTCTCTCTCTCTCTCTCTCTCTCTCTCTCTCTCTCTCTCTCTCTCACTCTTCTCTCTCTCCTCTACTCTCTCTCTCACTCTCTCTCTCTCTCTCTCTCACTCTCTCTCTCTCTCTCTCTCTCTCTCTCTCTCTCACTCTCTCTCTCTTTCTCTCTCTCTGTGTCTGTGTTTTGGTGTCCCTAGTTGTGTTCAAATGTGTGTTTTTAATTCCCTGAGTGATAAGGTTGGGCGGAGTGGTCAATGCCAGGTATATCCCCTTGGGTTGTGCACACGAATGCATTGATACATGTTCTTATCTTTTCCTTTTTTTGTTTTTTGTTTGTTTTTTGTTTGTTTTCCTGTTGAAGTATCGTATATGTTTTGAAACGGTTATTGCCCAGATATGGTTCTAGGCAGTCGGCTGGGCTTTAAACAACAATAACAATAAACCTCAAAAAAATTATTAATGCTATAGAGAATGTCTGAAAGACTGCAGCAAAACACTATCATGTCTTGTGTTGTCTGAGGGTTGTCTACAGGTGTGGCAGGCTTCTGACATAACGAACCATTACCCCCCCCCCCCCCTCCTGGCAACGGAGCCAAAATCCTCTGAATGCCGAATCTGTTACTGGGGAGGGGGAATTATTAAAGATAATCATACATATGAGATCTTTCCCATGAAATGTGCATGTAACATTTCGAATACCGGTAAATGTACGGGATATGTTTTTTTCCCCTCTTTTAGTGAAACATAAGGTTTTTCTTGTTCGTAGGTAGAATGAAAATGAAAAATTCTGATTGTACTTTGCCTAACGCTGAACTGCGTAGACAAAACTCAGACACAACATTCAACCAAGAAGTAGTTAAGTTAACTACCTGGTGTAAAGACAACTTTTTAGATCTATATGTTAGAAAGACCAAGGAGATGATCGTGGATTTCCGGAGGGAGCCCGGTGTGATCCCTGACCTTTTTATCAATGGTGTGAAAGTTGAGCGTGTGAATGAGTATAAGTATCTTGGAACGATTCTTGACAGCAAACTCACCTTTGATACAAACACGCAAATAATACACAAAAAATGTCAGTCACGCCTTTTCTGTCTTCAAAAACTTAGGTCTCTGCGTATGAATGAGTCCATTCTTGGTAATTTCTATCGTTGTTTTATTGAATCTGTCTTAACTTTTGGATTTTTGTGCTGGTTTGCTGGTCTGAGTGTGAAGAATAAGAGAGTGTTGGACAGGGTGGTGAAGGTGAGTGGCAAAGTAGTGGGAGTACAACAGAGGAGCATTAATGAACTATATGAGTGTCGTATTGTGAGCAAGGCGAGATTGATCTTAGGTGAATCCACTCACGTGCTAGCTAAGCATTATGAGCTCTTGCCATCATCAAAAAGGTACAGAACTCTGAAATGTTCCACCAACAGAGCAAGAATGTCTTTTGTAAATAGGTCAGTTGAGTATCTGAACAAGATTGGAGTGTGAGTGACTAAAGGAGTGTGAGAGAGCGGGAGTTATGTAATTGTTTGTCTATTGCAGAATTTTACGCTGAACATGTACTGAATTTCTCTAAAGAGACATTAAAGTGATCTTGAATCTTGAAAACAGTAAAATATCAGTGCATGTTCCACTGTACTACATTTTCAACAGAGAAAGCAACAACAATAACGACCACCACCACCACCACCACCCCTCGGGGATGCTGGGGGCTCTTTCAGTATAAATAGTATCACCACCTTCTGGAAATTCTGTGCTAGAAATTTCCTCTTTTCTGTCACTCTCTTTGTTTCTTTCTTCCTCCTTTGCTTTCTGTTATTTCTTCCTGTCATTGTTTGCTTTGCTGGTCCGTTCACCTGTATGTGTTCGATAAAGTCTGACGTGGTTTCTCTTCAGATTTATAATTGGGTACATGAATTAATTGCATTTTTGGCTTTAGGGAAATGAGATATGCGGCAGCAAGTTTAGGTAATTTAGGCCCCGTTTTTATATGTTTTAGTGTCCTTAGCTATGTTTAAATTTGTCTTCAGGTTTTTTTGGTTTTTTTAAATCCTCTGTGTGATACATTTTACGGATTGGTCAACGCCAGGGGCACTTCCTTAGAATATGTGCGTGCGTAATGCATTGATGTGTGTACTTAACTTTCTTTTTTTCCCCCTGTTGAAATGTTGTGTTTGTTTTGAAACGGTTATGGCCCTGATATGGCTCTACACAGTCGGCTGGGCTTTAAACAAAAATAACAGTATAAACTTTATTGTATGCACAGCATGTGGAGCTGCGACACGCACACAAACAAGACTGTTTGGATTTTCCATTACGGAATGAGTTCTTGTCATAGATAGTCATTTTCAGGACATTGCAGATTCCAAATGTAAAGCGTATACTCTTTCTGAGAGTGAAAACCGTTTTAAAATCAGTTACTTACTCTCCGAGATACAGGCTATTGACAATGTTACCCCTACGATTTGCTGGAGGGAAAGAGAACACCAGGTAGACCCAGGGAGAAAATATTGGATGGACTTGCAGGGTGGCTGAAGACAGAGAGGGTGGGAAATGTACTTGCAACAACAGGGGATAGATTCGTGTGGAGGGCCATGATCGCCAACACCATGAGGCATGGCACATGATGATGATGATGATGATGATGAGATGATGGTGATGGTGGTGGTGGGGTGGTAATGTCGATTTGCTGTTTTGAGAAAAACGATGAAAAAACCTTCCCGTCTCCGACCTCTCCGTTCTGCTTCTGACTCTACTTGTTTACAAGTTCTTCTATACAGTTGTTCTGCAGTCGGTCGCTGCTCCGTTCTGTTTCTGACTCTACTTGTTTACAAGTTCTTCTACACAGAAGTTCTGCAGTCAGTCGCCGCTCATTTTGTGTGTCTGGTCCATGTAACTGGAATGAACTTCCCCTGTCTCTTTGACGGTCACACACTGTCTGTCTTCCCTCAAGCCTAACGTAAAATACACCTTTTTACGTCCAGCAGTGATTTCCCCTTACACATGCCCCCACCCCTTCATCTTATCCCAGTCCTGTCCGCCCCCTCCCTGTAGTGTTTTCAGATAACATCTTACATATGGGGAGAATCGTTTTACTCGGAATTTACAGGCAGTGCCATGTTCAGAAAGATTTTAAGTATCGCTTTCAATCAACATTCCACAAAATCGAGCGCTGACACGCCTGTCTCTTGTTAAGGCTGCTTAGCTGCAAACACTGTGAAGTGTCAGACGACTCATTTTGTGGCGGAAGGTCATACTTTCCCCCATGGGGATGCCGGGGGCTCTTTCAGTATAAATACTATCCCCACCTTCGGGAAATTCTGTGCTAGAAATTTCCTCTTTTCTGTCACTCTCTTTGTTTCTTTTTTCCTCCTTTTGCTTTCTGTCGTTTCTTTCTGTCATTTTCTGCCTTACTGGTCCGTTCACCTTTATGTGTTCAATAAAAGTCTTACGTACTTTCTCTTAGGATTGGTAATTGGGTGGACTTTTGGCTCTAGGGAAATAAAAAAATGCAGAAGCAATTTTAGGTAATTTAGGCTCATTTTCATATATGTTTTGATGTCCTTAGGTATGTTTAAATTTGCATTCAGGTATGTTTTTGAAACCCCCTGTGCGATAAATTGGACGGAGTGGTCAACGCCAAAGGCATCTCCTTAGATTATGTGCACGGATACATTCGTATGTGTACTTGATTTTCTGTTCCTTTTTTTTTTTTTTTTTTTTCATGTTGAAGTATTGTGTTTGTTCTGAAACGGTTATAGCCCTGATATGGCTCTACACAGTCGGTTGGGCTTTAAACAAAAACATTAGCACTATAAGCGACTCAGTTTATGGTGGCAGGTCATATCATCATCATCATCATCATCATCATCGTCATCATCACTTCGTCATGTGCCCTGCCGCATGGCGTTGGCGATCATGGCCCTCCACATGAATCTATCACTTGTCGTTGCAAGTGTTTCTCCACCTTGTCTGTCTTCAAGGTCCTAGTTATAACAGAAAAAACTACAACAAGCCTACTCACTGACTGAGACAGGGAGAAGTCCCAGCAGTTTGCGATTTATACGTATTTTTCACCTCAGTCGAAGGACACTCCAACCTTCGGCGACCTTGCCCTCAGCTGAATTTGTTTTTTCCTCTAGCGTGAAAAGACTTGTAGTGTACGTGGGTATAATTAATAACACGTGTGTAGCGAGTATGAATTATAACTCAACTATGCGAGGGAGAGACAAAAAGGTGTACACGGGTGTAATTGTAATATGTGTGCAGTGAATATGAATTATAACTCAGCTGTGCGAGCGAGAAACAGCGAGAGAGAGAAGAGGAAAGAAAGGAGAGACCAGGACACATTCCTGATAATGTGTATGCGTGTGAACGTGTGTGTGTGTGTTTATTTCGTCAAGATTATGTTTCTTGAACTACACACACACACATACACACACAACACACACACACACACACACACACACACACACACACACACACACACACACACACACACAGATACAGTATGATATGTGTATGTATATATATATATATATATATATATATATATATATATAGTATATATATATATATGTATGTGTGTATGTATGTATTTTTCTTTGTACATACACGCATACATACACACATACATACATTTCTGAACAGAAACGATATTGTACATATGCCATTTTTCCCCGTCTAATATCACTTATAGTGAAAAGACGTTAAATTAAGCGACGAACAATACATACATAAATACATATACATACATACATGCATACATACATACACACATATACATACATACATACACTACATACATACATACATACATACACTACATACATACATACACGATGAAAAATAACAAATGAAAATATGCCAGGTAAATGAATAGGCAGGCAGGCAGGCAGGCAGGCAGGCAAGCAGGCAGATAGATAGGTAGATTGGATACACAGATACATAGATACATCAATCGATCGATAAGTATATATATGTATTCCTGTGTGCCCCCTCCCCCACACACACATACATACTCACTCACACACACACACACACACACACACACACACACACACACACACACACACACACACACACACACACACACACACACACACACACACACACACACACACACAGTCGTAATGGGCGGTCTATTTTCCGTCACACGCGACAGTCGGCTTCTCCCATTACTGCTAGATAGTCGGAGCATTTCTGAAAAGAGCAAATCTCAAAGCCAGTAAAGAAATATATCAGTGTTTCACGGCTATTTCGCGAGGAACAGAAACGATGGTAGCGTCTCAAATCGCCCGCTCCGCCTTAAAACCAGCCCATTACAGAGAGATAGACGGCCGTTGTTTATTGCGGATTGTTCTCTTTATCCTGTAGCACAGAAGACAGTAAAACTTCTATGACAGCATCATCATAATACCCAGGAAGATGTGCAGCTTAGTCTACAAGAAATGCTATTGTTGGGTATGCTGAATAGCACAGGAGGTTGAGATATATTCTAAATACGTATCTTTTTATCTTTCTGTCGTTATATTTATGTTGTTGTGCCATGAATTCTGTGAGGAAACTCCGTTTGCGGGAATAGTTGTTCTAGAAGTTGTATCCCTGTGTTTCATATCGCTTTTCATAACGGTTTGTGTGTGTGTGTGTGTGTGTGTGTGTGTGTGTGTGTGTGTGTGTGTGTGTGTGTGTGTGTGTGTGTGTGTGTGTTGTGTGTGTGTGTGTGTGTTTGTGTGTTTGTGTTGTGTGTGTGTGTGTGTGTGTGTGTGTGTGTGTGTGTGTGTGTTGGTTTTTTTGTTTGGTTTGGTTTGAGGGTTTTTTTGTTTGTTTGGTTGGGTTTTTTTCTTCTTCTTAGTGTTGCTGTTTTTGCTTCTGCTTCTTCTTCTTCCCATCCTCCTCTTCCTTCTCCTCCTCTTGCTTTTCCTCTTCCTTCTCCTCCTCCTCCTCCTCCTGTTCCTTCTTCTTTTTCTTCTTCTTCTTCTTCTCCCTAGTACTGTAGTACCACAGACTCACTAGTACTGTAGCAGTCATACTCGTACCACAGACTTCCTAGTACTATAGTACTCATAATGGCATCACAAACTCCCTAATATTGTAGTACTCATACTCGTACCACGGACTTCCTAGTACTATAGTACTCATAATGGCATCACAAACTCCCTAATATTGTAGTACTCATACTCGTACCACAGACTTCCTAGTACTATAGTACTCATAATGGCATCACAAACTCCCTAATATTGTAGTACTCATACTCGTACCACGGACTTCCTAGTAATGTACACTCTCCGACCAACTCCCTATTTTAGTACTCATATCGTACCACAGACTTCCTAGTACTATGCCTACTCGTCCACAGACTCCTAGTCTATGTACTACATACTTGCACCACAGACTTCCTAGTACTGATAGTGCTCATACTCGACCACAGACTTCCTAGTGCTATAGTACTCATACTTGCACCACAGACTTCCTAGTACTACATGTATAGTGCTCATACTCGCACCACAGATTCCCTAGTGCTATAGTACTCATACTTGCACCACAGACTTCCTAGTACTACATGTATAGTGCTCATACTCGCACCACAGATTCCCTAGTGCTATAGTACTCATACTTGCACCACAGACTTCCTAGTACTACATGTATAGTGCTCATACTCGCACCACAGATTCCCTAGTGCTATAGTACTCATACTTGCACCACAGACTTCCTAGTACTACATGTATAGTGCTCATACTCGCACCACAGATTCCCTAGTGCTATAGTACTCATACTTGCCCACAGACTTCCTAGTACTCTATAGTGTCATACTCGCACCACAGATTCCCTAGTGCTATAGTACTCATACTTGCACCACAGACTTCGTAGTACATATAGTGCTCATACTCGCACCACAGATTCCCTAGTGCTATAGTACTCATACTTGCACACAGACTTCGTAGTACTATAGTGCTCATACTCGCACCACAGATTCCCTAGTGCTATAGTACTCATACTTGTCACAGACTTCCGTAGTGCTATAGTAGTTCATACTCGCACACAGATTCCCTAGTAACTATAGTACTCATACTCGCACCACAACTCCTAGTAATTAGCACTCATACTCGCACCACAGACTCCCTAGTAATATAGCACGTCATACTTGCACCACGGACTCCCTAGTACTGTAGTACTCATACTCGTCCACAGACTCCCTAGTAATATAGCATCATACTTGCACCAGGACTCCCTAGCACTGTAGTACTCATACTTGCACACAGACTCCCTAGTAATATAGCACTCATACTTGCACCACGGACTCCCTAGTACTGTAGTACTCATACTCGCACCACAGACACCCTAGTAATATAGCACTCATACTTGCACCACGGACTCCCTAGTACTGTAGTACTCATACTCGTACCACAGACACCCTAGTACTGTAGTACTCTACTGTACCAAGTACCCTAGTACTGTGCACTCATACTCGTACCACAGACTTCCTAGTACTATAGTACTCATAATGGCACCACAGACTTCCTAGTACTATAGTGCTCATACTCGCACCACGGACTCCCCAGTACTATAGTACTCATAATGGCACCACAGACTTCCTAGTAATATAGCGCTCATACTTGCACCACGGACTCCCTAGTAATATAGCACTCATATTTGCACCACGGACTCCCTAGTAATATAGCGCTCATATTTGCACCACAGACTCCCTAGTAATATAGCACTCATACTTGCACCACAGACTCCATAGTAATATAGCACTCATACTTGCAACACGGACTCCTAGTAATATAGCACTCATACTTGCACCACAGACTCCCTAGTAATATAGCACTCATACTTGCAACACGGACTCCCTAGTAATATAGCACTCATACTTGCACCACGGACTCCCTAGTACTATAGTACTCATACTTGCACACAGACTCCCCAGTACTGTAGTACTCATACTCGTACCACAGACTTCCTAGTACTATAGTACTCATAATGGCACCACAGACTTCCTAGTACTATAGTACTCATACTCGCACCACAGACTCCCTAGTACTATAGCATTTATACGTGTACCACAGACGCACTAGTGCTATAGTATTCATAATCGCACCACAGATTCCCTTGTGCTGTAGTACTCGCACCACAGATTCCCTAGTGCTATAGTACTCATACTCGCACCACAGATTCCCTAGTGCTATAGTACTCATGCTCGCACCACAGATTCCCTAGTGCTATAGTACTCATGCTCGCACCACAGACTCCCTAGTATTGTAGTACTCCTACTCGTACCACAGACTCCCTAGTACTGTTGCACTCATACTCGTACCACAGACTTCCTAGTACTATAGTATTCATACTCGTACCACATCCTAGTACTGTAGTACTCATACTCGTACCACAGACTCTGTAGTACCGTAGTACTCATACTCGCATCAGTGATTCACTAGTACAGTAGTACTCATACCCGTACCACACATGTCCCTAGTACATTGGTACTCACACTCGCGCCACACACGACCGACCCCCTTGGTGGGTGCATTTTGTTGGCACTGTCACTGCTACAGAGGTTAAGCTGATCACGTTCAAAGTCAAGGTGGGCCCCTTAGGGGTCTTTGTGTTTGATTGGGTCTGACTGATTGTAATGACGGGCTGCGCTTTCTGTCATAATACATTGACTACACATGAACAAGTTGAAAGGACCTGGCCTGTCGTGTGAGCGCTGCCACATGTGCGGATGCACCAATGTATGTATAAAGGCAGAGTAGTTGATTTATGCATGCACTGACGTATGCTTATGTACATCTCTGTCTTTCTTCTTCTCTCTGTCTCTGTTTCTGCTGTATTCTCTCTCTCTCTCTCTCTCTCCCTCTCTCTCTCCTCTCTCTCTCTCTCTCTCTCTCTCTCTCTCTCTCTCTCTCTCCTCCTGCTGTCTTCTCTCTGTCTGTTTCTGCTGTCTTCTCTCTCTCCTCTCTCTCTCTCTCTCTCTCTCTTCTCTCTCTCTCTCTCTCTCCTCTCCTCTTCTTCTCTCTCTCTGCTTCTTCTCTCTCCTCTTCTTCTCTCTCTCTCTCTCTCTCTCTCTCTCTCTTTCTCTTTCTCTCCTGCTTCTTCTCTCTCTCTTCTCTCTCTGTCTTTTTCTCTCTTTCTCTGTCTTTTCTTTTTTTTCTCTCTCTCTCCATCTGTCTCATAACTCAAACGCGTGCGCGCACGCACACACAAACATACGCGCACGCACACAGAAACATACGCGCAAGCACACACAAACATACGCGCACACACACACAAACATACACACGCGCACACACAACCACACACACATACACACACACCCTCACAAACGCGCGCATGCACGTGCACACACACACGCGCACACACACACACGCACGCACACACAGACACAAACGCATATACACACACTCTGTCTCTCCCTCTCTCTCTCTCTTTCTTTCTCCCTCCCTCTCTCTCCCTCTCTCTCTCTCTTATAACGCACACATCCCCCACACACACACACAGATACCCCCTCACACACACACACACACACACACACACACACACACACACACACACACACACACACACACACACACACACACACACACCACACACCACACACACACACACACACACACACACACACACACACACACACACACACACACACACACACACACACACACACACACCACGCCCTGCAAACTGGCCGGTCATGATGAAAGAGACGGAAAGAGGAAGGGAAAGAAACATCGGCTTCTCAGGTACAGATAATGAGTCGACGGGGGCCGGCCCAGCTGAGGGTGGTACTTGTTGAGATAAGGCGGCGAACGGCCAGATCCCAGGTGTGTTCTTGTGTTTGGCTGTCAGCCTTGGGGGTCCTGTAAGAAACTGATCTGGCCAGACTTGCAGGTTGACAGTGGAACAGGATTTAATAAAAGAGTTTTGGTTCTACAGGGATTTGTCGCCCTCGGACGGGTTCGCTCATAGTTTGGAACTTCGGGTTGGAGGGGTGGGGGGTGCGTGTGTGTGTTGTTGTTGTTGTTGTTGTTGTGTGTGTGTGTGTTTATGATATAGTCGGAGAGAGAGAGAGATGAGTGTGTGTTTGTGTGTGCGTATTCAGTTCGGTCTTTGAGTTAACGTCTTTTCACTGTGAGTGACATTAGACGATGTGTGTGTGTGTGTGTGTGTGTGTGTGTGTGTGTGTGTGTGTGTGTGTGTGTGTGTGTGTGTGTTGTGCGCGCGCGCGCGCGTGTGTGTTTGTGTGTTTTGAAAGAGAGAGAGAGAGACTGTAAGTGACTGTCTTGAGACAGTGACTGTGTGCGTGTGTTGTGCTGTGTTCTAGTGTGTGTGTGTGTGTGTGTGTGTGTGTGTGTGTGTGTGTGTGTGTGTGTGTGTGTGGTGGTGGTGGTCTTTGATTTACTGTCTATTCACTAAAGTGATTTTAGACACACACACAAAAAACAAAAACAACAAAAAACGAATAAATGAATAATGGGGGGGGGGGTGATAGAGAGGGAGTGAAGAGGATGTGTGTGTGTGTGAGACAGACAGACAGACAGAGAGACAGAGAGAGATTGTGCATGTGACTGTGTGTGGAGAAAATGACTCTGTGTGTGTGTGTGTGTGTGTGTGTGTGTGTGTGTGTGTGTGTGTGTGTGTGTGTGTGTGTGTGTGTGTGTTATGAGATAGTTGGAGAGAGAGTGCTTTGTTCGCATTTGGCAGCAAATATGTTTTTCTCTTTGTATGGTATCCCTTCCTTGTATATGATACGCTGTTTGGAAATTCTAGAACTAATTTCCATTTTCAGGTGTTTCCGGATTGGTGAGCATATCACAAACATTAAAGTCTAGAACCAGGTTGGGGTTTTTTTTCCCCCAAATCTGTGAGTGCTTCACTTGTGTCAAAATCTAGAACCACTTTGCATTTTTGTTTTTCAGATGTTTTAAAATTGGTGAGAATCCCACCTGGGGCAGGGTCCTCTGCCGCATCTCCATTGTTTTATTCTTTCCTTCCTTCCTTCCTTCCTTCCTTCCTTCCTTCCTTCCTTCCTTCCTTCCTTCCTTCCTTCCTTCCTTCTTTTCTCTTCTCTTCTTTCTCTCTTTCCTTCCTTGTCTTCTTTCCCTCTTTTCTTCCTTCCTTTCTTCCTTTCCTTCTTGTCTTTCCTTCCTTCTTTTCTTCTTGTCTTCCCACGTTCCTTCTTGTCTTCCTTCCCTCTTTTCTTCCTTCTTGTCTTCCTTCCCTCTTTCTTTCCTGTCTTCCTTCTCTCTTTTCTTCCTGTCTTCCTTGTCTTCTCTGCCTTCCTCCCCTATTTTCTTCCTTCCTGTCTTCCCTTTTTCCTTCTTGTCTTTCTTTCCTCTCTTCCATTTTATCTTCCATCTTTTCTTCCTTCTTGTCTTCTTCTTTCCTTTTTTGTCTTCCTTTTCTTTCTTTGTCTTCCCTCTTTTCTTCTTTCTTGTCCTTCCATCTTTCCTTCCTTTTTGTCTGTCTTTCCTCTTCCTTTCTGTCTTCCTTCCCTCGTTCGTTCCCTTTTACCTTCCCTCTTCTCTTCCTGTCTTCCCTCTTTTCTTCTTTTTCTCCATTCCTTCCTGTCTTTCTACCGTCCTTATCTTTCTTCCTTCCTTCTTGTCTTCCTTCTTGTCTTCTTTCCTTCTAATATGCACGACACCAACAGAATGTGACAGAACACAGTGAGTGCAGACTGCAGTACAATGCAGTATGACCAGTACATACCAATATCAGAAGAATACAGGGCCGTTGAAGTGAAATACGAAATTGCACAATCTCCACGATCGACGAGACGCATTTCCCCGCAGACACTGACCCAGTATCGCCAATAAATTATTCATTTTGTAAATGTGGAAGAGAATGACACCCCAGGGCTGCGTTTTAAAGACTAATGGTGGGGGGGGGGGGGGAATGATCAAGAAATTTTAGCAGTCTTCTTTTCTTTGCCAGAAAAAAATAATACATTAAATAGACGTCAGTGCATATGGGATTTATTCTTTGTGCAGAGACGGGTATCTTGGAAAAACTGGACTCAAAAGTTCAGCAGAATACAATGTAAATAAACGTGTGAGTTTTGATTCCCATCAGGCCCTTCAAAAATTCTTGTTGGATTTTTCGGCTCCTACCCAGAGTTGAGCATGCTATGAGCTCATTTTGGGAAAACTCTGACCACACGTCGAGTCTCATCCACTTCACATGTAAGTGTGTTGCTCAAATTCTCTTATCCCTTTGTACTTTTCGAGGTATTTATGATCTTCAGGCAGCACCAGGTAAGCAGATAAAGTTAAAAATAGTGAAGCGAAGATCATTGTAAAAATATTCTCTGATGTTTCTAACAAGATGCTGTTTAAGCTCCTTCTTCATAAAAAATGCTGATTTTTGAAATTGAGGGGTGGGTGGGTGGGGAGAGGTCCGTGACTTTGATCTTGGCGCCATGGTGATTTGAAATGCATGCATTCGTGGCTCCGCAAAGGTCCAGTCGTTTGGCTGATTTTTTTTTTAAAGAGTATCGTGCTTCCTGAGACATCCTTTGTTCTCTCTTTTCTCTCTCTCTCTCTCTCTCTCTCTCTCTCTCTCTCTCTCTCTCTGTCTCTCCTCTTCTCTCTTCTCTCTCTTCCTCTCTCTCTCTTTTCCCTATATCCTCTTTCTCTCTTCTCCCCTTCTTCTCTCCTCTCTTCTCTCTCCTCTCTCGTTCCTCCTTTCTTTCTCTCTCTCTTCCTCTCTCTTTCTCCCTCTATATCCTCCTTCCCCTCTGTCTCCCCCCCCTCTCTCTCTCTCTCTCTCTCTCTCTCTCTCTCTCTCTCTCTCTCTCTCTCCATTTTCTACGCCACTTTAATGGCCACAGAAGCTGGCAAAAATTTTACAATGAGGTGATGATGATGACGAGGATGATGACAAACTTGATGCTATTAAGTTCCATCTGGGATTGAGACTGCGTGTGACAGGGCTGTGCTTCACGCTCACTATCATCAAAATTCCTTGCGTCAATCAGGCCGAAGATACAAGACACCTGCGGTGTTGGTCAGAAGACGTCAGCAACACACTCAGTGACGCGTCCGTGAAGTGGATGAAACTCGACTGTGTGGTTCCAGTCTTCCCAGTCAGCTTATAAGCACGCTCAACTCTCGGGAAGGAGCCGGGTGGAATCGAAGAATTCTAAACTGATTTTTGAAGGGATTGATGTGGATTCGAACCCACAATCTTCCAGTCTGTGGTCCGTTGCGCTGACCACTATACTGCACTGTTTGGTTTATGTTTGGTTAAAATTTTGTCAGTATCCATCCCGAAAAAGCTGAGAGATCTTGCTGGCATATTATTGTCACTCACGCGCTCATGCTTTTACATACATACACACTTTCACACACATGTAAACATTCACACATATAGACACAGAGAGGAAAGACAGACAGACAAAGAAACACACACATACACATACATACACACACAGACACACAACAACACACACATACACACACACACACACACACACACACACACACACACACACACACACACACACACACACACACACACACACACACACACAGCCCAATAATGAACTAACACACACACACACACACACTCACCACAAACACTACACACACACACACACACACACACACACACACCACACACACACACACCATCCCTCCCAGATGATTTGAACTAATTCTTCCCCCCCCCCCCCCCCCCACACACACACACCTTTTTTTCTAAGCGAGTTTTTTTCCTTTTTTTTTTTTCTTCTCTTTTTTAATAAAAAGCAGGTGGTTAACAATATCGGAGCCTCACTTGCATCATATCTCGTTCCTAAGCAGCGGACTTCGAAACGGTAAACCTAGAAATACATTTAGATTTCTTCAACAGATAAAACATACACTAACGACCTGAGGACGGTGTCTCAAAATAATGAAATGCTTCACACAGACAGGCACCCGCGGACGGACACACACACACGCACACACACACACACACACACACACACACACACACACACACACACACACACACACACACACACACACACACACACACACCAAACACACACATACTTACACACATACATACACAACACTCTCTTCTCTCTCTCTCTCTCTCTCTCTCTCTCTCTCTCTCTCTCTCTCTCCCTCTTTCTTTCCCCCTCTCTCTCACTCGCTCTCTCTCACTCGCTCTCTTTCTTTCTTTTTTCTGTCCCCTATCTATCTCTCTCTTTCTCTCTCGCTCTCTCTCTCTTTCTCTCTCTCTCTCTATCTCTCTCTCTCTCACGCATACACACACATACGCGCACGTGTACGTTAATTGCCGATTAGATTGAAGAGATAAAAGAACACTCAAAAGTGGGGCTCAGTTTCTAAATGATGCATTCTTCACATAACACACACACACACACATACACACACAATCGCGCGTGAGCACGCACACACACATGTACTCTTATATACATACATAAAGATACACAAACACAAACATACTTACACATACACCGCGCGCGCACACACACACACACACGCACACACACACACACACACACACATGTACATACACAAGCATGCACGCACACACGTATTAGGACACGCATGTACACATGCTCACACGCGTGCACGTGCACGCACACCCACAGTCACAGCACACACACACACACACACACACACACACACACACTTGCGCAATAAAGTATAAGCACTTATTGACTTTCTCTCTATCTGTCTCTCTCTCTCTCTCTCTCTCTCTCTCTCTGTCTCTCTCTCTCTGTCTCCGTCTGTCTCTTCCCTATTCTCTCTCGCTCTGTCTCCCTCTCTGTCTCGTTCTCTTCTTTTCTCCCTCCCTCTCTCCCGCTCTCTTTCGGTATCTCTCTCTTTCTTCCTCCCTCTCCCATCTCTCTCTCTCTTTTTTTTTTTTTTTTTTTTTAACCAGTGTCTGCTGCCTTTATTTTTTTTTTCTTCTGCTTCCAATGTCTCTTCAGCCATGTCCTATTGTCTGCTGTCGTCTGGCTAGTGCTGTCTGCGTGGCCGCCATGTAATTCGTCGTTTCCTATTTCTGCTTGTCTCGCTCACTCTTCTTGGCTCCCCCTGTCTCAAGTCTCTTCCAATTCTCTTATTTGTCTTCTTTTACTTCATTTTATTTCATTTTTTTTGGTGGTGGTGGCGGGGGGGGGGGGGGTCTCCGCTTCAACTCAGTTTCTGCAAAAATGTATTTGCATAGACACACACACATGCACACACACGCACGCGCGCACACAAACAAACACACACATACACACACACACACACGCACACACACGCACACACACACACACACACACACAAATAAACACACACACACACGCATACACACACAAACAAACACAAACAAATACACACATACACACACATACAACACACACACACACACACACACACACACACACACACGCACACACACACCACACACACACACGCACACACACACGCACACACACCACACACACACAAATAAACACACACACACGCATACACACACAAACAACCACAACAAATACACACATACACACACACACACACACACACACACACACACCACACACACACACACACACACACACACACAACACGATTTTCAGTGAAAGAAAATAGGTTGACAGCGATGTATTCGCAGACACGCGCACGCGCGCGAACACACACACATACACACACGCACGCACGCACACACACACAAATAAACACACCCACACACATACACACACAAACACAAATACACACACACACACATGCACTCACAAAACACACACACATACACACACACACACGCACAACACACACACACACACCACGCACGCACGCACACACACACACACACACACACATACACACTTCAGTCAAAGAAAATAGGTTGACTGCGATGTATACATAACGGCAAAAAACTTGACTGAACTATTTCTGTACATGTAACAGAACAAAAATATACAGGAATGTTCGAGTCTAAATCATTTCCCTTTAAAACTGAATTATGCAACTTTGCCATGATGTATACTGTACATACGTACTCTCTTACTAATACAGTACGCAATATCGATTGATACTATAAGGACAGCACCACCACACACATACTTTTCTGTTTTTGTCAAAGTTCAGAAAATGTCAAATGTGTTCGTCTGTTTCCATGATTTGTTGTGTTCGTCCATGTGTTTTTTGGTTTGTTGTGTATTGTGTTTGTTTTCTGGGTGGTTTCGTGTATAGGGCAAGGGACAGAATACAATAAATTATCTGAAGTTTCAACTGTCTCTCTCTCCATCTCTCTCTCTCTCTTTCTCTCTCTCTCGTCGCTCTCTCTCTTCTCTCTCTCTCTTCTGTCTCGCTCTCTCTCTCTCTCTCTCTCTCTCTCTCTCTCTCTCTCTCTTTGTCTCTCTCTCTCCCCCCTCTCCTTCCCGGATATTTATTGCTGCTTCTCTCTGTTTTTCTCTCTCTCCGTTTATGTTCTCTCTCTCTCTTCTCTCTCTCTCTTCTCTCTCTCTCTCTCTCCCTCTCTCTCCTCTCTCTCTCTCTCCTTTCTCTGTTCCGTTCTCTCTTGCTAAACACACACACACAGATAGACACACAGATAGATATGTATGTATTCTCTCTTGCTAGACACACACACACACACTCACACACACACACACACACACACACACACACACACACACACACACACACACACACACACATAGATAGATATGTATGTATGTATGTATGCATGTATGTTTGTCTGTCTGTATGTATGTATGTATCTCTTCTCTCTCTCTCTCTCTCTCTCTCTCTCTCCTCTCTCTCTCTCTCTCTCTCTCTCTGTCTCTCTGTTTGTCCAGTGTCTGCCGCCTTTACTTCATTTTTCATTTTGCTCGCAATTTCTCTTCTGCCATTTCCCATTGTCTGCTGTTGATTCGGTGGCGTCTGCGTGGATCTTGTCGTAATTGTCGTTTCACACTTCTGCCTGTCTCGTTCAGTCGGCTCGGGTTCAATTCCAGCCGGCAACATGAAAGCCTGGCCTGTTCGTTGTTGATCTTAACGTTTCCGTCATCCTGGTGGTGTCTGCGTAATGTTTAACCCTTTTACTCCCGCACCCTATCCGCTAACTGCAAAAACTTAACCTTTCGACTCCCTCCCCCTTTTCTCTCTCTCTCTCTGTTTCTCACTCTCTCTCTGTCTCTCTCTCTCTCTCCCTCTCTCTCTCCTCTCTCTCTCCTCTCCCCTCTCTCCTCCCCTCTCCCTCCCTGATATTTTCTATCTCTGTCTCTATGTTCTCTCTCTCTCTCTCTCTCTCTCTCTCTCTCTCTCGCTCCCTCTCTCTCTCTCTCGCTCTCTCTCTCTCTCCTCTCTCTCTCTGTCTCTCCTCTCTGTCACTTTCATTCATCTTTCTCTCTCTCTCTCTCTCTCTCTCTCTCTCTCTCTCTCTCTCTCTTCTCTCTCTCTCTCTTTCTCTCTTCCGTTCTGTGTTGCTCCACACACGCGCGCGCATACATTGATCAATATGTATGTATTGGTGTATGTATGTATGTATAACCCCCTCTCTCTCCTCCTCTCTATCTATCTATCTGTCTATCTCTCCCCTCCTCCTCCTCTCCCTCCCCGATATTTCTTGCTGCCTCTCTCTGTTTCTCTCTCTCGGATTTTCTGTCTCTGTTCTCTTTCTATGTGTGTGTGTGTGTGTCTCTCTCTCTCTCTCTCTCTCATCTCTCATTCTCTCTCTCCACTCCCTCCGTCCCTCCTGCAGGAAGTTGATGAATATGGCGATGGAATCAAAGGGTTAAAAGTTTATGCTTTGCCAGCATGCTTGATAATGCAGGATGCTGGTGAACAGAATGCGGGAGTCTAAGAGTTAATAGGTTCTTCTTTCCCCAAACCTTCCCAACATCTGTTCCCATTTCAAGACCTTGCCAGCGCATAGGGTTTTGCGCAGGCGGAAGGAATCTGCC